>GL379806.1:1120380-1171836 GCA_000143925.2 Caenorhabditis brenneri
TTCGAATTTCTGCATGATCCCACACTCCAACTTTGAAAATCCCCCGGTACTAACGTACCCTAGGTTGTCTTCTCGGGGGCACATCATGGAGCACCGCTACCGCTTTGGCCGCCGCTCGCCAGACTTACCATCACCTTCACTACACACCCCGGTGTGTTGTTGGAGTGTGTAAGCGAAGGTGATGCGCTGGGTCATTGCGTGGATAGCGGTGGTATCCATGACTGTGACAAATATAGTCGAAAACGATCTCACTTATATAGGGTAGGGGTGACAATGTACCGACAACTCCCGGGTTCCGCCGTCCACCATCCTTTGTGTGTAGATGGGCGGAGCTCATGACGTCATTGTCTCGAGGGAGGACAGTTGCAATCCTTCCTAATTTTTGAAAGGAAAAACCCAAAAAAAACAACGCACGACACACTCTTCCACTTTTTAGGGTATATTTCTGAACTTTAGGATAATTTTTTGAAGAAGCGCTCTATTTGAGATTTTTTCAATTTTCGTACAAAAATGTCTTTTTTTTTTCTCGAAAATCCTGCATATATTTTCTGCGAAAAACAAAACTATCGTTTTGCTCAGAGATTTGTGCCAATTTGAATTAAAGTGTTTTCGCAAGAAAAAAAAGTTTCATTTTAAAGTTTTATTTCTAATACGACTAGAAACTGTCAAAGGGAATGGTGCTTGTTGGAAACTTTTAATTATAAATCTATTGTCCATTTTATCAATTTTCAGCAATTCAGCATACATGGTTTGAATTACTGCACTAACTTTTTTAAAGTTTTCACGTGCTAATTCAAACCCAAAAAATTAATTTTGCACGTGCTGAAAAATATGATTTCCAAAAAAAAAAAAAAAAAAAAAAAAAAAAGGTCCTCTTTTTATTTTCAGCCATGTATTATGTTTGAAACTCTTTTTCTTATTTCTACAAAAGAAGCACCTATTTTCTTGCGCGAGAGGTCTCACAGCGCCTACAGTTTTTAAGGTGAGCAATAAATTTCAAATTTATTTTTTTTATTATTCCCATTTTTTCATTTCTTATTCTCTACCATCATGGGATTCGGCAGACTTCCGGCTCTCTCTACTGATTTCACTACCAGCGGCAACTCGACTGCCATCTCCACTGCTCCGTCTTCTATGGATGCATGCATCACTTTTGTCCAGCAATGGATAGGTATGATTTTGCTCTTTTACTTCTTACTTCTTTTTTTTTCAGACGTCGTTGTGGGAATCTACAAAGGAGATTATTCTGAGTCCCTTCTCAAACTTCTCTTCCTTCTCCCATCCACCTACATCTTCGCCAGTGGAATTCTCGGGTATTTTAGCCAAACACTCAAGTAATTTTTCTTAATTATTTCTTTTCAGACACTCATGTCCCCCGTTTGTTCGATATTTGGAGAAGATTTCCCAAAAAGTAAGCACTCCATTCAAGAAGTTCTTGAACGTACTCATCGAAAGAGTCCAACAGGAAAGCAGTGCTGAAACAGAGGAGGAGGAGGAGCTTTTCGAAGACGCTCACGATCGATTCTTCGATCACCGTGTTTCCATGGAGGAAACGGAAAACATTAGTACTCCGAAAATTCAAACTCCGAAGTTTGCTAAGATTGTTGAGGAAAAAGTTGAGAAGAAGCAAAAAACAACTGAGGCACTTCTTCCATGTTAATCCTGTTGTTTTTATTCTTGTTACGAGTTGTTTTTTTTTTGTTGTTACGCGTATTGTTTTGAATAAAAACTTTGTTGAAAACGTTTTGTACTAAATTTTGCAGTAGGGTTTGCACGAGGGCGATCAAAACGCCCGCTGTCGCCCTATGAACACTCTATAACGCCCTCTCTCTAGTCGACCGTCCTTGCGCTCTCGCTGCCTCTCGCGCGTGTGGCCTTGCGGTCTAAGGCGCCTATCGTAATCCAACGTGGCACCCCTCTCGGGTTCGATCCCAACTGATCGAAAATTGTTTTTTATTTTTTTTAAACTATAGTAAGAAGTTTACGTTTGAATTTTATTGATATTTTCTGAACTATCACTATTGTGAACCATAGTGAAAAAAATTCTCGAGAAGAAAAGAACTCTTTTCGTCTGTTATTTTTTTGTTTTAGTATTTCAAGGATGAGAAATAATACATACAGTTATTTTTGCCATTTTGAAAATGAATTTTCAAAAACATTCGCAGTAGTTTGTAGTAGAAATAAATAGTTAAAAACCCGACAAGCGGGAGAAGGAGGGCGCCGGCCGCCCTGTTTCCATTCGCCCTAGTGGAAACCCTAATGTTGCATCAGTGTTTGGCAAAAAATGAGGGACTTATTGTTCTCTTTATTATCTCTGTCACCAGAATAAAACCTTCTCTATTCAACAACGCGTCCATATCTCTGATGTGCGCAGTTGGCTTTGTGATTCAGTTTCTGGTTTTTTTTTCGAGCGAAGGAAGGCATCTGTGTTTGAATCTTCACTTCAGAGTTGAATTGTTTTCTATTTTTAATGGTTGTTCAAAACTTTTTGGTACGTGTTTGATATGTCTTCCCAACGGCAAGGTTTTTTGTATTAGAAGATTGTGGAGACCAGCAAAGACGGCAAACAGAAATTGCGAATCTAACGAAAAGAATGAGGAAAAGATGGGGGAAGTGTACAATGAATCTATGTTTACATACGAAACGTGAGAGGCGGCAAAGTTATCAATGACACAGAGAAAAAGGAAGATAGAGAGAGAGTGAAGGATAAGAAGAAGAAGACAAAAGAAAAAAGCATGAGGAGTGGAAAAAACCACAAGTCAAAGACATTTCTATTCATTGCAACACCATTTTGATTGACCCCATTGTCTAAAACCAAATGAGGTACCGTTTAATAATTTTTTTTTCACAAGGTGAATTTACAGAACTCTGATCGCGTTATTTTTGTTGGCTATAATAGAACCTGGTGGACTTGAAAAGCCGGAAAGCCCTTGCAAATGGTATGTCAATAAGCTGACTCCCGGCCCAATAGGCACAAATGTCAAACTGATAGGATCTCGAAAAACTTTGGAATATATACAACTACAGTCAGACTGTGAGAAGCCTGTATATTCTCATTTGATGGTGCTAATAGTGCAATCAGTTGTTCCTGTAGGATTATCGAAAGCATACCCCACACCAATGCCAACAATCATTGCTCACTACAATTTTGGTGGTTTGCGGACAGTGGATGTCAAAAGTAACGGAAAAAGGCATACAATTTTAATTGGAAGGCAGCACGTGGGAAAAGGTATTATAAAGTTTTCACTACCTGGCTACAGTACCAGAAGTAAATGTTCCACCTGCATATTCAAAGATCAACTGACTGCTGGCTCTATATTGTGGGATTCGAAAGAGTGGCAAAACTATGATCCTAAACGTGTTTTTTATTCGATTCATGTGATGGATCGCAGGTGGGTTGTTTATGATGGACATGAAGAATACAATGCCGACAAGATAAAATACGCGGAGTTCGAATCATGCAGGAAAACTGAGATTCGAAGAATAGACAGCTTTTTGGCTGAAATTATCAGACAAAAACAAATGGATGCCGTCATATTTGCACCAAAATTTGTGGAATGGGACATCAACAAGCCTTTTTCCCGGATGTTTGTATCTGAATACAGTATGGCTATGTTCCAGGCGTTAGAAGATGATGGGTTCAACCGGAGACCACGCGTTGTGTGGTATGATCCAAATGAAGAAAAACCGCTCGTTTTGTGTTCTAAAACAGACGACACAACCACATCCTACGGGTTCCAGCAAATTACGGCTGAACCTACAGATGATAACGAAAAAGTATGTGGTAATGAGTGGCTGGATTTGACAGATTTGGTGCCTTCTCCCAAACTACTCTTTAAGGGTCAGTCATCCAGCGAAAAAGAAAACAATGAGAAAGAGGACATCAGAATGTTTGTGGACATAGAGGAAACTTGTGAAGGTTTTGATTCCAATCCAGAGCCTTCATACGACGTCATCAGAATGAGGAACACATATGAAGAGAACAAATGTCATGAAGACTTTTCAGTGATGAGCGACGTCTGCGATAATGGGATTAAAGAGCAGTACTCAAGTATTAATCCACCAACTCCTTCCTACCAAGGAGCGTTCGAACCATCAACTACAAATAAGGTCATCATTTCACAAGAAAATGTTGATAGACTCAGAAATGGAAACGACATGAGCGATTTTTTAATAGATGCTCTGATGAGATTGATTATATTTGATAAGCGTACGCCCAATAATGGGTATTATCAAGAATGTGATGAGGCATATTACAGAGTTGTTCGTGGTCATATAGATGAACAGTGCTCAAAAGTTTGGGCAAATGAAATCGATAATTTAGTTTTCCCTTTGAGCACCGTTAATCTTGTGCCAAACAGAGCTCCGCATTTTTCATGTGTGCATTGTAATAGAAAAACTCTCGTTTGTTCTATATACGATAGTATCCCAAGCTACCGCACAATTTACAGTGACCAAATTAAGCAACAGATTTCAACAGCTGTACAATACTGGGACTGTGGAGGAAGTAAATGGTCAACAGTGGTTGTTAACGACAAGGAGGTAAAAAAGCAAGATGACGGGCAAAGCTGCGCTTTGTTTGCTGTTTACCACATGGGAAAAGCGCTGGACTTCAATTTATTAGAAGAAAATCAAGAAGCCACCGGGCGAAATTTGCGTCTGGCTACGCTGAAATTCATAAAAGCGAAGCATGAAGCTGGATTAGTTGAGATCGAAACAAAAGACGGGAGTGTTTACATCTTCAGCACTGACACAGTTTCCGAACCAATTGAACCACAACGTCTCGAATTCCGTAACGTTTATCCGTCTATACACAGACTCGGTGTATTAGATTCCCCTAATGAAAAGGATGTAGAGGTTGAAAGCCACCGAAGAAGCGATGAAACTGGTGTTCCTCTGAAAAGGAAAACAACTACAGAGCAGGCTTTGCTTCGACAGGCAACACTGGATAGTTACTGTAAAAAACCGAAACTTACAGAATCAAATGAGTTGTACACCGATTTAAAAGGAACCGAACTTTACACAGATATTGAAACGCTACAGCAATACTTGAAAGACATGAACATACCGGGATTGAAGGTCGATGTAAAAGAAACTCATGCTATGGTCCAGAAACTGCTGAATTACGCAATAACCTCGGATGGAAAAGACGAAGAAGCTACGAAGATCGCGTTTCACGAAGCCGCTGAGGAAAGTCGCAGGCAAGGCTTGACTAAGAGTTTGATACAAGTTGAAAAGGAGTTCGGTTTCAAAACCCGGCCCAAAAGCCTTTTGCAGCACTCAGAGTGGTTGGACCTCCATGTAGGAAACAGTCTTGAAACTTCATACTTTTACTGTAGGTTGTGTTCGAAAGGAGATTTCACGGTTCGGAACGGATTGCCAACCTTAGAAGAAGTTATCATTCCAAGGTATAAAAGGAACTCTAAGCGTGTACCGCAGTGTTCAACGAAGCTGTTAGAGTTTGATTTGTCTGATCCAGAGAAGCTCTCTCGTGATAAAAGATTGGTTGGAAATGTAGAGACTCGTGTTTATCTTTCTGACTACGTTTCTGTCAATCAATTTGGTTTTGTCCAGAAGAAAAAATTGGAATGGAAAGCCTTCCTTTTTCATGCCTCTACACATGAAACATCTAATAAACATATTTCCAAGCTTGCTTTAAAAGAGATTGATATCAAAGATCAAACTCGCCGGGATGCTATTAGTAAAAGCCAATTTGAAGTAACATGTACCCATTTTCGTACGGTGATATACATGACCAAATACAACATACCGCTATTCCATTTCACTAACATTCTTAAAATGCAAATGTTGAATGGTGTGAACATCGGCATAAACATGTATACCCCGAAAGCTGGAACCCGTGTTTTATTCTCGGTCGCCGAAAAACTTCGAATCAATCTTCTAACCGCTATGTACAAATCAGATAAACCATTTTCAATGCTGGCAGACTCTTCAACTAGCAAAGATGCCCATCAATATATGGTGGTGTCTTTAAAATGTACTCTTGATTCTCTACATTATCACACGTTTTTCTACACAGTGATTGAGTTGAAAAGAGAAACATCAAAAGCGATTTACACGAGCATTGAGAAGCAAGTCAAAGAAGACTCCAATCTACTCTATCTTAAAGGATACATGCAGAAAGATGTATTTGAAAAGTGGTTTTGGAGAAGACTTATAGGTTTTGCATCCGATGGGGGTAGCGTGTTTGCTGGCGATAATCAAGGCTTGCAAGGACGATTGACGGCTAAACAGTCGGAAGCGAACCAACCGTTTTTTTATTCCATTTGCATGGCTCATAGGATTGACCTAGTGTTCAAGAATGTTGACTCACCATTTCGCAGTTTCATGACTTTCATGTACAGTGTTACATATCGCTATTTTGGATCAACTCAAAATAAGCTACTAGTGGAGAGATACAGAAACTACGCGATTGCTTCTGGATTGACGCCTCCTTCCATTAAAACAATTTTCAAAGTTCGATGGGTTGCATCTGAGCTGTCCGCTTTGAATAATCTTTTGAGAGGATGGAAATCAATTCTTGGGTACCTCCAGTTCCGCCGTTTCAACGTACCTGTGACAGATAAAAAAGATATTCAAAGAGCCAGAATGCTAGAGATTCTGAGATTTGTAATGGAAGATACCAGAGTTTTCCGAGCAGCTTTAACATGGAAGCTTATCTTAGAAAAAATAGATAAAGTGTCAAAGCAAGCACAACGAGAAGGAGCTTCAATAGCTTCGATCTGGCCTCTTCTCCATATCCTGGAACATGATCTCAAACGAAACTCCGAGTGGAGAGAGACCGAAATTAAGCTCCTGTCTCACTATGGTCTTATGTACAGTTCTAGTGGAGTATATAAGCCTTTCGACAAACATATTTCTTTTTTTGGAAGTGCCGCATTTCCTATGCTGGCGCGATTTGAGGCGGAGAAAAGTGAAGAGGTGAAGCCTAAACTGTCCGACGAAAGCAGGATTGATGCTCTGAGATTTGCTCAACATGCAGATGAATTGAAGAATGATAACGGTTTGAATGGGAAAAGTTCCACTGACCAATTGAAAGACACTCAGTATACACCACTTCGCTCAAGTGCCGAGTACGAAGATGAATTGAAAAAGTTATTGGATTACGTAACAGATGATACTGAAGTCATGCCATCTCTCTCTAAGGCGAAGAAAACTAGCACAACTCCAGATCCTAATGCAGCTACAACAGGGAGTGCACGGCTTCGCGCATTAAAATTTCCGGATTTGAAGACAGCTGTCGAAGCTTTAGATGACTCAGAAAATCCGGAAAAAATAGACGCTAAAGTGAAAGTACCATCATTCCTTTCTTATTATGCCTCCATAGAATGGGAGTCATTCTCCTTGGATCAGCTAGTGACTGATGCAAAAGAAACAGTCCATAAAAGAAAAGTTGACGATGAAGAAGAAAAGTTTGATTACCTACAGTTCGAAGCTCTTAACGACAGGTTTATAACTGATGTCATGTCGCAAGGATCCAAAAACATTTATATTCATAATAAATGGGATCCACGTTTTGTCTCGGACAACTGGTTCGGTAATGATGCAAACAAACGAAAAAATGCAGTGATGGACAGCATTGAATCTTTAAAAAGCACATTCCAGCTTGGCCCTAATTTTATTAGTCAATACGAATCTTTCATTGATAACCTTGTGGATTGTCTCACACCTCGTCAACAGCAGTTGGTATTGAAAAGACAACACATGTTATGGTCCACCATTCTTAACACTCCTAAGTGTGTCCCTTCATTGCATAGCGATCTACGCGACGCGATTTTTGCCATGCTTGCATTACCGGGATCCACAGCACAAGTGGAACGTGCTTTCAGTATTGTATTCCATACCAGAGGACCACGTAGAACCAGAATGAATGTTGAAACGCTTAATGCCATACTGAGGTGAGCTTATTTAGCAATAAAATACCATATCCCACTTTTTTTCAGTGTCCGTTTGAATGTTGGTCGAGTGGAAAATATGGATGTTCCAGAGTTTGTCAGGTATTGGAGTACGGACAATTCGATGCTCGCCCACTCAAATTCACTCTACGAAAGCTCTGAATTGTTTAACTTCAAGCAAAAGCTTGTAAATGGTATGACTTGAATCATTTTATAAATAAGTTCTTACTTCTTCAGATGTCTCTACGACTGACGCACAAGAAATGGAAGAGAGTGAAGATATTTTCGATATTTACGACGAATGGGTTCCACGTTTGGAACACATGAAAGAGACATCAGCTCAACAAGAACTCAACCTCGTCTCAGATCGTTATATTGCCGGAGAAAAGCAAACACGATCAAATAATAATTAACAGATTGAACTAACCTCTTATTCTTTTTGACCACAAAAAATAAAAATTATTACCCTTGTTGTTCCTCGAACCTAGAGCAGCGAGGTCGTCGGACTCGGAGGCAACAGCACTACCACTGCACCAAATGCGCGCGGGAGAAAGCAGCCCAGAGGGCAGTGACAAGAAGAAGGCAAAGCGAGAAAGCGCGCGCATGGTGAGCATAATTTCAAGATTGACGCTTTATTTTCTCGGCAACCACTGGGAGTTTTTTCGCCAAATTTCGTTTCGGGGAGTCTTTTGGGCTATAGAATCGAACCGAATTTACGACACGTTCTAAAAATCCCTCTTACGTGCTAAATTTTCACACTGCACTTTCAGTACTTCGATTTACTGCCGTAGTGCAAAGTGCAGTAAGCGATTTCTCAGCGAATACTTGACGAATCGCTTCGCGAAAAAAACCTGAGGTTTTTAACCGAAAATGATTATGTTTCAAAACAATTTACGTGCTAAATTATTTTTCACAACCGCTCAATAATTTTTTCAACGATTTCGCGATGCTCAAAGTGCAGTGCGAATTTTCTCCGGCGAAACTCAATATTTCTATTCAAATTAAATTTTAAATATGTTTTGAACCAATTTCGTTAAGATTCATAACAGTTTACGTGCTAAGTTTTCATCGAAAACCCGTTAAAAAAATTATTTCTCAATAAAAAAATATTTTTTGCCGGCGCGGCACATGGTTTTTTTTTCTAAATCAATTTAGCACGTAAACTATTTTTAATAATGTTTATACAGCAAATTTAACTTTTTTAATGACTTTTTCTTGAATTTTCGATTTAGAATTCTGAATAAAACGTCATCTGAATTCCCGAAATTATTTCTACAGGTAAAAAATTATTTTTGGGGGATACGGTAGAAAAATTTTACAAATGCAAGTCTAGGAAATTTGAAAAAAAAATTTTGAAGCATATTTCACGTGCTAAAATTTTTCCACCGAAGAAACGAAAAATTCACGTGCTGCATTACCACTCTGCTACCCATGTATGCAATTCAGGCCGGAGAGGAACAAAGAAATTAGAAAAAAGCCAGGAAAAAAGATGGGAATGGAAGACAGTTTCCAGTAGAAAAGTATAAAAGTATAGAAGAAAAGAATAAAAAAGTATCTATAAAAGAAAAGAAAATGTCACGAGGGACCTTGGGTTCCTAATATCCAATTAATGTTATTGTCATACAAAACGTTTATTAGACCAGTACTTGAATATGGAACTGTTAATACCAGCTCGTCTAAGAAAAATGACATTGATAGAATCTGTTCAGAATTCATTTACAAAGAGGCCATTTAGCCTACAAAAAGGTAGGCATACAGAAAATAACATCATCATCACAAAACTAATTAAAAGATATCGAATTACAAATCAATCGCTATCCTCTTCTTCCTCTTGATCATCAGCACTATCCGAATCATCCTCAACTCTCGGGTCATAATTCCCAAAGAATGGAAATTGATAACGGAATTTTTGATCGCGAAGGTACTTGGACCAACATTCAGCACGATCTCCTTGAGCGATTCGGCGTGGTGGGTCTGAAAAATAGAGAGGGAGTTAGAGAGGGATGGAGAAGGGGTACGGTTGACTGGGTAGGTCAAAAAATAATGATTAAGGTATCATACAGTAGACATGCTTTCAAAGGTAACGGTTTCAATGCTAATTGCGAGTCTAGCAGAGGTAGAGTTCATTATTCGTGTCGAGACCTTTTTTTTTGAAAATCCCCTTAGCTTATCACAAAAAATCCAGTTAGTCCAAAAAAGCTCACAGTTTTCAGGAAAGAAGACCTAACCAAAAAAATACTGTAGGAGTTTTGTGGATAGCCGTTTTAATTTCGGGACGAGACCCAAAATAAAAGCAGCTCAATGAAAAACCGTTCTCTACTTATTTACCTTTCTTCCCTTCCTCCACCACTGGTACATTTCCCACGATGATATTCAATTTCGGAATTTCCATGAAATCACAACACCATCTATCCGCCTGAATCGTCACCAAATACTCTACACTTATCAATCCACAATTCCTTATCGTTGAACATGTTGGTGGAATTGCAAATGAATAATCAAAATGTTTAGTCTCCCCCGGTCCCAGGTCACAAATTTCGGTCCTCTGCTCCATGAACTTCTCCTCGATTCTGCTATTCGTGGCATCTGGAGGATTGGTGTTACTTCGATGGGATTTTATGAGGTGGTTTCTCATATCTTTCCGGTAGACAATTCTCTTTTTGAATGATGATTCGATCCATTCGAAGGATTTTGTGGAGTTATTTTCGATGGAGCCGGCCACTTGGAACCAGTCACCGGATACGTAGCCAGATTGTTGGGAGGTCAACTGAAAGATAATTTTTTTCAGAATTTGGTTTCAATATTTTTCTTCAAGTCGTAAAAAAATAGAAGGATGGGTACAATCCTCTGAAAATTTCCTATCGATCTGTATAATTTTCATAAAAATCGGTCGACCATAAGCTCAGGTACAGCCTGTGACATCCGGAAAAAAACAGACTTTGCTCAAAATTTTCTCACCAAAATTGTCGTAAAATACTATGTCTAGTCTGCAAACACCCTCCCTCACACCTCCACGCCATAACACAGATACTTACAGTATACTTCACATTCCCACTGTTCCCCAAAAACGGCAAACATCCACATCGATTCATAATCTTGTTAAATTCCACCCTCACCGGTTCCTTTGCTCCAGGAACAGTATTCAAATCGACAGTTGGGAGTACTGTAATCGCTTTTTCGGTTTTGGAATCCACCCAATACGGGACGTCAATATGAACAAGGACCCAATATCGAATGAATCCGAATTTCCCTTCGAAACTTGCGGGACACTCTTTCGGGAGGTCAAATGAGAACTTCCATTTGTATTTGCCAGCAGGGAAGGTGTTCTGGAAATGAGGAGAGGAGTGAGAAAAATGGGACCCCACAAAGTGAAAGGAAGTGAGGCTTGAATTCACATGCTTACAAGGAAAGTATGACAAGATTGAGATTTTTGACCTAGTCCCAAGGCTGTCAAAATGGCGAGAGCGGCGGGCCGCGGAAGGCCGTAGCAGGGCCACTAGGTCGCCGTAACTACCGAGCAGCGGAATAAAAATCCAGAAACCCGATTTCGGCCGCAGCCACCATTTATATAGCTTTGTCTAGTCTCGGTTTGCAGGGTGATGAAAAATAGAGAGGTTCCAAAGCTAATACCTTGTCGTCTTCCGGAGTCCAAGCGGTATGTTTGGTTTCCACATAGGTTTCCTCTCCTTTTTTGTAAGAATGATCGGTGACCGGTTGGTTTCTTCTGAAAACATGAGATTGGCGGGATTTCAAATTTTGAATAAAACTTTTTCTTGAAAATAAAAAAAATTGCTTGCGTCAGAAAAAATCTCATGAAATCTAAACAAGATAGCTCATTGCTCAAATTTTGAGCCTGAAAAACCAAGAGTTGCTGAATAAGAAAAATTCTCTATCGATTAGAATGAATTTTGTCGATGTTTGTATCAGAACTTGTCAGCCAAAACTAGGGAGAACACAATTTTTCACTTGATTTTTGAGTTTTCCAGGTTTAGACACTCGTTCTCTGAAACAAACCTTCATGATATTACTGCCTATTGGTAGATAAGTTGCCACTTAATAGTGCTATGTATTCATAGCTTCTAGATTTCGAAAAAAAAATTATTTAGGCTCAAAAATTGGTACTGAAAATCAGAAAAATATCAGTTTTGAGTACTGTAGCTGCCGCTTTAGGAATGTAAGTACAACTGTTCCAAAATGTAATCAACTTGAACTGATTCACAAGGGATACATTTGCAGTAACCCCAGAACAAAAATACGACTGGAAAAACCTACAAAACAGACCAAAAGCAAATTTTTCTGTTTCCTACTCACCTCTTGCCATCAGTCCTCCATGCGGTCACTGCTTTCCCGAAAAACGTTATATCCACTTTTCTGACCGTTGTATCTTTTTTCGTGGACACTATCACTTTCCCAGTTACAGTCTCTCCAGGGGCATAAATTTCTTTGTCGAATTTGATTTCTGGACTTTTTAAAGTCATCTGGAAACAATTATTAACAAGATTTTTTTTACAAAGATTTATTAAATTTCAAATTTGAATTGAAACATGAAGAATAAAGTTGAAATTTTCAAAAGAAACAAGAAAAAAAAGAGATGGAGAATGAGATAAAAGAAGAAGAAGAAGAAGAGATGGACAAAAAGTCGTTGTTCAACATTGCCAACTGTGACTGTTCGGAGGTCATCTGTAGATGGAAAAATTGGAAGAGAAGATGAGAGAGAAAAGACGTCGTTTGTCATGGGTTTGGTAGCACTTTTGATGGCCTTTGGAAGATTTAGGTGGAGATTCCTTTAAAGGCGCATTGTTATCTGGAAAAAAATATTTTTCGGTGTAACAGAAGACGTTGAGGAGCAGTGGATGAAGCAAACAATTGTATAACTGTACCTACTCTTGAGAACGTCTTTGTCCGAATCACAGGCCTTGCTCAGAGATGTCCTTGTCATTTTCGATTTTTCGTGAAGATAAAAACTTGAAAAGGGGTCGGCTTTGACCATATATGTGAGCGACCTTTACGGCAATCACTTATTGACTGCAAATACTCAACTGCTATGTAATTCTATTGCTATTTCTCAACTATGGGGGTTATCAACTGCTATGCTGTAACTGTTACTGTCTCAACTGCTATATTTGGCTCTTCTGCTATGGATCAACTGCTATAGGCATATCAGTTCAGACAAATAGCTGTTGAGACATCAAAAGTGGCAAAAAATAGTAGTTGATCCATAGAAGAAATTCCAAATATAGCAGTTGAGACACTAGCTGTTACAATATAGCAGTTGATCTGCAAAGCCTCATTGACTACGTTTTACTCATGGACTGCATTCGGCTCATTGAATTCGAAGTCTCATTGACTACGAGGACTCATTGACTGCAAGTTTGCGTTTAGGTTTTTTTTCGAAAGTTTCCCAAGGCAATGTTCTTGTCAATGAGTATACTGCAGTCAATGAGCAAGTTGTAGTCAATGAGCAAATTGAAGTCAATGAGTATTTACCTCCTTCCAAAAAACGCTTCAATTTCAGCCCCTGACGAGATGCTTAAATTGTTTTATTCCCCTGCCTCTTGATGATTCGCTACAGACTAATCTTCAATTCGTCGAAAAATCAAAAAAAAAAAGAATACAATGTATCCACAGAAGAATTATTTATTATTTTACACACACACAAAGATCTTTACAGAGATGAATGATTGAAGGAAGGCATGCAGTAATTTGAATTAGTTTCGGACATTTTTAAAACAAGTTGTTCATTTATAAATACATTTCTTTCTACAATGGTCCCGCCGGTGTCCATCCATTGAATCCCTCCTCCAGCACCTGAGCGATCGCAATCAAATTCCGATCCGTATACTGATTTCCGATGACTTGAACTCCGAGTGGAAGACCCCGCGAATCGAGACCAAGAGGGCATTGAACAACAGGGACGGAAAGCACATTCCAGAGAGCCGTGTAGCAGAAATTGAATGGAGCAAGGATGGGCTCATTGTGGAACATTGCAGTGCACGGCCAGCTAGGGAAGAGAAGAATTCCGTCGTTTCCAAGAAGCTCTTTCACTTGTCTCTTCAGACGGTCCCGTTTATAGAGGAGATCTTTGGTATGGGATGCAGAGAAGGGTGGATCTCTGGAGTCAATGATTCCAGCGATGATACCGGAGAGAGTGTGAATAGAGTTTCCGGTGAGGTATTTGAAGAGTTCCGTGTAGCAGTTTACTTCTCCTTTCGTTCCTTTTGTACAGAGCATCAGTTTGTTGAAGGCTGGATCCGTGGTGTCTTCATGCATTGAGAGAGTGAAGTATTCCATTACATGTTTGGCAGAGGGAAGTTCGATTCGTTGCGCCACAATGTCGTATTTTCGTTCGAGGAAGTTGACCGCCTGGAAGTTCTCTAATAGAAGGGCATTTTCAACTAAAGTAATAAATTGAATCGTGGCGAGACCTATAAAAAATCAAACTGCCTGCGCTTTTAAGGTAAATGAAGGCGAGGGGATCAACGAAAGGCAACCGCTTCTACGTGAGAATTGCGAAAAATCCTAACTCCATTACCAACAATTTTGGGTATTTTTTGCTAAATTTTCATTTTCTGTGGCAATATCCATGCCAAACCCTGAAAATCCCCTGCTTACCCTCTTCAATGCATATCTCATCTCATCCTCCAATGGCTGAATGATGGGGCTTCCGGTGATACCTTCCATATAGTAAATCTTCAATTTTCTTCCTTCAACCGGCTCATGGAGGTTCAGGCTACGGGCGTTCTCACCGGCCATTATCTGGAAAGTGTAATTTTCGAGCCTTCGCACATTATACGGAACAGTGAGGTGAGCAAATGCGCTTCAAAAAAAAAAACAGAGTTAGCAGTGGAATAGCTCGACTGAGTATCGAACTTTTACCATAGGTTTTTCGGAGAGACGCAGAGAAAGTTGTAGATATAAACGTTGAACACTCAGGTAACAGCAATTTCGCTGCCAGTAACTCAGCCAAATACTCAACTGCTATGGTGATCAATTGCTACGCTGTAACTGCTAGTGTCTCAACTGCTATATTTAGCTCTTCTGCTATGGATCAACTGCTATAGTGCTAGCAGTTGAGACATCAAAAATGGCATAAATAGCAGTTAATCCATAGCAGAAGAGCCAAATATAGCAGCTGAGACGCTAGCAGTTACAACATAGCAGTTGAGTATCTACCGAAAACTCACTCTCAACATCAACGGCAAATCCTCAGCGAATCTACACATTGGTCCAATTCTGAGCATATGTGTCTTGTAACCAGTGGGTTCTGGAACATGTCCAATCAATGGAATCACTCCTGGAGTGGGCTTCAATCCGAAGATTCCATTGAAGAACGCTGGCATTCGAATACTTCCTCCAATATCACTTCCCACACCAATCACACTTCCAGCAGCTCCAAGAAGAGCTCCTTCTCCTCCAGATGATCCTCCAGTCATTCGACGAGCATCATATGGATTCTTGGATCTTCCATAGACAGTGTTCACTGATTCCACCCACATACACACTTCAGGGACGTTGGTTACAGCAAGAAGGATGCCTCCAGCCGCTTTTAATCTGAGGATTGCTTCGGCAGTTCTGTCACATTTCACATCTTTTCGATTGAATATTCCACATGTGATGATCTCATTCTCCACTTCCAAAGCGTCTTTCATTGTGAATGGTACTCCAAAGAGGGGCTTCTCTTGGAGTTGCTTCTGAATATCCTCTTCATCGGCCAGGGCGTAGAAGGTGTCGACTTCGTTGGCGAGTTGACGAGCACTTTCGAAACATTTGACGACGACGGCGTTGATCGTGTTGTTTACCTGGAAATTTGCTCTGGTTATGGAGAGAGAGTGGGGATCACAAAAGAGACGCAGACACCTAGAGCAAAAGTTCTAAGGAGCGGGCTGAGGCGTTAAGACTGACGATCAGAAGTACGCTTCTTCAAAGTTGACAAAGATTACATATTCTCAAAGGAGCAGCAGGTTTTTGGAAAGGTCTCACCACGATTGAAAATATTACTGTGTTTTTCAACAGTTTGTACTGAACGACGCGTATTACTCGGGTAAAAAACTAAAAACTATTTTCGGAAAAACTCTGATTTTTCCATGGAACTGAATGCAGTACTTTCCCACTAACTGGTGAGACCTTTTCAAAAAATAACAGTGTGTTCCTTGAACCTATGGGCATGTCATCCTTACCTGCTCAATGCGACGAATATAGCTCTCAACAAGAGCTGTACTCGAGATTTCCTTCTTCGCAATCATTCGAACCGCTTGACTTGCTGAGATCATGAGAAGACGATCGGTGGGCGGAGTCACATAGACACGTTCACGGAAGAAATGGTTGACGAACCAGAAACAGAAGCGAACCGTGTAGAAATAGATGGATGAGATGGTGAGCAGCAAGTTGAGGAACGCCTTTTTAAGGCGATACGGCACCTCCATCCTGGAAAAATTAGAGATTGAAATGTGAAGGGAATGGAGGAGAGAGGGAGGAAGAAATGAAGAGAAAATAGGCAAAAAACTGAGTTTTTCAGCTGAATAATTGGCAATTTTCGTCCGAAATACGACGAATTTTATTCAAGAAAATCAAGTTATTGTGGTCAAAAACGGGGTATTTCGGGTGAGCAAATGGCTGAAAATAACTCAAAAATAGTCGGTTTCTAACCTTAATCGGCGCATTTTCGCCCAAAAAAGGACACAATTTTACCAGAAGAGATATTATTTTTTCGCTAAAAATGGCTGAAATATACTTTCTAAAAGTTAATTCCCAGCCTAAATTGGCACATTTTCAGCGCCAGAACTAGCTAGTTTTCAAAAAAAAGTATCATACGACTACGAAACGCTCATTTGCCCTTACAAATAAAAAATTTTGTAGAAAACCGAAATTTACAATTTTTCAAGCATAAAATCTAGAAGAAGTGACAAGAAACTGTCTATCAATCGTCTATAAAAACCACAATATGTCACAAAAGTCCGTTCTCCCTTGGCTATAAAATTCCCAAAAAAAGAGCAAACAAGTTGAATGAGTCTCTTTTTCTACGAGAATAAGGGGCAGCACACTACTCCGAAATGATCGATAAGAAAGCGTTGGGGTGAAAAAAAACGGGAAGGAGTAGAGTGTAGCTAGTGTAGTCAAACCAAGGAACGGGCAGGATGAAGAAGAAGAAGAAGAGGGGGAAATGAGTGAATGAACACAACAAAAATAAAAAGAAAGAGAGAGAAAGTGTTGATAATGACAACAAATTGGAGCGAATGGGGATAAAGTACAAAGGTTGCTGTGACTAGGGAAGGTGGTGGGGTAGTGGGGAGAGGTTTTGAAATTCAGAATTTCGAAATCCAGAAAGAAGAGGACGTGTTCTAATGTAAGCCGACGCCATTTTAGAACGCGTCTCGAGCAATACTTTTGGATTTCAAGCCAAAAACTGATATCATTTTCTAAAGAAGTTTCTGATTTTTAGAACATTCCAATTTCGCAGTTTCAGATTTCCTGCTGTCCTTGCACCAATTTTCCTGCTTTTATCCCAGCCATGTCTCCACTAAAAACTACTGAAGAATTATGCCTTCTGCCGAGAAATCGAATTCAATCACTTGGAATTGCTGATAGTTTGCAATGAAAAGCTTGAACACTAATTGGCATCAGAACAGAGAGAAAAATTTGCTGGTTTTTGCGATGATAACTGAGAATTTCAGTCAAAAAGACATGAATTCACGATGCTAGAAACTGAAAACTAGATAAATTTCTTTCTTGATTTCTGGTCACAAAATCACAAAAAATCTTGAAAATTTTGGTGAAAAGTTGAAAAAAACACTGGAAACTAGATGAAATTGCTCTGAAACGTCATGATTTCAATGGGGAACATGAAACAGATTACAAAATCACAAAATGCAGCGTTCGTCAAAATGAAAACAATGCATAATTTAAAAACCGTTTCCAACGATGTCAAGGAAAAAATAGCAAAGCAGACTATTGAGATGTTTGGTTTCTTTTCTCTTTTTTTCAGAAAACTTGATTTTCAGAGCTCTGAGAGTCAGCTGGCTGAAATCTGAAAACACAAACATCTCATTAGGCTGGTTACCACTAGTAACCACCGATTTTCGGTGCCTTACTCTTCTAGGAGCTCTCCGTGGCGAACTGAAGTAAGCACCAAACTTCACCGAAACGACGCACTAGGCTAGACAAGAGAATCAAATTGTTATCAGCACCCTAAACGCTTACTAAATGTTTTAAGAAATTCCGTGGAAGATTAGAGTTTATGCGGCCGGAAACACAGTGAGAAGGAACGGATTAGAATTTGAAAGTTCAAGGGAAAACTGGGCGATGATCAAGTACTTTTCAGTGGTCGGGGATTCCGCAGAAAATCTGTCATAAACTAGATGATTTCGGTGCGAAATTCGAAAAAAAATCTTAATTTTCGTAGTTTTTTTTCCATTTTTTAGCCAGCTGATTTTCAATGCCCTGTCAGGTTTCAGTAGGTGTTTTCTGTCGATTTTTTTCTTTGTTTCTGCTCTAAAAACTCAAAAAAGCGATTATTAACGCTCACCTGATCTCTGAGAAAAAGAATTTGCCAAATTCCCCTAAAATATACCAAAAATCCATCGAAAAACACTTTGCCAGACCTTTTTTGAGTCGTGGAAAGTCGATAATCCACGAAAGGACCAATTAGATAACGCTGCGTCTCCGTTCTCTAATGCGTGTCAATAGAGCGCAATTGGTGCAAATTAGAATACAGTAATTTTTGGAGCTCGGGATTTCGGAGCTTTTTTACTATAAAATTCGTGAAAATTGGCAGGTTAGGTGGTGAAAAATGATGAAAAACATTAGATTAAGTTTATAACAACCCAAAAAAATATAAAGATGTTATGTTCGTTAAAATCTGACCGAAATAATTGAAACATCGCCTGATCACGTGGCAGAAGTACTTCCGAAACAACAAAAAACAACAGCTAATTTGTTTCGAAAAACACTTGAAAACCGTTCTTCTCATCGCGTTGAAAGAATACCAGTTGTTCGTTGTACTTTCGCCTCTTTCCACTCAACATCATACTACGAAATAGAAAGTGAGATGCGCGAGCACTACTGCTAAGACTAAAAAATTCACCTTGAATTCAAAAAATTTGGAAAAAACAAAACAATTTAATAAAAGATCAAATTTGAATCGAAGCGAAAGATTCAAAAACAACGAAACAATAACAGTGAAAGGCGGGGGAACAAGTGTAACAATGAAATTAGATAAATTCGGGAATATTACTAATAGGTAAAAAGAGCAATCGTTCCGTCGGCTCCGGCAGTGATGAGCCATGGTTGGGTAGGATGCCACGTGGTGTGGAGCATGCAAAGGTCGTTTGAGGTCTGGAAAAAACAGAAACATTTTGAAATTCTAAAAAAATCGAAACTCACTCTCTCATGTGCTCTCAATCTCTTCACCGGATACAACTCATTATCCTTGGAGTAATCCGAATAAATTCTCGCATAATAAACCATTGCGGATCCATCATCGGAAACTGTCGCCAACAATGGATACTTCTTGTGATAAGCGACACTTCTGACAGCAGCCGTGTGATGCTTCAGCTTCTTCCATGGCTTATTTCCCATTTGAAGATCCATCCAACAGAAGCGACGATCCAATCCTCCCAAGAACAGATTCTCTCCGTTTCCGTCAGTGGCCATGGAGGAGATGTGTTTACATCCAGTAATCAACTTCTTAATAAGGACGCAACGAGCCAGATCATACTCTCTCACGTGGATTTTCGTGGCAACGAAGAGCCGGGCCTGTGTTGGATGGAAAGCGACTGCTTGTACGTGTCCCTTTCTCTTTTGGAATGGACATTGAGACTTGGCCTTACTCATTTGATGTACATACACTGATTTGGCAATATCATCGATTGCCACGCTGGCGAAATAGTCTCCTTTAGCGTGCCACGTCACTTGACGGACCTCATTTGGCATCTTCAACACCAACCTATCCTTCGACTTTCTCCATGTCACCACCGCTCCATCCTCCTGGGATTCTGTTGGAGTCTCGGCGAGAAGCTTCTCGGTTTGCTGATTTTGAAGACGATCTCCGCATCCTGTATTCAAAATTGCCACGTATTTTCCTTCGTAGGCAACAGCCAGAAGAGTTCTTTCGGCGACCGGACAGAAAGCGACCGAGGTGACTTCTCCGTCCATTTTGAAGGTTTTGATGCAGCGACCGGTGGCGATCATCCAGACACGGACTGTTCCGTCTTCACCACCACTGGCAAGAAGCTCACCGCGTTCTGGTTCAACTGTGATGCAACGGACTTGACCAGTGTGACCGCGCATGTACTGAAAATAATATAAATATTTAATTTTTATAATACTGAAAACTCACAAAAGCGAGACAAGTTGGGAAAGGACGCAAATCATTTGGATTCGGAAGATCCGGCAACAAATCAGTTGGATCCGCGTGGATTCGCATTTTACGCTGACGAGGCGCCAGGTACAAATCAAGACATCTCTCGAATCTCTCCGTAATGAATTTGTCATATTGTGGCACTTTACGGAGTGCATCGTATTTGGTAGGCATGAAATTGATAACTCTATCCTCTTTCTCTGTTTCCTCCCACTTCTTTCGCTCCTCATCATCGAACAGATATTCCTCTGGTGGATTATAAGACTCGGCATGAGTTGGAAGAGCCACTTTTGGAGCTGGCATATGAACACGCATTCTGGAGATCTGAGTCTTGGTAACGTTATCCAGAGCATCTTCTGATGCCCATAAATCGTATACTTTTGGAGCCTCTTTCTTCTCTTTTGGTCCTTTCGCCCATCCCATTTTGATGGCGTGAACCATTCGGGATACCATTCGCATTTCATCTTTTGACGGAATGAATCGAGCTTTAGGTTCTGGACGATTATCGATTGGGTGAATTTCTTTTTGAGATGAGTAGATATCCAGGAATGGTTCATATGGGTTATATCCAATTGTTGGGTACTTTCCAGAAGCAATATTGTGGATTTTCTCGATTTGTTCATCGGTCAACTTGATATCTGTTCCCGTTTGTTTATCGAACACTTTTCTCCTAAAAATGTTTATTCAGAACATATTTTCAGTGCCAGATACTCACCAGTAATCTGGATCCTCCATTTTCTCTAAAAATGTTTCGATTTCTCCTTTCTTTGCTGGTTTGATAATCTTCTCTCCATGCTTATCGTATCCAATGTGCTCCTCATCATCGTACCACTTGATTGGAATGTTTCCGATAGTGTTTCGAAGATCCTACAACAAAAATTTGAATCATTTTAAAAATGTCAATATTTTCGAGATTTTTTCACTTACTTCTTCATCTGATGAATCATAATCATACTCATCAGCTGGCTTTGGAGCTGTGATTACTGGTTTGATATCAAGTTTCTCGCCGAATTCATCTTTTGGAGCTTTTGGCTTCTTTTTCCCGTTCTCCAACTTTCTTTTGGTTTTTTGTGGGGTTTTCGCCGCCGTTGATGACATCTGAGTTTATTTTTTGATTTTTCTTTAATAATATTTTTGAACTGTCAATATGAAAAATTTCTTGGAAATTTGCTTAGAAATCAAATATTAGAATAAAAAAAATTCGGCGCAAAAAACTAATTCGGAAAGTTGAGGGACTAGAAAACGCACGCTCAAGCGCGCTCTATTGACAACTGGCCGCATTCTACCGTATCCGCTGCGACGTAATTTTAGGCCTGAGGCCTACCGCTAATTTCTTTCTTTTTTTTGGCTTTCTTCACCGTTTTGCAGCCTGGTTTTTACGATTTTTCTCTGAAAATGCTTTAAAAACATGAAAATTAGCTTATTTTCGTCATTTTCAATGCCATTCTCGTCGGGATTCACGGAAATTTTCGTCAAAATGAGAAAAATCAATTTCGAAAAATTTCATTTTTTGCCAATTTTTTGCCAGTGAGCGTTTTATTCGTTTTTTTTTCTTTTTGAATGATCATGTTGATTTTTCGGTTTATTTCTTTTCTAAAACAGACGGTTCTGTCCATGTCCCATCGACTTTTCGCAAAATTCACGAAACTCTTCTTTTTTAATTGTCTCCTTCGCATTACCGAATAACAAAAAAATCCAAGGTGATGAAGATCATCTTCGAAATGTTCTGAAATTTATTATTTTTCAATTATCGCGTTTCCCGAATTTTTCAATCAGCCTTCCAGTCTTGGCCTAATACTTCTTGGGAGTCATTTTTAATATCCCTCCAAAAATCTAAACTTTTCGTTCTTGTGCAATGCATTTTTATTGATTTCTTCCACCTTTCTATTCAAAACATTACTTCCCAAATCTTTCGCTGCTTTTCGTCGATTACTTTTGTTTATTACAATTTACTAATTGAATCTCATTTCAGGTAATCCAGTCGAAATGGCCAAGAGAACTAAGAAGGTCGGAATCGTCGGAAAGTACGGAACCCGTTATGGAGCTTCCCTCCGTAAGATGGCCAAGAAGCTCGAGGTCGCCCAGCACTCCCGCTACACCTGCTCGTTCTGCGGAAAGGAGGCCATGAAGAGAAAGGCTACCGGAATCTGGAACTGCGCCAAGTGCCACAAGATCGTCGCCGGAGGAGCCTACGTCTACGGAACAGTCACTGCCGCCACCGTCAGATCGACCATCAGAAGACTGAGAGATCTTAAGGAATAATTGTCCTTTTGGTTGTTGTTAATTTTCCACATATAAACATGTGTTCACATTCGCCTTTTCTTTTTTTCCTTCATTTTAAAAAGCTTTAACACTTATTCATATTCTACCCCTGAACGGGCCTTCGTCATGTTCGAGCTAATCATTGCTTCACAGTCGTCTTATACTTTTCTCCCGTTCTCACAAAAACTTGTCTAGAACAAAAATTGATTGATAATTTAGAAAGAAGAATAACCAGCATAGTATGGGAGTTCCCGCATTCTTCCGATGGCTCACCAAAAAATATCCGGCAACAATTGTCAATGCCAACGAAGACCGTCAGAGACTTGACGATGGCCGAAGAGCGCCGATTGACTGTACACAGCCGAATCCGAACTTTCAAGAGTTTGATAACCTTTATCTCGATATGAACGGTATCATTCATCCTTGTACTCATCCAGAAGATCGACCACCTCCCAAAAACGAGGATGAGATGTTCGCACTCATCTTCGAGTACATCGACAGAATCTTCTCAATCGTTAGGCCGAGAAGAGTGAGTAAGAAACCAAAATGTTAACTTATCTGAAGGAAAATTCTGAAAAAAGATACCTTAATTAATCCATTTCAGCTTCTCTACATGGCGATCGATGGTGTTGCTCCACGAGCCAAAATGAATCAACAACGCAGTCGTCGTTTCCGTGCCAGTAAGGAAATGGCTGAGAAAGCGGCGAGTATTGAGGAGCAGCGACGTCGTCTGATGGCCGAAGGAATTGCAGTTCCACCGAAGAAAGAGGAAGAGGCACATTTCGACAGTAATTGTATTACACCTGGAACACCGTTCATGGCCAGATTAGCTGACGCTTTACGTTATTATATTCATGATCGAATCACCAATGATGCCGCCTGGGCTAATATTGAGGTTAATATTGGGGGAAAAAGAACATTGATTTTTAAAAATAGTAGTTTTTGGAGATTCTGGCCCAAAAATCGTATTTATTCAATCAGAACATAGAGGAGAAGCCGTTGAAATTGTTTCAGAAAAAGCATATTTCTGATTAACTTTTTAATGCGAAAATACCACGAGTCAGAACGAAAATGTAGTAGAACAAAAATAAATAATCCTGTCGTATTTTAGTTCTCGTCGGTATCCGGTCAGAAGCATAAGACAGAAAACCGGCTCGGTTTTTTCTAAAATAAGGTTTTTTGTTAATAAATATCGTATTCTTCTCAAAGTAGCTGTATACACCTAATATAGTGCTTTAAAAAGAAGAAATCAATTCGAAGAAATGCAGAAACATTAAGCCAATGTAATGCTTGTATAGTACACACAATCGGCACTTTTTGAAAAAAGAAAAAAAAATAAGTTGAATAATTTCTAGTTTATCCCACGAATTCCCAGAAATTATCACCAAAGTTATCCCGAATTCTCGAAATTCATAGAAATCAATTTCCAGATAATTCTCTCCGACGCGAATGTGCCAGGAGAAGGAGAGCACAAAATCATGGACTACATCCGAAAGCAACGCGGAAATCCGGCTCACGACCCCAATACCGTTCACTGTCTTTGTGGAGCCGATGCGGATCTCATCATGCTTGGAATCGCCACTCACGAAGCGAATTTCAATATCATTCGTGAGGAATTCGTTCCGAATCAACCAAGAGCCTGCGATCTCTGCGGACAGTATGGACACGAATTGAAGGAATGTAGAGGGGCGGAAAACGATACAGACCTGGGAGATGACTACTGTAAACCAGAGCAACGCGAGAAGAATTTCATTTTCCTTCGTATCCCAGTTCTAAGGGAGTATTTGGAGAAAGAGATGGCAATGCCCAATCTTCCATTCCAATTTGACCTCGAAAGAGCACTGGATGACTGGGTTTTCCTCTGTTTTTTCGTCGGAAACGACTTTCTTCCACATCTTCCATCCCTCGAAATCCGTGAAGGAGCCATCGATCGTCTCATCAAACTCTATAAAGAAATGGTGTACGAGATGAAGGGATATCTGACGAAAGACGGAATTCCAGAGTTGGATCGAGTGGAGATGATTATGAAGGGATTGGGAAAGGTGGAAGATGAGATCTTCAAGAGGAGGCAACAGGATGAGGAGAGATTCAAAGAGAGTCAGAAGCACAAGAAGGCAAGGATGCAGCAGTTTGGGGGAAGGTAAGGAAATGAGGTCAGGGAACTGTGGGCAAGCTGGCAAGAACGGCAACTTGCCGCCAGCATTTTGCCGGCACAGGTCAAGTTGCCGTTCACTTGTCTATGGTTTGTTGAGCAGTAATCGGGAAAAAACCCACCGAAGCTAGCTCAGCTCAATTTAAAAATTACTTTGAAATTAGACATCCCGACCTCATAACGTCCTAAAAACAAGGCCAAAAAATTCGGTTCCGGGACGTCCCACAATTCTCAATGCGCCTTTAAAATTTAAGCCCCAATCCCACCCATTTTCAGAGGCCGTGGTCGTGGACGCGGACGTGGTCAACCGGCCTACGTGCCAAATCATGGAATCCTCGCCCCAATGTCGGCTCCAATGCATCATTCTGGAGAGTCCACACGACAAATGGCATCGGATGCACGACAAATGGCCATGCAATACAACAATGACGCGAATGCAGTCGCTGCAGCTCATCTCAAAGCTCTTCTGAATATCAAAGGAGAAGAATCACCGGCGGAAGTGGCATCCAGAAAAAGAAAGGCCGAACAGCCATTGATCCTTCCAGAAGAAGAGGATGAAGAGCCAAAAGATGACATCCGGTTATTCGAATCAGGATGGAAGGATCGTTACTATCGTGCGAAGTTTGACGTTGGATCAGATGACGTGGAGTTCCGGCATCGTGTCGCATGGGCGTATGTGGAGGGATTGTGCTGGGTTCTACGATACTATTACCAAGGATGCTCCAGTTGGGACTGGTACTTTCCATATCACTATGCTCCGTTTGCCAGTGATTTTGAGACCGTCGGAGATTTCAAACCGGACTTCTCCAGACCAACGAAGCCATTCAATCCATTGGAGCAGTTGATGAGTGTGTTCCCAGCAGCGTCCAAGTGAGTTTTCTGAAAACTAGAGGGCTCAGGATAATGGGAAAAATGAGTGATTTCTGAAATTTTGATAACTAAAACTAGAATTTTTGAGGTTTGAAGAAGCTTTTTTGGTAGATACTCAACTGCTATGTATCTTTACTGCTATGGGGGAGATCAAATGCTATGTTGTAACTGCTAGTGTCTCAACTGCTATATTTGGCTCTTCTGCTACGGATCTACTGCTACTGCTATGGCTATAGTAGTTGATCAATAGCAGAAGAGCCAAATACAGCAGTTGAGACACTAGCAGTTACAACATATCAGTTGAGTATCTGTCAGCTTTTTTGGGTCATTTGCACCTCTATTTGAAGCCAATTTTGAGCTAACTCTATTAGAAGAGCATACTCTTACTATCCACCTATTTTCAGACAACACTTGCCAGTCGAATGGCAAAAACTGATGACCGAAGACGAATCTCCCATTATCGATCTCTATCCGGCCGACTTCCGAATCGATTTGAACGGAAAAAAGTACGCGTGGCAAGGAGTCGCCCTTCTTCCGTTTGTCGATGAGCAACGTCTTCTGGAGACCCTCAAAACAGTGTATCCAACACTCACCGATGAGGAGAAAATGAGGAATACACGTGGTCCGAATCGCATCTTCATTGGGCGCAATCACAAATCGTTCGCCTTCTTCAATACCGTTGCTGAATCCAAATCCACAGAATTGGTCGATTTGGATCCATCGCTTTTGAATGGGGTCAGTGGAAAGATTGCGGCGGATTCGACAGCCACCGCTCCAGGATTGCCATTCGTGTCTCCTGTTAACCATGCGGATTGTCAGGATCTGCCGGTGAGTTAAACACTGGAATGCTGTCCAGGATCGTCCTGGAAATTATCCCGGTGCAAATACCTCTAATACAATAGCACCTATATCATTTTCAGACAAACTGTGGAATCTGTGTCCTGTACGAAGATCCAGAATATCCACCTGGATACATCTTCCCCGCTGTCCGTCTCGAAGGAGCCAAAGAGGCCGAGAAGACCCTAAAACCAGAGGATTGGAACGAGAGAAGAGACGGCCGCTTCCATCCACAAGTCGGATTCAATCGGAATGCTCCACGTGGCGGTCTGGATCAATCGTCGCATCGTCACGTGAATCATCACGTCAGAGGAGCCATGCAGGATCGTTATGGAGGCGGAGGAAACGGGGGTGGGTATCGTGGTGGTGGCGGTGGAGGATATCAAGGAGGATATGGAAGAGGAGGAGGTGGTGGATATCGTGGTGGATACAACGATCAACGACAGGACTATGGAAGGAATTATGGAGGAAGAGAAGGTAAATTCAGGAGAAAACCTCAGAGTTATGAAACGTCGCAGTTTCAAATCGTCGCGAAGCTAAATTCATTTTTTTCCAGGCGGAGGTCCTCAACGATACCACGATCAAGGATATCATGGAGGAGGTGGTGGATACCATCACCATCAACAACAACCATACAATCCGGATCAACGAAGAGGTGGATATCAAGGAGGAGGACGTGGACAAGGACCACCCGGTTACCAAAGACCACCGTATCGTGGTGGAAGAGGTGGAGGCGGTGGAGGAGCCTCATGGAGATAATTGCATTAATTTATTCTTTTCTTCCCCATTGTTTTTTAAAAAGATCTGAAATTATTGTTTCTCGGATCTTTCTGTTGCTCTCATTATTATTTTTTGAAAATAATAATAATTAACCTATTTTAATTCATTTCCCTCTGATCTGTATCCTATTTTTGAGGCAAATTTTATTTTTTCTCTTTTAAAATGAATTTCAGTAACAGTAACAAGTAATAAATCAACAAAAAATCAACGTAACAATAGAAAAAGTTAATCCTTATTCTTGACCCTCTCAAACACGGCCACAAAGAATCCATTGGTCAGAGTGACCTTCGGATCGGCTCTCAAACAGTGCTCTCCGACTTCATAGGTGCTCAATCCACGATGCGTCCATTCTGGCAGCACATCCTTTTTCAAAATGTAGTTCTGACGGACATAGGTGTCTAGAAGGACCTTATCAATCACTTGTTCGTTTTCTTCCTCGTGAATTGAGCAAGTGGAGTAGACGGCTCTTTTGAGTCCAGGGAGTTTTAGGGCATGTTTCAGGATCATTGCCTGGAAATTGAGGATTAGGGGGAATGAGGGAGGTTTCGAAAATAGGGGATCAAAAAGGGGCAGAACTATGCGAAAAAAGCACTTTTTTCGGAATTATTGGACTAAAAAACTAAAAAATGACTGAATTTTTGAAAATTTTCTAAAATTTCAAACGTTTTTGTATGAAAATAGATTGAAAACCCGTTGAAAACAATGCAATTTTTTCAAGTTTCGTCCACGCAGACTACAAAAAATGAGTTTTCTCGGGACATCATTTTGCGCAGTAATTTGAACAGACACCCATCTCTAAGAGAAGATGCCCTTGTATTGAAGGTACCTGCAAATTCTTCAGCTTCTCGAGTCTCTCTTTCTCTGCGTTTCCACCAGTGATCTCATCCATTCGCTTCACAATTCCAGAGCCAGAACACGGTGGATCGACAATAGCGAATTTGACCTGTAACTCAGAAAATAGTGTCGTTCTGTTAGAGGTTTAGATGCCTTTCTGTTAGAAATCTCATAGACCTCTATTAAAATGGCACCTAGTCTTTGAATGATTACCTTGGAAAACTTCTTATCTGTCACATCAGTTTTCAAGAAATCGCCGCAAAAAGCGCTGGCAATTTTGACATCCGACCCATCCAACAACTGCTTCATTGTGGCCACTCGATCTGCAGCACGATCCATTGCCCACACTTTTCTGAGAAACAATAGGATTAGCGGGTGATAGAAGTAGATATGGTTACCCCTGATTCTCCATAATCGCAGCCGCATGACTTGTTTTCATTCCTGGAGCAGCACATGAGTCGAAAACTTGAGATCCTGGTCGGGGGTTGAGAAGGAAGGCTGGGAGGCAGGAGGCCTGGAAAAGAGGTTTATTGGTAGGAATTGAGTTCTTTCGAGACTACCTAGATGAGATTAGAAATCTGAAACCTGGAGCCTAAAATTTAAATTCTTCAATTTTAAAGGGGGTGGGTCTCTCATTCGTAGGGGAATTTTAAGGGAAAAAAAGGGCGCAGTCTCTTGTAGACAAGTAGAGACAGTGCGTTTTTCCGGCCGCATAGCGCAGTCGGTAGCGATTTTGGTGATCTGTCAGTCCGACCCTGGGTTCGAACCCGCCTGAGGTACTTATATTTGTTTTTTCAGAGAAAATGTTTTTTTGAGTTCCCTCCTCCTTTAACCCAAAAAAGGTCAAATTTTCTTGTTTTTTTGCACCAAAACCGTTCGGAATTCAGAAATAAAAAATTCGTTTTGGCAAATACTCAACTGCTATGTATCTCTACTGCTATATCTCAACTTCTATATTCAGCTCTTCTGCTATGAATCAACTGCTATTTTCGCCGCTTTTTATGTCTCAACTGCTGAGGCTATAGCAGCTGATCCATAGCAGAAGAGCCAAATATAGCAGTTGATCACCCCCATAGCAGTTGAGAAATACCAGTAGAGATACGTAGCAGTTGAGTATTTGTAAAAACTTCTCATTCCCATTCATACCTTATCCTGCAAAATGAGATATCTCTGCTCAACCATCCAATATTCATGAAAGTTTTGAATATTCGGAGCGAAAATCAGCAGATTCTCAACGTGTGGATCAATATAAATCTCGTCATCCTTCATTTTTCCAACAACTTCAGCAAAGTTTTCAGCGGAAGCCGCACCTTGAAGTTTCCATTCTTCCTCTTCCAACGTCTTCATTGCCTCTTCAGCTGTCCATTTTAGAGTGTTGATTCGAGCATATCGAGGGATTTGAATCTGAATGAATTGATTGATGTTTATTTGAAGGTGCAGGAGATTTCAAGTAGAGGTCTTGCCACGATGGAAAGGTTAACTGTAAATTTGGCCTCAAATATTCCTGAACCAGCAACAAAAAGTTTCTGAGTCGAATTAGGCCTAGTAAATCTTCATAAAAATGACTGTCTCAAAAACCTAAAAGTGATAACTTTTGGGGGTCTGAAATGACTCGAATAGGCTTAAAAGCGGCTGTTTTTCGGGCGCCTGTAAGTGCCTGAAAGCTAGTTTCGGTGGCCTGAAAAGCCTACTTTCGGGAGCCTGAAACGAGTTCCGCAGGCTTAAAAACTAGTGTTTTTGAAGGTCAAAAATTTCTAGAACAGGCGTACAAACGATCATTTTCTGGCGCTCAAAGGTTTAAAAAATGGTTTTGAAGGTCTCAAATGCTTGAAAATGAAAAACTATTTTCGAGGCCTGAAATGCCCAAAACCGATCGAAAAAGCCTAAGCATCTGACTGAGCAATTTAGGTTCATCTAAGCCAGTTTTGGCATTTTCAGTCGCTTTTTCAAGCCTAAAACCATCTTGGTGACAAGACATGTGCCTTTAAGATAATCCCTACTCTCTTCTGTGCTTCCTCAGCCTCCTTAATGGATTTAATGCCTCTTCCATCCGATTCCAACTCCTTTTCCACTTCTTTAATCCTTTGAATTCTTCTCGAAATCACTGATTTCAACTCTTGAGAGCATCGATTCAGTCCGGATCCGACGAGTGTTTCGTACATCAAAACATACAATAAGTCGACGGATCCACCGATATTCGGATCGTTTTTCATCTTTTTCAACTCTTTATCCTGGAGGATTTCGTCGAAGACCGGACGGAATTTCAGCGATTCGCATGACAATCGGAGCAGCGCTTTTTTGTTCTGAAAATAGGTATTTTGGGGTGATTGATGCGTTTTTTTTTTTGAAGGATTTTGATAAATAAAAAAGTGGAGAACAAGGAAACAAGATATGAATTTATAGAAAAAACAACAAATGACGGGTCAAATAACAAAAAAAAAAGAATTTCAGAAGGTTTGAATGATTTCGAGTAGATATGAGATAAAGCAAGCAGATCTGAAAAACTCAGAATTTAGACCTTTTGAGAGAAAAATCGGAAAAAATTTTTCCGTCCTGAATATTAAATTTTGAGGTCAAAAACGCAGCTATAATTTTAGGATTTTTGTATAGAACGACCGAGTTTCAAGCTCTTCTCCGGGGCTGAAAATCTGCCAAAATCCGCATGAAAACTGAAAAAATCTTCCGAAAATTTCTATACGATTCTATGATTTTTGGCGGTTTTCAAAAGCTCGTAAGCTCTGGAAATCTCAAAATCTGCTGAAAATCAAACAAAAAAATCACAAAATTATCAATTATTCCTTCTCCTCCTCATTCTTTTTCGGTGGTTTCAAAAATTTGCCCTGAATCCACTGTCGATACATTTTGACTTGTTTCGCTCGATTGACAATCAGTCGTCGATCCACGTGCATCACCAGTTTCTCCATTCCAAATTCTGCTAGGAGTGCTTCCAACTCCTCCATTTCAAAGAAATAAACGAGAGTTCCATCACCACGACAATACAAATTCCCATCGATTAATCGATCTTTTTTGAATCTCAACTGTGTCAAATCGTATCTACCGTAGTCTTTCAGAAGGAGTGTTCCTCCTGGTTTCAGAAGTCCAATCAGGTTATTCAATGCTTTTCGAATATTATCTGGATGAATAGCAGATAACACATAAATACAGACAATATAATCGAGGGATTCTGGAGTTGGTGCCTCTTCTGGAGCATTCTGAGTGATATCCCAAACGAATGCATTCATTTTTGATGGATCATACGTTTCCTGAGATTTCAGAACTCGGATGGCGTTGGGAGCATAATCACAGCTATGGAGGAAGAGTCGCGGATCGGAGTTATTGACTTGCATCAGGGGAAATGTGGTATTCCCGACACCACATCCGACTTCCAAAATTGAGATTTTTGGTTTCTAAAATTCATGGGTTCAAATGGATTTCTGAATTCTAAAACTTTAAAAATACCTCCAAATTGCTCCCGAAATTCACATCCAACTCTGGAAACTCCTTCAGCAGCCAATTCCGATCCTTGAAAAATCGATTCTCATTGTGAGCATAGAATGCATCCCATTGATCCGCCGGGGTCTCCAAAAGCTTCATCGCCTTCTCCTCATCCACTTTCATCGTCTTCTGATTCTCCACAATTCGTTTCGCCTCTTCCTGCTGCTCCTCCGACCATTCCACATCATCCCAGGCGTTGTGCTCGAAAACTTTGGCGTCATCGGTTAGGAATCGGGTGCCAAATGGATTACACTTCGGCTTTTCTTCTGGATTCTCCTCGGCACAACCCATTATTGGCTCGTCTTTCATTTTTAATTTTTTAAATCACCTGGGAAACAGGATTTATATTTTTTGTCAAAGAAAAAATACGAGAAACGAGAAGAGAAAACGGAGAAACGAGAAAAAAAAAGAAAGCAAAAATAATTAAAATATCGATTTCCACAATTTGTTCCATATAAAAATAATAAAACTAACTTTGTATTCACTCCCGTAGACAGCATTTCTAACGCTTTTCTCCTTGGCCAAAACGCAGCGAATAATTTCGGCGACCTCGTGATACAGCGCATCGGTAGCCATCTAAATTTTCGATAAATCAATTTTTGAGATTGTGGAAAACGATATTTTAACAAGAAAAGTGTCAAAAAATCTGGATTTTGAAGCTAAAAAGAAGGGAAAATGGATGAGCGAAAAATAAAAAAATAAAATTTTGTGTGCATTCTGTCGTAGTTTCAGGCGATCGGTGTTTGCGGAACCTGGCGCCAAGCTCAAATTTCGAACGTTTTCCAGCCATTTTCAGTGATTTTCAGACTTTTTCGTTGTTTTTAACACTTCACAAATCGATATTCTTATTCAGAAACCTCAAAATACTAATGGCGTGGCGTAAAAAGTCGAAGAAAAATGCGCCGATCGTCCAAATGAGCGACGAGGATGTGGAGGCACTCGAAGAGCGTACCAATGAGCTCGTGCACTCCCAATTGCCACTGGGAAGAGTCAAAAAAGTGATAAAGTTGAATCCGGACATTGAGATGGTCAATAGTGAGGCGTTGCAAATGATGACAAAGGCAGCGGTGAGGATTTTTGGGGGAATTTAATTGAAAAAATCCCAAAATAGGGATAAACATTCAAATGAAACGTGGAGTGTTTTAGGAAATGTTCATAAAAGAACTGAGCGACGCAGCGAATCAAATGGCAGCCATGGAGAGGCGGAAAACCGTTCAGCCAAAGGATATTGGTGGGTTTGAAAGGAAATTTTGCAAAATGTCACAGAAAATCTGATTCTCAAGAGGTTTTCATCATTCCTGATGATTGTTACAAAAAGGTTCAATATTGTGAAACAAGAGAGAGACTTTTCTGCTGAAAAATCAATTTTGACCTAAAAACTTTATTTTTAGCCGAAAAATCGATTTTGTTTTGGCCTTCCCCACCGAAAATACGTTTTGTACCGCCCATTTTCGATCAGACTCGACGATTTTCGGACAAAGTAATAGATGTTTTTAAGTGACTTCTTATAGAGCGAGAGAGAGCAAGAGACGCAGACAGCTAGACTGTCGAGCTTTTCTGCGCCTCTCACCCCCAAAAAACTGAAAAATCACAATTTTAGAGCTAAAAACTCGATTTTTTTTCGCATTTCCCTCTTCAAAAAGTGCTTTTAACCGCCCGTTTCGGTCCCAATTCAACTCTTTATTTTCAGACAAAGTGATCAAAAAGAACTGGTCATTCGCATTCCTTGAAGACGCTCTCGATGGTTGGCCGAAAATGGAGCCGAAGAAGCGAAAAGCTGCGACTCAAGGGGAGGAGGGAGATCAGACAGTGATGGAGGAGACGATTGTGGAAGAGGAGGAGGAGCATGAAGAAGAAGAAATTGAAGAGGAAGTTGATGAAAATGAAGAAGAAGAAGAGCTGCCGGAGACTGTTCCAGAAGAGGAAATCGCTGAAAAAGATGATGAATCATCGACGCCAATGAGGGATCCATTTGCTGAACAATTTTGATGTATTTATTGATTTTTTTGCCACTTTTTTTCGGAATTTCTTATCGAATATAAATATCTTTTCAGGTCTATAGTTCAATTTTTCAGAGTTTTTTCGTGCCTAACAGACATGACTAGCCAGCCCCTAGCAAAAAATTCAATTCAGAATCACATTCAAAACTACGATTTTTGTGTTCAAAGAAGTTGAAGCAGGGAAATGATGACATATAAAAATATTCAGATGAATCATCCGTCATACATCACAACTATCGAATATTCTTATCACAATATATAGCACAGAGTCTCCCTCTGCGTCTCCCTCTCTCTCTTTATTTGTCCTTTTAGTTCGTTGAGTTCCCACCCATCAGTTTGCACTGCCTGCCGGAGGAAGAGTGGAGGAACAGTCTTCTCTACGAAATATATGGAGGAGAGAGAGAGAGCCAAATATTGACAGAGAGCCTGTCTCTCTCTCTCTCTCTCTCTCTCTCTCTCTCTCTCTCTCTCTCTTTCTTTTCTAACACTAAGTTGTTCCTGAGAGTTTCTTTCCGATTTTTCGCCACTTTTTTCGTTAGATATATAACAAGTTTTGCCATTCCTGGCGCGTTTCTTTTGAGGTTTTGGGGGAAGATTCCGATTTTTAAGAGTGATTTTTTAAGAATCCCTTTCAAAAATAAAGGTATCGGTTGGCTAAATTGACTGTTTCTGATGCAAAATATTCCAGCTTACAAGGGAAGGTCCCCAGGTGTCCCCTCGGGATTTCTTAGATATTTTGTGGGTAGGTAGGTCCGGGGTGCCCCACCTCAAATCCGAAGTTAGAGGTGCGCTTTCGGAGGTTTACTGGAGTTACAGTACGTTTTCCAATTTTTGAGTAAAATCTGACATGTCAACTTTGAGGAGCTATAACTTTTTTCTCTTTTGAGTTATTTGCTTGGTTTCTGGCTCATTCAAACCAGGAATAAGTGGTCTACAAAAAAGTCTCTTGGCGCATTATTCCATCACTTCGAGCATAATCAGGACAAAGTGATATATGAAATATTTAGATATAAGTGAACTCAGTTAGTGCCAATTTTTGGACATCCGGTCTCGGGAGACCATCACCATCCGGTAGGGGTGGCAAGTGAGGTCACTATACATACTCAGATATAGGTCTCACCTTTGACTTACGGGACTTATTCCAAGTTTTTCAGAAAATTTTCTGATTTTCATGTATAGGGATACATGGATTTTTTGGCCTTAATCTATTTTGGCCGTTTTTCAAGTCATAAGCCTGTTTTCAAATTGCAAATCGGGCTTTTTTTCATTTGTTACAGTGGTCTGAAGCTTATAGAACCAGATTTAGAAAATTTTATTTTTCTTGTTTTTGGACCATATCACGTATCCCTATACATGAAAATCAGAAAATTTTCTGAAAAACTTGGAATAAGTCCCGTAAGTCAAAGGTGAGACCTATATCTGAGTATGTATAGTGACCTCACTTGCCACCCCCTACCGGATGGTGATGGTCTCCCGAGACCGGATGTCCAAAAATTGGCACTAACTGAGTTCACTTATATCTAAATATTTCATATATCACTTTGTCCTGATTATGCTCGAAGTGATGGAATAATGCGCCAAGAGACTTTTTTGTAGACCACTTATTCCTGGTTTGAATGAGCCAGAAACCAAGCAAATAACTCAAAAGAGAAAAAAGTTATAGCTCCTCAAAGTTGACATGTCAGATTTTACTCAAAAATTGGAAAACGTACTGTAACTCCAGTAAACCTCCGAGAGCGCACCTCTAACTTCGGATTTGAGGTGGGGCACCCCGGACCTACCTACGCACAAAATATCTAAGAAATCCCGAGGGGACACCTGGGGACCTTCCCTTGTTAGTATCAAAAATTTGAAATTGGGGATTTCAGAAAACCTGAAACTGCTTTATTTCTCAGAGCAGCTTCAATTTTTTTTTGGATTTAGGCTGAATTTGTTTTTTTTTGTTTGTTAACCAAAAATACATCTTGTCCTAGACTGGCAAACTTTTTAATCATCATAAAAAATGGAAGTATGTGGGGGGAAACACATTTGATTGAAAATATATAAACCAACCTATGGACTGAGTATACTACTAGTACTACAAACACTAATGCATTTTGAAATTCTGACTTCAGTTACATTAAAGGCGCACGCATCAATTGATTTTCCTTTTGAAAAAAGTCTTGCAATGAATCAAAAGGTTACTGTAGTTCGTTTTAGGAGCTTTTTTCTTTACAAAAAAGTAACTCCGATTAGATAGAGAGCTTTGACCTATTCGTAAAATAATTGAAGAAAATTCATATTTGAAACATTCAACTTCTGTCGGCTGTAACTCGGCAGGCAGGATAGCTGGAAAAATGTCATGTACTACAAAAATGTAGACAAGTGTATGTTCTATCAATCTTCAGTTGATCACTTTTCTCTAACTTTAACGATTTTTGAGATAGGACCGTTCTTAGCAAGAATGGTCTGACGTTTGACCATTTCCTCTGTTCAAAGGTAAACTTTTCATTCCATGGCGTGTAACTTATGAGCGGTAAAAGATATCAAAAAATGTTCAACTAATGAATTGGAGATTTTAAATTTTTACACATTTTTTTAGTTGACAATTTTTTTCGATCTCATCTGGCTCTAAAGTTATGATCGCTCAAAGTTGGTCTTCCAAAATTTTCAGTGCAAACAGGCTTGAATTTTCACGTGGTGTTTGTATATTTTTGCACGGTACTGTACATGCCAGGATCTAGTTCAAAAAAATCAAACCTTCAAAAGTGTCAAAGACCTTTTTCCCCTCCTACATCACCAATGTTCATTTCATTTAATCCCCTTTTTCACCTGTACTATGTGTATTGCAACAATAATACAGTTCCTTTCCCTCTTTTTCTCTCCGTCTCCACTGGCTCAATTCTCTCTCTCTCTCTCCCTCTCCCTCATTCGTTCAATGCACTTTAGTTGTCTTTTTCGTATGTTGAAGGGCTTGCCTGCTAGTACATAGTTTATGTAAAGTGGGCGGAGCCTATTTTGCCATTCTGGCCACCTTGACGACTGGTTCAAGGAGGAGGAGGGCGATGAATTCGGAGAAGGAGAAAGGAGATTTGCCTCTTTTTCGTTTTTCGAGGAAGAAGCATGTCCTCTTATATATCTCTTTTCTCGCCTCATTTTATGTTCACTTTTAATGGTTTTGAGTACCAGTTCCTCTCCTTAAATCCCTTTGCGGGATTTGATCCCCCTACCCTCTTCTTTTTTTGGATTTTACTACGGGAGAATCATCGAGAAGGGTCCTTTTCACTTTTTATTTGGGATTCGGAGAGGAGGATGGCTTTTGGCAAGATTGGTTTTTGTCTTCTAACGTTTTAGGTTCGGCTTTAGTAGGGGGAGGGTCTTCTGGAAGTTTCGGCTCTTTGGAAATTAGTTTTCTGATTTCGAGGAATCTTGAATCCAATGGATTTTATGTCAGAATTTCTAGAAGGCATTGACTGAAGCAAAAGCTCCTAAAGAAAAAAATTTAGAAGTTTTTTTTGCAAAATTCGGCTGAAACACTATAGCCTTCACTCCTAGTTTGAAATTAGGTCAAAGCACATCGAAAAACTATTAGACCTGACCATGATTTAACCCATCCGAACCGGCTCAATTTACTGATTCCAATAATATATTTTTCTTGGAGATCCCATAAAACCTAACCGAGATACGGTAACGTCAATGGGTAGATCAAAAATTGAATCCTAGTCATGATAACACTTTTCTGGAATGTCTAAATTTGCTGGTTTTTTTGAGCATCTAATTTTTGTTGGGATCGGATGAAAAATGACTGATTTTCAAGCTAATAACATTCCAGTTTTGTTTGGCTAACTGACCCTGTTCTATGCTCCCCGCCCTCCCTTCAATTTCTCCGGCCGCAAGCCTGTCATTAAAGTTTCAAGCAGTCTATCTCAGTTGTGGGCGGAGTTATCAAAAAGTGGTTGACTACAAACTTCCTTAAAATTAAATTTCCAACAAAAATGTAGTTGACCATTTTTTGATAGCTCCAGCCACAATCGAGATAACACTTGTTGAACTCTATTGAACTCTAGGTGATTCTGATCTTCTCACACCCCTCCCTTCCCTTTGATCCATTTTTCCATCACCACCGTGCCAAGGAAATTTCCATAACAATCCCATCCATCGAAATTCCATTTCTTTCCTCCTTTAAATCGACCCACTTTCACCTCACCACCCTCTTTTTTAATGTAAGCTTTCACGCCACACTAACCTAGAGAAAAGTTTCAGAGAGGACACTCTCACCCTTCTATTTGAACAGTTGGTTATCAATTCTCTCAGTGATGATGTAACACATAAAATATATAAATTTGAGTTGAAAAGAGAAGAAAAAGGAGCACAGAAAGATAAGGAATTGAGTAGAAGACACGTAAAATCAATTTGTGGTTTCTGCGTTTTTTTCGACACGTTTTAGATAGAATTTAGGCCAACTTTCGGAGGTTTTTGATTTTTTTGGTGGTGGAGACTGTGATTTTGTGGCTTATTTCATCAAAAATAAGAGTTTTGATTTTTTTTTTGGAGAAATTATCTGAAACTGCTTATGGGAGGATCTTAAAGAGCGCCCACATTTTTTTGGTTTCATGTTTCTCATAAAAAATGCTTTTCTTATTCAAAAATTGTTTGGGAAAAAATAAATATAAGTATACAGTTTATTTACTCTTTTTTTATAGTACAGTCAGAGGAAAGAGTGGGCGGAGCCTATCCATTCCCTCTGAACTGGGGTCCACATGAATATGAGGGCTTTTGTTCCTGGTTTTTAGTTTTGTTATTTTGTTGATTCACTGAAAAACTAAAGAACTCTTTTATCTCTATCACTGCCTCTCTCTCAAAGTCTTTGAGAGGCGCAGACACCTAGACTCTCTCGTTTCTCTGGAATCTATGTCTCTCTCTCTCTCTCACCTCTCTAATTCCAGGTATGCCAGCCGAAGTGGTCGCAGAACGGTTCAAAGTGTGGACGGGGAACAATGAGACCATCATCTACTCCCCTTACGAATACGATTCCACGTGGCTCGTCGAATCATGGTGGGACGATTTGACGATGCACACATTCTTCAAAAATCACTGGTTCAAATCTGTCTATCTATCAGCCGCCTACATCATTGCCACCAACTTATTGCAGAGATATATGGAGACGAGGAAACCCAAAAGGTTTGGAATGGGAATAACTTGAAGAGGAGAGGAGATAGAGAAAAGTTGTCTACTAAGAGTTGTAGGAAATAAAAAATGGAGCAACTTTGTAGTTGAAAATTTTTTGATAGCTCTCATGGGAGCTGAGATATAGCGCCTGAAACTTTGAGTCGTGGAGATGCTAGAGTCTCTGCGTCTTTCAAAGAGGTGACTAGAGACGCAGACACTCTCGTTTCTCTGGAGTTCTAACCCCTGTAACTTCGATGCTCTATATCTCCGCTGTCGTTAGAGCTATGAAATAAGTTTCAACTGAAGAAATATTCAAAATCAAAATTTGAACAAAATTGTAGTTGACAATTTTTTTCTATCTCCACCAAGAATTGAGATAATCTCAACTTTGGAAAACAAGAGACAACAGACAGGAAGACAGTCTGACTCTCTGCGTCTCTAGAATCAAAATTACTCTAACAGAATAATATTTCAGCATGCGTCCACTCCTGCTTGCTTGGAACGGATTTCTGGCAGTGTTCAGTATTATGGGAACGTGGAGATTCGGAATCGAGTTCTATGATGCGGTGTTTAGAAGGTACGGTAGTTTTGAATATTCCAAAAATAACGGAAAAAGCACCAGAGAAACGAGAATGTCTGCGTCTCTATCCACCTGTTAGAGACGCAGAGATGCTAGACGCTTTCGTTTCTCTGCTCCCTCATCTCCTCAATTTTGCAGAGGGTTCATCGACTCAATCTGCCTGGCTGTCAATCCACGCTCCCCATCAGCATTCTGGGCATGCATGTTCGCTCTATCGAAAATCGCCGAGTTCGGAGACACAATGTTCCTGGTGCTGCGAAAACGACCGGTGATCTTTTTGCATTGGTATCATCACGCTGTAGTGTTGATCCTTTCGTGGCATGCAGGTAAGGGATTCTAGGCCATTAGGGTAGATTTCTAGGCCATCAAAGTCGGTTCCTAAGCAATTTTGGGGATCCTAGGCCATCAGATTAGGATTCTAGGCCACTGGAACTTCGCATTCAATGTTTGAGTTCCGTCCATCATTTTTCGGCCATGACATGTTTTCTAGTCCCTCAATTTGTGTTTCTAGGCCATCAAAAATGGAATTCTAGGCATTAGAGTTTGGCAAATTGATATACTTGGTTTCCCGGGTTTTCTGTTGCAATTCTGAGCAGGCTTTCATAGTTTTGACGCTTTTTGGAATCTTAGGCCACTGTGTTAGGATCCTAGGTCATCGAAAATTCCAGAAAAAAGGGTTACACTTCCCAATAATCTACCGAAATCCATGCTACATCTCTCCCGCTTTCCCTCCATGTTTTTCTTTTTATTACACCTGCTTATCTCAAAATCTACCGTAATCCATGCCAGATTCCATGAGAAGTGTATGCTTGTTAGTCAATTAGATTTTATCAATTTGTTTACAAATTTTTAAAATCCATAGACCCTTCTCTTGTCTGTCTTTTCTTTTACCTAGATATCCAGATGATTTTCGTTTTTTTCTTTTCTCATTCCGAATATGTTGTTGCGTAGTATGATGTGTAGACTGGATTCCTTTCCGTTTTCCACTTTTTAATGAAAAGAAAGAGAGAGAGGAAGAGAATTAGAAGAACATCATCTTCCACCTTTTATCCTTTCTTTTATTCAATGCCTTTTATCTCCTCCTCCTCCAGAAGAAGGCAAAAAGGACATAAGTGTTCGCAGAATAAGAATAGAAAAGAAAAGAAGGATCAAAGTATACATATAAAACTTCCAGTTCTCATTATAAACTGAACACATCAAATGGACCTTATTATGGATGATTAGGAATTCGTTTGTTGAGGGATGTTGGGGAGGAATGATTCAATAGGGAAGTGCGCTCTATTGGCAGTTTTGGGTAGATCAAAAGTTCCTGGCTGTCAAACTATACGGCAAAAGTAAACTGCAGGGATTGGGAATAAGTGCGCTCTACTGGTATTTTTTGGGTAAGTCAAAAGTTCTAAGAAATAGCTGTCAAACTATAGCCAAGACAACAAGAATGGGAAATAAGGAAAGTTCGCCCCAATGATAATTTAGGAATAAAACGGCAAAACCTAGTAAAGCCCCTGCCCTTCATCTCCTCTACCTTCCTAATAAGATCATTGTATCAAATATCCCAATTTGTCTTATCACGATGACATAACACAGACTGGTATACGCTTTAAGAAAGTCTAATGCGGAATAGAAAGGGGGAACCAAAAACAAACATACACATAACAATAGGTCTGGTCAAATAGACACACACACACACTACATGATGACAGTATGTTGTAGTCTATCCAACGGGAGGATTTTTGATGTAGGAAGTTTCCAGGGACAACTTATTGAAGGCGTGGGAAAAACTCGAGTAGTAGTTGGAAAATATTCGTGTTGTTGATTGGTAGTCCTGGGAAATTTAGAATTTGGAGATTTCAGGTGGCAGGGACCGGCAAAAACTTTTTTTCCATTGCAAGAATAATAAAATCTATAACAGTGGTCCACCCAGTACTGTATGTTCAGGACAACACTCCGTTCAATCCTGCATCAGAAAATTCTGGTCCTAAAAATTTTTTTTCTTAAAATCCTAATTGAACTCCACCAAAAAATCACAGAAAATTAATCATTTGTATCATCTTTGTTCGCTTGTTTCCATGTTTCAATTATTCCACATACATCTAGTCTAGTTTAGCCAGATGATACCCGATTCCTTCCCCCTCAATCCTGCGTAACAAGCATTCCTTTCGCTTCTTTTGTTTCTCTCGATTTTGATCTTGATTTTCCATCATCTCATTTTTGAAACACCATATCCACCTCATCTAAACAAACCTTCTAGGAAGAGGAAACGAGAAACTAGAAGAAGAGGGATGATTCAGTGACACATGTCACGAAAAAGAGAGGGGGCTATACTAGTTGGAAGGGGTCACTTTTTTTTGCGATTTTTTCGCTTTTTCCGGCATAAAATTGATCGCTGATTATTTCTATGATGTTTTTAAGTTGTTAGGACACAAAAAATTTTCCATCAAAAAAAAGTTTTTTATGTCGAAAATTCCCAAAAAAAGTTCTCAAAATAAAACTCTCGAGTTTTCTGAATCCATCAAAAATTTTAGCATTTTTTCCCCATTTTTTAAAAAATATTTCAGTTGATTTTTTCGTTTTCAATTATATTTTCTTCTGAATTTGCAGATTTCTTTCCTGGAATCCTAAGCCTTTTTCAGTAATGGCAATAGTTTTAACGGAGTTTTTAGGCTTAGCGAAGAGCAGCCTGAGCGGAAATCTCGACGAACTAGTTTAACTATTATTTGATTTTAGTCGAGTTACATCTAATTAAATAGTTAAACTAGTTTGTCGAAATATTCGCTCAGGATACTCTTCACTAAGCCTAAAACATTGAGTAAAAATTCGCAGCTCCTCCGTTAAAACTATTGCCATTACTGAAAAAAGCTTAGGATTCCAGGAAAGAAAACTGCAAATTCAGAAGAAAGTATATATGAAAACGAAAAATATTAACTGAAATGTTTTTTTAAAAAATGAGGAGAAAATGCTAAAATTTTTGATGGATTCAGAAAATTCGAGAGTTTTATTTTGAGAATTTTTTTTTGGGAATTTTCGACATAAGAAAATTGTTTTTGATGGAAAATTGTTTGTGTCCTAACAACTTAAAAACATCATAGAAATAATCAGCGATCAATTTTATGCCGGAAAAAGCGAAAAAATCGCAAAAAAAAGTGACCCCTTCCAACTAGTATAGCGCCAAAGAGAGAGGTACCCATGGTAACAAAGTTGGGCTCAGCAGCTCTACAAACTACGAAAATTGACGAGGAGTCGTTAAAAATTTACGGGAAATGTAAAGAAAGAAAAAGGAGAAGGGAGGGGGGGGGGGGGTGAGCAAAAGAACAAGAGCCTCTAATAGAAGGGCATGTCTAACACAGAAATGCCAGTGGTAAAACTTCTTGAGGCTGCTGATGCCTCCCTCACAGGTAGTTGAACCACATAGCCATCTGTTAGTCGTCCCGCTCAGAGTCTGATGCTGCACCCCGTGGCCTAGTGGTTAACGCTTCTGTTTTCCAATTTTGACACCCGAGTTCAATTCCACCCAAGGCAAATTCTTTTTTCCTTTCCAATCAAACTGTTTTCCAATGATTCTGAATCACTTAGAGACCTCTAAACCTCATTTCCCTCATTTTCAGCCATCGAACTTACCGCCCCTGGTCGCTGGTTCATTTTCATGAACTACTTGGTGCACTCAATTATGTACACTTATTACGCAGTGACTTCTGTTGGATACCGGCTACCTAAGATCGTTTCGATGACGGTCACCTTCCTTCAAACTCTTCAAATGCTGATTGGCGTCGGCATTTCGTGTATTGTGCTGTATTTGAAGTTGAATGGGGAGGTGAGAGTTCTAGGCCATCATTTTAAAAGTTAGGCCACCGAAATAAAAATCCTAGGCCACCAATTCTCACAATCCCTAATGTTATTCTTCCAGATGTGCCAACAATCCTATGATAATTTGGCGTTGAGCTTTGGAATCTATGCATCATTCCTTGTCCTTTTCTCCAGTTTCTTCAATAATGCGTACCTCGTTAAGAAGGAAAAACCAGCTGCCAAAAAGGAATAAAACTCTATTAGAACGGCATGCCGTAAGATCAAAAGAAGTAACATTATTAATACGAGTCATCACTTTTTGTTTCAGTTTCATTTCAAAAATGTTTAATTTATCAGTTTTTTTTAATACTTTGCTTTTTCCCACCCACACACACACATTGGTTCAAATAAATGGTTTTCAAAATATTTTTTTTGGAGAAATTCAATATTCAAATTGAATCAGAGATAGGTAAAACCGCAGGCTATAGAATATGAATTCTCTCCTGTTTCAGCCAAAATCATTGTCCTGTCAGCTTGAAATTTGTAATACAATTTACCCTCGAAAAAGCTGTATTCTAGCAGATTCAGGCTGATTTTGAGCATGAGACACGCCGCCAAAAAGGTTCCTAATGATCTGAAAATTATTTAGGAGTATCAATCATAGCTCGAACTTCATTTTTGCAGTTCACAACTTTTTTGTACAATCACTCTCCCGGTAGATAGAGCTCAAATCAACTACTACCTAAAATCGTTCGTTCTTTGAAATCTTGACGATTTTAAGGATCCTTCATGGAGTGAGCAATATCTTACGGGAAACTGATTGAACTAAAACGTTGTCAACTGCAAAACGGACGTTCCACCTATTTTTGACATACCTGTGAAATTTGGCCCGGTCCGGATTCAAAAAACTTTGAGTTTTTTTTGGTAGAGCCCGGCCCGGCCTGTCACAAGTATGATTTTTGATACACCCAAGATTTTTTAGAGCTGCAGGCTTAAAGTCAGTCTAAATCGCTAAAAAAAACTGAAAACAGGGAATTTTTGTATGATTCCGAATGGTACTGTTGCTCACGGAGCAAAACGACCCTAAAATCTGTTGTCAATTACCAAACCGAAATTCAACCTTATTTTTGACACGCTCAAGAATTTTCGATGCTGTAGATAAACTCTTGACTGTGTCCCGCAGCTGAAAATCAGCTAGAATCATCTGAAATCAACTGAAAAACGACATTGTTGATATATTTTCGAACGATACTGTACTTTGTGATTGTCATGTACGTTTTCGACTTCCTTCCTAAGTTCCTCACTCCAAAGTTTCTTCCTTCCTCACTTTCCAACTTGCTACTCTTTATTTGCCACTTGCAAAACATATTTATACTTTTTTTTATCACTTTTCTTTAGTACTTCCGTTTCAAAACATCCCCTTCTCTTCAGACTGCTTTTTGTTCTTTTCTTACAAAATCTTTTTTTTTCAGCTCAATGTCCATACTTAATAGCTTAAACCTCTTCCTCTTCCCCCTGTAACTCTTTAATTTCCTAATTCGAAATCTCCGCATTTTTCCTCGAAACTTCAAAAAAAAAATCTAATCGTTCTCCTAAAAAACAGCACAGGATGTAGAGTTGAAACAGCATGTGTGCAGCACCATATCAGTCAAAAAATAATCATTCCTTCCGTTTTTCTCTCAAATTTCAATCGACTATATAACCTGTCAAAAAGTTTTTTCCTTTTCTTTACTCAAGTTTTCTCCCCTTTCATTCCCTCTCTATTTTTATTATTACTTCCTGTTATCAGATGTTCAAAATCAATCAATAATCAATTGTTGGTTGAGGAAGTATTATCAGTTGTCTGCGAGCAAACGACACTCCCTCCCATTTCCTTTATTTTCTCATTTTTATTTCCGACTAATCATTTCTCTGTAGTATGTTACCGTTGAATTCGGTGGATTTGACTGATATTCATGAGGATGATTTGGATTTGAAATGGGAAATTTTGGAACAGTTCAGGCTTGGAGGTGGATCGTTTGCAGATGTTTTCCATGTTTTTTATCGCGGACATGTGAGTTTTTTTGTTGAAAATTGGAATAGATAATCGAAAAATATACAGATTTTCAAAACTAGCAATGTAAAAAAACTGAATTGTGAAGAATCGCAAAAAAACTGACAGTTTTTTTTTGCGAACTGAAATTATTCAACAAAAGAGGCATTGATGATTTTTTCAACTGAAAAAACTGAAAATTCAGCAAAACTTTTGATTTTTCTGAAATCTGAAAATTGAAAAAGCTGATTTTCGAAAAAGTGGTTTTCATGTACTGAAAAAATCTCGCAACGAATCTCATTACAGTACGTTTTCAGAATTTATAGGGTTGTTAAAAAAGGTTTTTCACGGCCGCCAACGCCAATATTTAAATTGGCATTGGCGACCAACGCCAATTTCCAAATTGGTCTTGGCGGCCAAAGCCAATTTAGAAATTGGTTTTGGCGACCAATCAATAGTTTCAGTTGGCTTTTTTTCCAGGAATAAAATTTCAAAACAAATTTAATCGATGAATAATGAAACTGTGTTACCTTCGAACATTATCGAACGAAAATTACTGTTCTGTGGCAAGGTAAACTATATTTTTTGGTATAATTTCGTTTTTAGAGCCAATCGCCACCCAATAGTCATTTGTCTTGTTTCATTCTTCAGAAAGCGTGAATATAGTTTTAACAAAATTATTGGCGTTCGAGACCAATTTGAAATCTTAGATTGGTCGACAAAAACCAATTTAGAAAATGTTGGCTTTTCGAACCAAAACGTGAAAAAGAATTGGCGCCAATTTATTGGTTTTGGTCGCCAACAACAACCCTAAGAATTTATTTTTAAAAATGAGATATTCCGGTCGGATGAAAATATGAAATTCTTTGAAACAAAAATCTTTGAAAAACATTTTTCGTGTCGATGCTTCGCCTTTGAGGTAATTTTGTTGAACAACACAACATATTCGGTTGGCGGTAGTACGAAATTGCCAATATTCCTATCATACTATAAATAATTTAGAATATCTCTACCAAAAGAAATCCCAAAACCTAATTCCAATATTCGTTCCAGGACGCCGTCCTAAAGAGGCCTCGCAAAGCAATAGCCCAGCACTGTTACACAAATAAAGAAAGAGGTAAGGTTTCCTGAAAAACTTCAAAACTTGATGATAACACGACATAAAGTTCGCTTACATCTGGAAAAACAAAAATGTCGTCAAGTTTCGCACGAACTACGCAAACATCTCGAACTAAGATTTTTACAGCCAAACTGTTTATGTTCGATCATTATAACTTTCTGGAGTGTCTGAGTACTTGACGTTAGACCCTACGACAAAAAAAACCAAATTTCGTAGTGCTCCCGAATTTCGCAAAAAAAATTGACGACAATTCCATTTGAAGAAATGAACCAAAAAGGTTCCATTCACTCTCCAATTTTCCAGAAAAACTGCGTCGTGAAGCACGTATAGTAGCGGCCCTGAACAATTGTGAGAATGTTGTTCGAATATACGGAATCTGTGAATCCTATCCGTTCTGTGGAATGGTTATGGAATACTGTGCTGGTCCTAATCTCAACGAACTCGTTTGTCAATTATGGGAGTCTGAAGTGGAAATCGAAACGATTCGAATATTTAAATGGTGTCATGATCTGACAAAAACTCTGTGTGAATTGAATAGAACTCATTATCACGGAGATGTAAAAGCGTCCAATGTTTTGGTAAAGGAACGACCCTGTTGTTGTCAAAATGGAGTTTATAAGGATGTTACTGTTAGGGATACGGTAGGTTTTGGAGTTCCTAAAATTGATTTCTCAGAAAAAAAAACTGAAAAAAATTCCAGACCTACCTCCGCTGCGAAAACTGTTACGGTGTGCATCTAGAGCACCTTTCACTGAAAATCTGCGATTTTGGAATGTCGTGTGAGCATAACACCAAACGGAGATAGTGAGTTTGGATTCCTCTATTACTAGAGCACCTCTTCCTTTTTCAGCCAAGGAACCCGGGAATTTAATGCACCTGAGACCTATGATGGTACTTATACGGAAAAATCAGAAGTGTATTCTTTTGGACACTTGATGTTAGTACTGATAATTGGAAGGCCAACGGAGCAATGTGTTGATGGACAGAAGAGGTTTTTGGTGAGTTTGGGAAGAGACGCAGACAACGAGAGTGTCTAGCTGTCTGCGTCTTTCTCAGTGGCTAGAGACACAGACGACGAGACGGTCTAACTGCCTGTACCTCCCTATGCGGTCAGAGACGCAGGCACTCTAGTTTCTCTGGCACTCTCCCTAGCTTGCAACTTCAAATCAGAATAGCTCGGCTCCCGTTAGAGCTATCAAAAATTTGTCAACTAACGAAAGGTGCTAAATTTTATGCTGAGCAAGTTTGTAGTGTACAAATTTTTGATAGCATTCATCAGAACTCAGATATGCCCTGATGAAAAAGAAACAATACATTTTTCAGGAACTCTACAATAACAAAAAGTACGACCTGAGTGACTGCAAGTCAAATTCGATTTGTGAAACGATAACATGGTGTTTGGTGAGTTTTCTATTATAAAGGCACCGTCTAGTTTTTTGAATTGTTCAGGATAAGTCGCCAGAAAAGCGGCCGAATTTCAAGCAGCTTCTGGACAAACTAAATGACAGATTTGATCACTATAAAAGTTTGAGAGGCGACACAGACAGAAGGTCAGCCGCCAATATTGAGAGGGAGGAGTTTTTGGAGCATTACAAGATTCCAAGGTAAGATTTCGAGGTGTCTGCATGTATAACTGACACGAAAGACGCAGGCAGCTAGACACTCACGTTGTCTGCGTCTCTAACCGATAAGTGAGTTGCAGACAGATAGAAACACTCTTTGTCTATGTCTCTAACTGTTAATAGAGACGCAGACCGCTAGGCATTCTCGTTGTCTGCGTCTCTTAATTTTACGAGACACGCAAAGTCAAGTTTTCTGAACCTCTAACGAAAATCAAAGACGCAGACAGCCGGACACTCTTGTTGTCTGCATCTCTAGCCCTTCATAACTTTGATTCCCATTTGTTACAGACAAATCACCATGGCACACCGGACAACCACCACCTCCACGTTCCTATCAATATCCACAAACGATTTGTCAAATTCTCAATTGGATTTATCAAAAGAGTATTATGGAGGACCGTTTGATAATGAAGTTTTTGTGTGAGTTTAGAGATTTTCAAAAGGACTCGAACGCACAGAGCGCAACACGACGCACATCTATAAAACTGCTGAAAAGCTAGAGTAGTGAGATATGACGCCGGTTCTGCAAACATCACAACTGATACTGTCATGAAAGGCTGCAGACTTTGAGCTACACAATTGACGCAGACACTCAAAAAGTGCGTCGTGTTGCGTGTTGTGCGTTGAGATGCGTCTGACGCATTCCTGGGGAATCGTTCTCTCCCTAATCCTCTTATCATCCACTTTTCAGCGGCGACAGTCCCCTTGCCTCTCCACAAATATCCAGTACCAAACAACACGAAGACGGCTACGAATTGGCACGCAACTTCGTCGAAAATCATTTATACACTGGAGATGAGTGGGTGCCTAGAAAATGATGTAACTTGATTCTGAAAATAAAGGCCGAAATCAGTATATGGTAGATGTTTTCAGTGAAAAGAGGATAATGCTGTTGCCGGGTGGAAGGAGGAGAAGGAAGGAGTCAGTGTTCAGGAAGAATTCAGTGATGAGGTTGTTGACTGAAGCGAAGGATAGGATTAGTGAGAAGGTAGGTCCAATAGTTTACCTTAAAGGAGGTGGGATTTGCTTTAGAAAAGGCAGAAGGGCTTTTCGGTGCGGTTTTGCGTCAGCGTGCTGCAGCGCGCGGTGTTTGCGAAGCCTGTATTACTACTGTATTACAGAGATCGCAAACACTTCAAAATCCTGACGTAAAAATGCAGAAAAGGAACTTTAGGAAAGCACAAGTAGCTCTCCTGTTCTGCAAACCCCATGTAGCCGAGATATGCTGACAACCAATTCTGTTATACAAGCCCTCCACCGGTATCGTATATTCAGAGCAGCATATCTCGGTAACGCTTGAAAATTTCAAAAAGTGGTCAATTAAAAAAATGTTTCTCAAGACAATCTGAACATTTCATCAGTTGAAAAAATTTTGATAGCTCCAAAGGAAACTTAGATATGATGTTTTGAACATACACTGGGCCTCAAGATTCAGTCCAGGATTGTGCGCCTTCAAAGTTCCTTTCTTAGAGAAACTGTAATTCTAGCAACCTCGTCATACCTTTTATATTTTCCAGATAATCAATTTCATCAGAAGGTGATGCTTACCATGACTACTCTCTACAAACGAATTGCATAATAATTATGTTCTTTCCGTTTTTTTTTCTGTAACAATTTTCGAATTTTTTTCATAATCTTTTTTTTATCTTGGGAAAGCTTTATTTGAATTTTTTGGTTGAATTATATTTTTGGTAGTAGAATTTCGAAATAAAACAATTTTTTGAAATTCGCTCTGCATCTCACATTGCTCCTCCACTTTGCCTACTAACATACAGCTGTTTGTAGTTACTACGAAGATTCTGACAGACGCAGAGAGTTAGACAGTCTGACTGTCTGCGTCTTCCTCTACTCTTTCGTTCACTAGTCTCTTGTTCGGCAGAAGCAAGGGGTAGTTGACAAAGTCCTCACAAAGAAAGCACCACCAATCATTTTCTCCTCGACTCCTCAATTTTTTCTGAGCCGTCCTCCGAAGAAGCTCACAGAAAAAAAGCTTTTCGTATAGATTTCTTCGAATCTCTGTCCCATAAAAAGAGAGCACTACCAATTATTCTTTCGGTCTTGTCCTCTTTTTTTGGAGCCGTCCTTCCCAAAAGCTCTTTTCCGTATTGATTTCCCAGAGTCAAAGCACTTCCAATTATTGTTCTGTGTCTCTCATCACTTTTACACTATTTCTCTCTTCTCCTTCCAGCCATTTTCTCATCGATTCCCAATAAATGTCCTCTGCGTCTCTTACTGTCTAACATGGCTCTTCTTGGGACGCGACGGGCTCATTTCTTCCCAATGTCTTCTCGGAGTTGAGGACACCTCGCTCAATTGAAAGTGTCTCTACGTTTTTTTGGGACTTTTCAATGGAATATCTGATTATTTTTAAGTTTTTTTGAGATAAATCCTATATTGGAAATGAGGATACTCTTTCGGTAAGTCGGAAATATATGTAGTTTCAAAAACATTTCCAAATTTTCAGATTTCGTTGGACGTTTTCCATTGAGAAGTTTTTTGGGCTCGATGTTCGCGTGGTGCCAGAAAAAGTAATCATTAGAAAAAAAAGATTTGAAAAATCAATAATGTTTTCAGATGAAAAGTGATTTGACGGTGGATTCTGAAATACTCCAATTTTTTTAATCGTTCTCTTCTACTTCTCCCGATGGAAATAATAATTATTGAAAAAATAATGAATAAATTATTTTTATTATAAGTCACACCATATAACTTGCAGTCATCAAACAGCTCTTTGCAGTTCTCCAGAAACTAAAGCGTTGATAAAATCAGACAGTTAGACAGTCTGACTGTCTGCGTTTCACACTCTCTCGTTTTTTTCCGGTTTGACAGAAATGAGAGGCTCGTTGACAAAGTGCTCTCCTGCACGAAAAAAGCACCACCAATCATTTTCTTATCGACTCTTCAATTAATAAACCGTCCTCTTGGAAAGCTAAGAAAAAAAGCTTCTCATTTACACTTCTTCGAATCTCTGCCTCACAAAGACTACTTCCAATTATTCTTTCGGTGTCGTCCGCTTTCTTGGAGCCGTCCTTTCCAAAAGCTTGACTGCTCTTTTCCGTATAGATTTTCGAGAGTCTTCCATTTAAACTGCATCTCTTTTTTTATATTTGAGGCTGAAAAATCTGTAGCTAGGATGAAAAAAGAGGAAAATCCTGTTGGCCTTTCAAAGGGTAATGGATTAGGGAAAGGGCAACGTATAGCTACCTGCTGCCATTTACCCAGGTAATGGATTAGGGAAGGGGCAACGTATAGCTACCTGCTGCCATTTACCCAGGTAATGGATTAGGGAAAGGGCAACGTATAGCTACCTGCTGCCATTTACCCAGGTAATGGATTAGGGAAAGGGCAACGTATAGCTACCTGCTGCCATTTACCCAGGTAATGGATTAGGGAAGGGGCAACGTATAGCTACCTGCTGCCATTTACCCAGGTAATGGATTAGGGAAAGGGCAACGTATAGCTACCTGCTGCCATTTACCCAGGTAATGGATTAGGGAAGGGGCAACGTATAGCTACCTGCTGCCATTTACCCAGGTAATGGATTAGGGAAGGGGCAACGTATAGCTACCTGTTGGCCTTTCGAAGGGTAATGGATTAGGGAAGGGGCAACGTATAGCTACCTGTTGGCCTTTCGAAGGGTAATGGATTAGGGAAGGGGCAACGTATAGCTACC
>GL379806.1:1171846-1224028 GCA_000143925.2 Caenorhabditis brenneri
ATTTGGACAGGTAATGGATTAGGAAAATCGCAACCGTATAGCTACCTGCTGGCCATTTTGACAGGTATTGGATTAGGAAAATCGCAACGTATATTTACCTGCTGCCATTTGACAGGTAATGGATTAGGAAAATCGCAACGTATAGCTACCTGCTGCCATTTTGACAGGTAATGGATTAGGAAAATCGCAACGTATAGCTACCTGCGTGCCATTTACCCAGGTAATGGATTAGGAAAATGGCAACGTATAGCTACCTGTTGCCATTTCGACAGGTAATGGATTAGGGAAAGGGCAACGTATAGCTACCTGCTGCCATTTACCCAGGTAATGGATTAGGGAAAAGGCAACGTATAGCTACCTGCTGCCATTTACCCAGGTAATGGATTAGGGAAAGGGCAACGTATAGCTACCTGCTGCCATTTACCCAGGTAATGGATTAGGGAAAAGGCAACGTATAGCTACCTGTTGGCCTTTCGAAGGGTAATGGATTAGGGAAAGGGCAACGTATAGCTACCTGCTGCCATTTACCCAGGTAATGGATTAGGGAAAAGGCAACGTATAGCTACCTGTTGGCCTTTCGAAGGGTAATGGATTAGGGAAGGGGCAACGTATAGCTACCTGCTGCCATTTACCCAGGTAATGGATTAGGGAAGGGGCAACGTATAGCTACCTGCTGCCATTTACCCAGGTAATGGATTAGGGTAAGGGCAACGTATAGCTACCTGCTGCCATTTACCCAGGTAATGGATTAGGGAAAGGGCAACGTATAGCTACCTGCTGCCATTTACCCAGGTAATGGATTAGGGAAGGGGCAACGTATAGCTACCTGCTGCCATTTACCCAGGTAATGGATTAGGGTAAGGGCAACGTATAGCTACCTGCTGCCATTTACCCAGGTAATGGATTAGGGAAGGGGCAACGTATAGCTACCTGCTGCCATTTACCCAGGTAATGGATTAGGGAGGGGGCAACGTATAGCTACCTGCTGGTATTTTGACAGGTAATGGAAATACATAGGCCAATTTTGCGCACCCCCATTCCAAAAAACAATGACGTGCTAGGTTTTTCGAAAAAGTGACGTGCTAGCGTCCAAAAAAAATCTGGTGTTACCCTATCTGGTCTCTTCCCATATATGGTACCCCTCAGACATGTGGATCACCTTTTTTTCGATAATTGTTTGAAAATAGAAAAACAAAAGTTTTCCAAATATTATCAATTTATTCTTTCAATTTTTATCAATATTTCCTTCGGGTGCAGTGAGCAAGAATGAGAAAAAAATGGCGAGCTTCCGAATCATTCGAACAATCATCATCTGAAAAATATCCCGTTGGTTTTTTTTCTAGCCCTCTTCAGATTCATGAATCACTTTCCAATAAGTTAGGAAGAAAAGTTCAAAAAATTTCACTTTTTATGGCGTGATGTCAAAGTGTCCCAACAATGACCGCTTTAAAATCTTCCATTACAATCTGAAAGGCTCAGAAGTCTAACTGAAAAATTTGGAAACTGAAAAATAACTAAACTTACTTCCTGGTTTAAAGCACTGGCTCATCAAAAACCAATTGGGGAATTCAGCAAGGCAGTTAACAAATTTTATATCTGAAAATTTAAGTTTCGAAATACAAAATTTTCAGAATAAAATTTTCAAAAATAAAATTTTCAGGTGGTCCTATCCTTATTGGACGGTCAAAACACAGTCCTTTTGGTACTACCCAAGCACGAAAAGTGGTAGGCACATGAAAATTCGTTTCTGGAGCTTTCTTTAGGCTGTGAACAAAACTGCTGTCACAGGTTTTTCATATCTTTTCAGTTTTCTCAGAACACCTAATAATCGAGGGGGCCCTATCCTTATTGGACGGAGAGTATCAAGTAAGGCTATAAAAGTGCTCCAAATGCTCCGGCTTGATTCGGATAGTTCACAACAAAAAGGAAAAAAAAACAAGTTACTATCCGAAAACTTAAGAAAAAAAATCCAAAACTCCCACCTTTTTTGGCATGATGTGCAAGGCTACCAAAAATAGCCGCTTTGAAATCTTCGTTCGCAATCTGAAACTCCAAAAATCTGTTGCAAAAGTTTGGAGGCTGGAAATAAAGCTAACTCACCTATTGGCTTGATTCAGCATCGCTGCGAAAAACACTTTTACCTAAAAAAAAAATTGAATTCTGAAATAAAATGAAGTTATAAAATTCCACTCACTTTTTGGTATTAGTAGGGTTTCCTCCAGAAAAACGGCAACAATAGCAAGGCTGCAAACAATCTGGAAACAATCTAAAAATTAAAGTTCTCTAAATAAAAATTTTCACTCACCACGTTTTGCGGAGGGATCCGTGCAAAATGTATCCTATTCAAATAATAATAGTTCCAAAAAATTAAATATAATCAGATATCCCCTTGAAAAGTCCCAAAAAAACATAGAGACAGTTTCAAGGGGAGGTGGGGTCCTCAACTCCAAGAAGACATCGAAAAGAAATGAGCACTTCGAGTCTCTAGAAGAGCCATGTTAGATAGTGAGAGATGCAGAGAATCCATAAAAAGTTGAGGAGAAAATGGCTGGAAGGAGAAGAGAGAAATAGTGTAGAAGCGATGAGAGACGCAGATACATAATTGGAAGTGCTTTGGTTTTCGGAAATATATACGAAAAAGCATTGAGCTTTTGAAGAGGACGGCTCCGAAAAAAGTTTGGAAGGAGGCCAAAAGAATAAGTGCTCTTTTTTATGGAGCAGCGATTCGAAGAAATATATATATACGAATGTTTTTTTGCGAGAGCTTTTTCCGAGATGATGGCTCAAAAAATAACCACTTTGTCTGTCAAAGAGCCCATTACGGCATCACTCCTGTCAACTAAGAATAGAAATTGAGCTTTTGAAATGGGCTCGGCAGAAGAAGATTGAAAAAAAAAAAGAAAAAACGATTCTCCACTTTATTCACCCATCAAAAAATCACAGAAATCCCATAAATCAAAAACAAAATAATTAATTTCACCACTTGGTCAACGATCTCTTCAACTGTCGATCCATTTCATAGATGTCCGATTCGGCTGTCGAAATGTGCGGAATCGAGGAAACAAGTGGCTCAAAAGCGTTGAAACAAAGGACGAATGGTCCTTCTCCGGGTATTTCAGATTTTGATCCGTATTTATCGAAAAAGTCCTCGAGCATTATGCATTCCTGGAGGAATGCTCTTCCAAGGACAGCGCCATCCGCGAAATCCAGCTCGCTGATCTTTTTGACGTCTGCAAAACCAGTTAGGCTGGTAAATACTTAACTGCTATGGAGGTGATCAATTGCTATCTTGTAACTGCTATTGTCTCAACTGCTATACTTGGATCTTCTGCTATTTTCGCCAATTTTGATGTTTCAACTGCTATGGCTAGGCTTCAAGAGTGGAGGAAATAGCAGTTGATCCATAGCAGGAGAGCCAAATATAGCAGTTGAAACAATAGCAGTTGAGTATCTACCGAATAGGTCCTGCCCTTATTTGAACACCCCGCCCTCGTACCTCTGACATATTTCTTGGCAAACTCCCGAATGCCCTTCTCATTTGTACTTCCCGCCTTGGCAGTGATGAACAGAGGTCCTTTGAGATTCAAGTCTTCAGGCCAACGAAGGAATCGACACAATCCGTGGACTATGAAAGTAGCTGTTGGTTGAGGGAGAGCAAGAACGTATCCTTTCTCTTCGGTGATTTGAGCAGCCAACTCATCACTAACAATCATAAGACTGTCGGCGTCGATGATGTCTCCGTCACTGCATCTTGTTTCTGTGGCACAGGCCGGGTGTTGGATGGTGCTCTCTTCGGTGAGGTACTGGAAATTGGGGGAAGGTTAGAGTGACTTAGCAGCGCTGTTTTTTTGTTAGGTAGCAAAGTTTTTCGCAGCGTTCAAAACCAACATCACCATCTCAATCAGGGTTGTGCGAAAAATGACCTCCAAAAAATTTGCGACGAATCTTTTTTTTTCATCAAAAAAATTAAAAAAAAACAGAAAAAGTACTTTTTGGAATTTTTTTTCCGAAAAAAACCGAAAAACTTCGAAAGAATTTTTGGAACGTACATGAAATTTTCTCATTCCAGTCTCAATCGTTTCAAAAAAATATTTAAATATCACCAAATTTTTCGGAACCATTTTTCCTAAAAATTTTTCGGCGATAAATTTTTCGAAAATTTTGTACCGAAAAAAACCGAAAATTTTTTCGCACAACCCTGTTCTGAACCTACCCTTGGCACAAATCCAATCGGATTCCACCTGGCATCCACCGTCGCGTTGTGAAGAGCCTCTTGGATTCGGGTTTTCTCATCGACTCTGAAAATAACAGATTCGACGAGTCTTCCAACTCTAAACCTCACCTCTCCATAATTCTCTGAACAACTGGATCATTCCTATCCTGTAACCCATCCAAATCGTCTCTTCTCTTCATTTCATGCACAATTCCTCCATCGAAATCCAAGCTGACCACAAACTTCTTCCGTTCTTTCTCCCGAAGGGCTCTCAGTTCCTCTCGTCTCAATTTCAGAGCTTCTCGATCAGCGGCACTCAAAAACGGGCTGTTCTCAATGGTACTGTAGTCGCTTTGAAGATCGTTCACTTTCGTTCGCCGCTCCGTATCCGCATCAGCTTCCAGTAGCTTATTCCGGAATTCTGTCGCATTCTGATATGACTTGGATATTTGTTTGAGTGATCCTATATCTCCACTATCTGCCATCAGTTTCGCCATCAATTCTTTACTCTTGTTGCTTCCCCGGTTCAGAATTTCTCGTTCTTCTCGTGTGCAGACGAGTGTTCCACATGTGAAACACGGACCACTTCCTTCCTGTTCACACACGATTCGTCCGCATCCAAGGCAGTTCAGAATGAGTTTGTGGGTGCGTGCTTGGCAGAGACATTCGTGACGACCTAGAAGATTGGAGAGTTCGTTAAGCTGAAGCTTGCAATTTCTGAAAATTGCAGTGGAGACAGCGCGCTGAGAGAGGAGACGCAGAGAAAAATTTCCCATTGCGTTCCAGCGTTCAAGAAAGATGATTCTCGTCTCGGTAAGAAAAAAATTGATTAAAAACATTTTCTCCGTATTCACGGATGTCAAAAAATGACAAAAATGTGAAAAAAATTCAGCATTTTTTCCAACGCTTTTTCGCTAATCGCTGCGAGACCCGTGTGTCTTTTTACCGCGGGAATTCAAAACTTTTCATTTTTTCATACAGATTTTCTTCATTTTGATGGCAATGCAAAGGTTTTTTCTGTACATTTGAGCTTATATTGCGAATCGAATTATTATTTTCTACCGAAATCTGATTAATCGAAACAACATTTTTTGCAGAAATTGACGGTTTTTATACGGACTGATCTAAAAAAATGACTGAAAAATCTGAGATAATCAGATTTTGGTAGAAAATAATAATTTGATTTGCAATATGAGCTCAAATGAACAGAAAAAAACTTTTGAAATTCCATCAAAATGAAGAAAATCTGTAGAAATGAGGAATTTTAAATTCCCGCCGTAAAAAGGCGCACGGGTCTCGCAGCGATCAGCGAAAAAGCGTTGGAAAAAATGCTGAATTTTTGTCATTTTTTGACATCCGTGTGTAAGGAAAAAATCTTTTTTTTTTCTTCACATGAATAATCTTATCAACGCTGCAAATTTCAAAATGGGGTTTGCGATTTTTGAAAATTGCAGAGGAGACAGTGCGCTGAGAGAGGAGACGCAGGTTTTCGCGCTGCAATTTTACCTTTTCTCAACGTATCCGCTAAATTGAACTCGGCTTTGGTGGCCAATATATTTTGCCTTCCGGAAACTCCTCCCTTTCCAGCTTGTTGTTGCTGTTGCTTCTTACCCATTGAGAATCTACAAAATCTGAAAATTAAGACAACAAAATTGCAGTAATAGAGATATTCAAAGCTTTGAAAACGCATGATAATAATGGAAATATTGCTTCAAAACAACAAGAAAAAAAAGAAATCACTGTATTTTTGTACACTAACAAGAGAAAGGATAACAAGCGATGCTAAATTCTGAGTGATTAAAACAAAAATAATAAAAATTAAATCCGATTGGCAGCTCGAATCTTCTTCGCCTCCTCGAACGCCATCTGTTCCCGAAGGAAGTTCTCGTACTCCTCTTTTCGCTTGTTCGCCAGTAGTTGCTCTTTGAATTCAGCCATCGCTTTGTCACCCGCACTGCTGTCCGGAATTCGGTAGCCCCTCATCTGAAAATTAAGGGAATGAGGGGGGAAATGAGGAGTGTTAGGCAGAGGTATTTATGCTAAAGTGTTATCTGAAAAGCAGCTCAAGTTGATAGAATACTAGCAAAAAGGGCTAATACTCAACTGCTATATATCTCTTTTGCTATTTCTCGACTGCTATGGGGGTGATCAACTGCTATGTTGTAACTGCTATTGTCTCAACTGCTATATTTGCCTCATCTGCTATGGATCAGCTGCTATGTCCATAGCAGTTGAGACAATAGCCATAGCAGTTGAGACATCAAAAGCGGCGAAAATAGCAGTTGAGAACAGGGCTCTGCGAGAAAAAATTCCGACAAAAAACGAAAAATGATTTTTCGGGATTTTTCAAATTTTTTTTTTTGAAATTTTTGGTTTTCTCGGGAAAAATGGATGATCAGGCCGTAAAAAATAGAAATATACAACTGAAAACCGGTTTTCGAAGTTTTTTTTTTCGTTTTTTCCCGAAAAGTTTATGGGAAAATGACCAAAAAAAATTTTTTTCCGAAAATTTTTTCGCACAGCCCTGCATCCGAATTCAGAATTCAGTTTTGGAGCATAAGAACTCAAAACCGTCAGAACAGGCCGATTTTCGGGAAGTTTCATATCTAAAACCCCATTTTCCAGACCCAAATTTCCCCAAAAAAGAAAAAATCCGTACAAATTCTTTGAAAATCGTTGGCTGATTGAAAAGCCAAAAGGCACCGACTGGAAATGTGATGAGCATCAAAAATCGTCCAGTCTCCAATTTCCATCCGCCCATTTTCCCTGTGTACAAAATCGGTTGCAATATTTCGCAATTTTTTTCGGCGGAGGTATTTTCTAAGGACATAAATCTCTATAAGAAAATAAGTTACTGGTACCCATGACGTTTATTAAAACTTTAAAAGTGTCTATATTATAAAATAACAAAGAGAAGAGTATAAGGGATCCCAAGAATGACATTTTTTCCAAATAAAAACTTCAAATTATTAGACTTAGAAGCAGTTATCACCAGATCATTAAATGCGGGAAAAATGTGAATGTTTAAAGAATTTTGAAAAATAATTAAACGAAACAAAGTGATAATAAGTAACAGAAACAAATGAATTAACAGATATTATTAGTTTAATTGACACGTTGAGTCGATTCATCGGTCTTCTCGATCTGAGCCTTGAGAGCTGCCAGGGTTGGTCTTCCTTCGAACGCTTCCGGATGATTCAGGATTTTGTATGGGCCGTAGTCGGTACGCACTGAAAATGAACGGTTTGTGGTAGGATATTGAGGGTTTTGGGTTTAGTGCTGCCAAATTTTCTAGCTTCTAAGCAGCTTCCAAGCTAATTTACACTTTTGAACGCTGCGATGAGAATTTAGGTATTGTTGAACGCCGGAAAGTTGCCTAGCAGCATTCAAGCCAACTGAATTTGAACTTTTTTCATTTTTAACTTACTACATGGCTTCCAACTCCAAATAGTCGACGGAACGGCGCACATTCCTTTGCTTTGTTGCACCAATTCCTGTATTTTCAGTTTGTCCTTGTTCGTCATAATGACAGAATCCCAGAACGAAGAGTGAACGTGGTTCTCTGCCCAACGATCCTCAAGAAGTGGTCCTTTGGCTTTGTGGTCTGGTGAGTGGAGGTACGGTGCCTGTTTGCCCTTCGACCAAGCCATTTGCCATTCTTCTGGAAACATGAGCAGTTGAATGTTGTTATAATAGAAATAGAAACTAACGTTTGAAGATTCTGGTGAATCGAAGAGCCTGAGTCTTGAAGGTGAATGGTCCCTCTTTGAAGAGAATCGCCAACTCTCGATTCTGTCTGAGATCCTCCAAACCCGAACGGAATGAATCGAGCTCTCTGAGTGAGAATGTTTGAGCACAGGAGACTAGATGAGGAGTGATGTCCTGGGCACGGTTACCCCATCCTTGGCGAACGGTTCGGTTTGTCTGGAAATGAGGAGATTGGGTTGAATAAAAAAAGCAAACTTATTGGGTAGACATTCAACTGCTATGTATCTCTACTGCTATTTCTAACTGCCATATGGGTGATCAACTGCTATGTTTGAACTGCTACTGCCTCAACTGCTAAATCTGGCCTTCTTATATGGATCATCTGCTATTTTTGCCACTTCTAGCGTCTCAACTGATATAGCCATAGCAGTTGATCAATAGCAGAAGAACAAAACATAGCAGTTGAGACATGAGCTATAGCAATTGAGACACACGGTTACATCATAGCAGTTGAATAATAGCCAAATTATTGGTCGCAATGAACGATTTTTACACGAAAAATTCCCGTATTCAATTAAAAACATGCAATTTCCGCTTCAAATCCATCAAGTTTGTACCTAACACCACCCACCAATTTCAACGCCTTCACAAACTTCTGCGCACACTTCATTCTCTGCTCATACGGCAAATGTGACACATTATCTCCATAGAGAACAGCGGCGTCGATGATGCGAACAACGTGTGGATCCGAACTGATTCGGATTTTATTTCCATCTCTTTTGATTTCTTCAGCATAATCAACTAACAGAATCGTGTTTTCAGGTATTCTAACATAGTTACGAGTCTGTTGTTCAAAGTGTCCCTGTCGGAAAATGAACACAGAATCACCACCAGAAATCAGAAGATGTGGGTTATGAGTGCCACCTAATGGAGTGAATCTGTATTCCTCATAGGGGATATTCGATGGAATCGATGAATTGAGCATATTTAGATTGAATTCCGGGAAAGTGTTGCACAATTCGGTCTCTCCACAAAACTTTTGACTATATTTTCCATAGACTTGAAGTGGATTCAATCTCTCCATATTACTGTTTCGATTTCCACGATCTCCACCCTTTGGACGTTGTCTATTCGGAATAGACCAGTACTTTAAGCAGTCATCACGAAGATTTCCTTGATCCTTGTCGAATTGTCCCTGATTCTTGGCAAAACTTTGATATTTTCGAAGGTAGAGCGTTTGGCGATTCGCGAGGAATTCGTTGTGTTCGATGATCTCTTCCATGAATTTATCGTCTGATTTGATAATTTCAAGAGGCATCAACTCCATTACGTCGTCACGGGATCCTTTGATTTTGAGCTCCTCCATTTTTCGGTTGACTCTGGAAAGAATGAAATTGTGAAATTGTGTCAAAAATATATAGCTTTGAAACGAGATCGGCTGATTTGTGTAAAAACTTCAAAAGAAAAATTAATAGCCTGAATTCGCTAAAAACGTGATTTGTTTCATACAGAAAGGACTAAGATCTGGTGAAAGTCTAGTTACGAAAAAATGCGAATTCCAGATGAAAATTATTTAAAAATGAGGAAAAATTGTTTTTCGGAAGCAAAAATGAGCTAAGGTTAGACTAAAACTGGATATTTTTAATGAAAAAAGCAGTCTTGAAACAATTGGACGGAAAAATTGGCTTTTTTTTGGAGTTGAGCTTCTAACAACATGGCATTTTTTACAATAAGAATAGCTAAACTTTTTGTACGAAACACTTTTGAAAATCTTCGAAAATCCGTCAAAAACTTGTTTTTTTCGAAGCGAAAGTGAGCCGAATTCAGAAAAAAACGGTAACACGAAGATGAATGTCTTTAACGAAAAATCGGTTAAAAAAAGGATTTTCGAGCTTCTAAAAGTCATATTACTAGATCAAAATCTATCGTTTAAAGTTTATTTTTTGTCCCTATTCTGTGTCAAAGTACATTTCTAGTCCTCAACTCTTTTTTACCTCTTCAAGTACTCCTTGACGACCTGAGCATATTCCTTTCTTAATCCCTTGCAAGTGATATATCTCTCCGAGTTGGCAGGACGACTAGTATGTGGTTTATGAAGAGATACACTATCATAACAGACTCTCATCAAATAGATCAGTCCGACACTGAACTCTGTGAAAATATCGAATAGTTTGCAGAAGAAGTTTCCACCGTCTCTCACAATACAAAGGGAAACGAGGAGTTGACAGAGATAGAGACGTTTGGAGAGGATCTCCTGAATGTTTTCCTGTCCTTCTACACTGAATCCACCATCAGCCATCATCAAGTGGACACCTTGTCCGTCAGTTCCTCGACTGATAAAGTCTTCTAAAGAATCGATATTCTCTGGATCCATCACGTCTCCATTATTCTTCGTTCCGTAAAAAGTCTCAAAGAAGTAAGCGGAAGAAGCGGTGAACTTCTGAAGTTTGAAGTCATCTTTTCCAGCTAATGTGAATCCGAATCCTTTTGCATTGTAGAAACCCTTTCTCCAGAGCATATATTCCGAGAATCCTCCAGGTCCTGCGCACACATCCGCAAAATAGAAGAGGTCCTCAGCTCTATCGATATTCTCTGCTGTTTGCCCTTCAACAAGAGGGTTTTTGAGGAGGAATTTGTTGTTTTCAGTGTTTTCACGGGACAGAATCCAATCGTAGATCTTGTCCATATTTGCAGTTTTCATGGCGGCACGGTTCTGGAAGAAGGCGGATCCGATGGTTTCGTATGGGTTGGCACGAGTTCTGGCCTCACGGAGATCCTTGTCTGACATCAAGTCAAACACGTTCTTGGCTTCGATCATGTCAGTTAGGACTTGTTGGTCGCAGAATGTCGCTTCGTCGTCGATCGTCTTTTTCTCCTGAAAGAATTGGGAGTTCAATATTTTTTTCTCGAAGAAGCTCGGCAAATACTCAACTGCTATGGGGGTGATCAACTGCTATACTTGGCTTTTCTGCTATTTTCGCCGCTTTTGATGTCTCAACTGCAATGGCTATAGCAGCTGATCCATGGCAGAAGAGCCTAATAAAGTAGATGAAACATAAGCAATAGCAGGTGAGACACTAGCAGTTACAACATAGCAGTTGATCACCCCCATAGCAGTTGAGAAATAGCAGTTGAGTATTTGTCCTCGAATTTTTGAATTTTCGCATCGAAGCTGCTAGACTATTTGCCTGAACACCGCTAAATTCAGAAGTTTTTGTTGTACTTGACACCGGCATTTTTGTGATTTTAGTTGTAAAATTCTAACTCTAATTCTGTCAAAATACCACTGTTTCACAGAAAAACAGGTGTTTGAGCTGAGTATTAGATGGTTTTCGGTAAAAATCCCGCCAAAAACTGTGCTAATCTGATATCAAGCTATAAATATTACCATTCTAACAACCATCCACTTATCGTCCTCCAACTGATCACAAATCTCCTTCCGCTTCTCCTCCTCAATATCCGTCAACCATCGTACCGTCTCCTCGACTGTCTTCGTCTCCACTGTCTCATCCCAAACCTCGTTGAAATCACGGGCGGTCGCTTTTCCAGCATCATTTCCGAGACCAGTTCGTCCTCTTTGTGTTGATAGAGCAACTGGTTCTGCTCTTCCTTGTGCGTGTTTTCCGAGACCTCCACCCTCTTTATAACCCATTGAGGCCATCATTCTCTCTGCAACGGTCAGTTGTTTTTTTGGTGGTGGCTCTTGGAATTCTTCAACTTCATCTTCCTCCTCGTCGGCTTGTGGAAGAGCTCGTTTTGACTGAAAATTGATGATTTTTGGATGTTTTTAGCGGAAATTCAGGTCAATTTTTCTGCATGTTTTACCGATTTTCGGCAGTTTCTTTGAGATTCAAGGGTAAAAAACACCGAAATTCGCAGGTGTTCAGCTAAATTCGATACTTACTGCTTGAAACCCGGCTCGCTCCTCCTGATACATCTCCGCATTGTCCTCGTGACGTCGTTTCGCCAAGTTGGCGATCGTCGCCTTCGCATCATCCCCTCTCTAAAAAATTTCAAAATTTGAGGTTTTTCCACAAATATTGGTGTTTTTGAACTTACATCGACCATATTTGTGCGGGTTTCGTGTCAAGTTAGAGATTGAATCTGAAAGACTGGCAGAGGTTAGTAAGGAATAGGGGGAAATACAAAAAATGGACGAAAATTTGAGAAACGATGAATATATTGAGAAATTGTGGATTTTTTGTCGATTTATGCGGTTCGGAAGGAAAAAACGAGAGAAATGTATTTTTTATCGCCGAAAATAAAAAAAAAATCGAAAATCGAAGAACATTTCGATTTACATGAAAATAAGCTTGAAATTGGCGCTAATCTTCCATTTTCAAAATCTTCCTGCGAATTTCGCGGCCATTTTCAGTGAAAAACAATAGAAAATTGGGTTTTAGCGCCGGAAAATTGATGAAAAATAAAAAGAAGTGAAAAACGAAACTCTTGACCCGAAAACTGTAAAGTATCGATTATCTTAAAAACTTAGTGCAAAATATTGAATTTTCGAACTTGAAAAACACATTTGCCGCTGAAAAGATATTTTAATTCGAGTAAGAAGATTTTTTTCAAAGTTTTCGGTGATTTACTCTATTTTTGGCACATTCATCAAACAAATATCAATTTTCCAGTTTAGCCGACAGATTTTGCGTTGAAAAATATACAAAAACTCGAATTATCCCCCCAAAAACGAGCCGAAACAAGTAAAATAACCATGAGCAAGTGACCAAACTTCCTCTGTTTCCACTAAAAACCACGCGGCGCGTAATTCCGGAGCATCGTTGCCATGCAAAACATAGCGGGCGGCGGAAACCGGGAGACGTCGGCTGCGGATTTTATAGACCTCCCGACGGCACGCTCTCTCGGCCTACCTTACTCGAATAACCCGTCGATGAAGACCACTAAATGACGAATCCTAATAGCCCAATGGGTTTCATTGCGGATATGAGGCATTTGTCTGAGCGGGTATATCAATAGAAATTTTGGAGAAATTCAGAAACTTCATTGTTTTCTGTTATAAAAAAGACAATCATAAACATGAGATACCATACAATTTTGTACAAAGATCATTGAGAGCATCATGAGCAAGTCCGGAGCGGCACTCCATTTCGGACGAGTTGGTGAATGAGTCGAACACTTTCCGCCTCAGTTGAACCATAGAACTTTTGTCAAGGTGTTTGGGGCGAGTGTGTTCGTGGGTGACAACGCATTGGAATATTGCAGCGTCGCAGATGGGGAAGGAGGTGGGACGGAGGCGCACGAGTTGGACGAATTCGTTGCGGAGCACAGAGGCGGCGGGCTCCGGAAGGGATTCTGGAATTGTGAAACTTTTTATTCAAACAGAAATTCCTACAGTAAAATTTTTCTCCGTGGCAAGACCCTTTTAAAAAAAACTTACTAATCGAATAAAAATAACAAAAGTCTGACACAAGCTGAAACCGCTCTCTCAACGTATACGACGTGGCATTTTCTGTGAGAATAGTTTTGATCTCACGCCACGTGTCAATATCGTAGTTGACACGATAGTAGTTCGGGAAGCCTAAATTTGAGAATATTAGGCCTTCTCTGACAGGAGATAGTTGGATTCCATGGCTGATCATTATTTGAATGGGAAGTTTGAACTCGGTGAATTTCAATGGAAGTGGCCACAGAGGCATTCGTTCCCATGTGCCGAGTCCTGAAAAATTAATGTTCCACAGAAAATTTATTAGGTTTTTTTTGGATGAAAATTTCCATTTTTCAAAAAATCCGGAAGTTTTTTGGAAAATAATTTTTTAAATGTGTCCGTTAAATGTGTCCAGTAATGAAATTCTGCGAACAATGAAAAATTGAGAACGGCATGAGAATCCACTTTTTTGTTTTTTTTTTGTTCCAAATTTCCTTACCATTTTTCACAGTCATATTTGACCCGTTCTGTGTAATTTTGATAGAATTTCCCAGTCTGTCCACAGTCATATACGGTAGTCCTCCGCGTTCTCGCCAGTAGTGGAGGAGCTGAAAGTCAGTGAATGTGCTCTATGGACAATTAAAAGAATATATGAGCAAGCTGAAGATTTTGTATCAAACAACAGCAAAATCCTCCACTAACCTGCGATACATAAATATCACTATCCACTGTACCATTCAGCAATCCGTACAAGGTCTCTGAGCTGTAAGCCCCTTTCTTCGAGTTATAAATCATTTCGTTGATCTTCAAAATCATCAATTTCTCTCCAATCAGCGATTCGATCGATTCCAACATTGCCACTCCTTTCAGCCCACATTTTTCAGAAATCTCCAGTTCATTTGGGTATTCATCGAGTTTCAATGTGTCACCGGGTAGGAATATCGACTCGGATAGGTAGATCTGGAATATGAGCAATTGTTTGTACGGGTAGTTGTCGGGTTGTTTGCCGACTCGGCGTCAGATTTTACGACAGTTTAGTTTCCGAACGATTTTTGTGCAATAAAAAAATTGTTGAGACAAAAGTTTTCAGATTTTGGCTATTTTTTCAAATAATGAGAAAACCGTAAGAAATGTGACGTTCTGTTTTATCAAGGTCCCAAAACTAATTTTAAAAAAAACTCACTCTTGCCAACTGTCCCAATCTTGTGTATTCATCATTTGTCATTCTTTTGATCACCTTATCCGCTATAAACCCAACCAGATCTTCCTGGAGACATAGCTCAGTCCCTTCTGAAATTGCTGCATATCCACCGATCCATTGTTTAGCAAGCCATGTGGCAAGCATTTTTACTTGATTCGCGTAGTCGGCAGAGAAGAATTGGACTGGAAATCGGAACAATCATGTGAGGGATGTGATGCTTACAGAATCGACAGCATCTTCATTATTTTTTGGTACTTTCAGAAATGAATTTCCAGCAACTTTTTTCAGATTGAATACATTTTTAGTTTCTGTTAGCTTGGGCCAATATTCAAAAAAACAATCACCTTCCGACACAACGATAGCTCCAAAACAAGCTGTGGATGACACCTCATTCATTGTGATTATGTCAATTTTCGGAACAGGAATCAGGGAGGAGAAGATGTCTCTGAAAATAGTTGAAATCTGAAGGGAGTACTTCTCGCAAGACCCATTTCGACCTGGGCGGAACGGGCCAGGGTAAAGTGTCCGAGCCCAAAAAAGACGGACTCAGATTTGTGGATTTGGACTATAGCCGGGCCCGTGCAGCCTAGATTTGATCCGAAACTGATTAGAAACTTCCAGACCCGTGACGTTCGCCGGTATCTATATTCTGATATGTTCATAAGCCCGAAAATTTGATTTTGAAGTACGTTATCACAGACCGCTGAGACAGGCTTGAAGAGTTCTGTCAGTAAGTGCGCTCTGCCGAATAGGTCAATTTTGAAAAACAGACAAAAATCTTAGATAATTCGGCGGATTTCATTTCAATAACTTCAGAGACCTCCGTGATCTTGACTCACTTCAACAACGCCAAAACCTGTGTAGCAGTATGCAGAAGATGTTTGGCTTGCTCCTTTTGGACCCGATACTTATTGTAGTGGACTGTGATGTTAATTCCAGTGTAGGATGACTCAATCTAAACAGAAGTCGAATTGAGTTTTTGGGATATTTCCCTCTAATAATCTATAACTTACATGAGTATATTCATGAGGAAGTAGAAGAAAGCACAACATCGATGGGGTGATAGCTGGAGTGGTGGAGAATGTGGTCATCTGAATTTTTTTTTCTCTGGATTAATGAACCTTATTATCTTTAGTACCTGCCAATTATCATCCATCTTCCTGGGATTCCCCTCATCTGCTCCAGAAGTTAGAGCAAGAGTGCCCACAGGATGCACCATTGTGATCGAGAATGTCACTTTTTCTGTGGACCCCAGGTAGGTTGGAAAAACAGCTGGAGCCCGATTAGGGAAGAGCTGGGACCCAAAAACAGCGTGTTCACCGGCGTCTCTAGAAATTTCTTTGGGATTAATGTACTTTGAACTCTCGGTTTTAATAACATTTTAACTTTTTCAAATTCCAACTAACCTATAATAAATAGCACTGCCAATTAATCCTTTATACCGATGAATTGTTAACGTGTACCTCCCGGGAAACAGTACTGGCTGATCAACTGACAACTCCATAGAGTCATCCGTCAACTGTACATTGAAAATTTCCAACTCATTTCCATTGTAAACCAATGACACGTTTTCAAAATGATCCAACATAATTATATCAAATTTTATCCTGGCTCTATTGCTTGTGGAGTCACTGATAAACGCTGACTCTGGACCAATTTGTTGATTGATTTCGAATTGCATCACACATCTCCCAGTGAATAGAGGGACGTCTGGGTCGGATACCTGGAGAAATTTGGAGTTTAGCTTATGGGTTTCTACCTTTATTGGGGATGTCAGTAACCTGCTGGAAATAAATGCTCTCATTACTCAGAAGATCCTACAGTAAAACTTTTAATCGTGATGAGACCTTCAAACTCAACTTACCTCTGACAATGGCAACTGCAACTGTAAGTCATAAGAAAGCGGCCGGAGTATCGGTGGTATCCTAGAGTCACTGTATTGTGGAAGTGTGGAGAGAAGTTTATGAAGATCTGATGTGACTGTACCGAATAGGTACAGTAGTAGCCAAGGTATCATTGAAGGGTGGCTACTAAAAATGGTTTGTGTGGATTAGGGTTCGGGGTAAGAGAATAAGTGAACGGTTATGAGAAAAATATAGAGAAAATTTTTTTTTCTGAAAATTTTTTTTTCAAAAAAAAGTTTGAAATTTTATTTTGCTCAAAATTTCTAGGAAATCGATTGAAATCGAGTAAAAAAATCTGAAAACTTCAAGCCTAATTTTCAACGGTTTCGAAATGTCGCGGAGCCTGGGTGTTGAATTTTTGAACGACGTTGTTTTCGTATTTATTCTCAAGTTTCCACGAAAAATAGGATTTTGTGAATTTGAGCGGTTTTCGATGCCTACACTCAAAAACTGGTTAAGACCATACTTGTGAAGGGCCGGGCCGGCCCGGCTCTGCCCGGAGGCCCGGTCGGCCCGGCCCGGATGGCCCGGTCGGCCCGGAAAATTACCGCCAAATTTGAAAAATCGAAAAAATATACCCTAATTTTGTGCTCCGGGGGTATATTGAGCATAAGAACAGTAGTTTTAGGTTTTTTGAAGGGTTTTATTATGATGATTTCTGCTAAAGTCAGTTCTAGACGACGATCTGACAACTCGACGGCCAGTCACGGTATCATACTACGAAAACTACCGTATAAATTTGATTTTTACCGCAAAATTTATCGAATTTTATCACTTTCCATCGATTTTCAACAAATATTTATTGTTTTTCTGATAAAGAAGCTGAAAAATCGCTGAAAATTGATGGAAAATGATGAAATTTGATAAATATTACGGTAGAAATTAAGTTTATACTGTAGTTTTTGTGGTGAGACAAAGCGGCCGTCAAGTTATCGGAATTTGGCAACAATTAACTTTTACAGAGAGAATTTTCATTTAAAAAATGTTGAAATTCTGAAAAAAAATTCGAAAATTTTCAAAAAAAATTCAAAAATTTTCAAAAAAAATTTCAAAATTTTTTGAATCCGGGCCACCGGGCCGGGCCGGGCCGTGAAAATTTTCTCTCGGCCCGGCCCGGCCCGGGCCGGGCGGGCCGGGCCGGGCCACCGGGCCATTCCGGGCCGGGCCGAAATTTCACAAGTATGGTTAAGACCAGCCTAACACTACTGTACCAAATTTTATCTGAGAAGTGGTGATTTCTCGATTTTCGATGACGTGGTTCCTAGGAAAAAACTTTTGAAAAATCCAATCAAAACCAAAAATAGCATTGAATCTCAATTCAAACGAAAAGAAATGCGAGAAGATGCGTACTCTTCCTCTCTCTCTCTTCTTCTTCTTCATTCCATCATTCTACTGTATTGTTTACTCTGAACCTGAGAAAAGAGACACCCCATGTATGAGCAAAAGATTTATTGGAGGGGAGCTCCATTTAGGGAGGTGATGCTGATGACCTCCTGAATTAATCGGATTATAAATAATAGACAAAGAATGAGGGGAAGAAGATGGTGAAGCGGGGAAGAGGGAATAGTAGTCTAATTGGTTTTGAAGTGAAAAGAAAAGAAGACTTTATACACTGTTTCCTTTGTTTCAAATGGGGGGAATGAAGAGCAAATATTTTGAAAGAAATCTGATAGTTTTGAGGTTGAAGAATAAGGGGAACACGTAACAACAACATTTTCATGAAGAAGTTTTCTTGTTGAAAGTTCAGGTGAGTGGGTTGGAACCTCAGTCGTGTTGTCCTATTCTATGAACCTGAAAAAAATTGGCGGAGAAGTATGTCGAGTTCTGTTCGACTAACCGCATGTCCCAGGGGTACTGTAACCAAATATCCAGAGAACCTGAAAAAAAACTATTAGGAAAAGAAATTCTGGGCATTTTTTCATCACATGTCCAGATCCTATAGACCGATTATCGAGTTTACCAGATCCGAAATTTTGGTTTCAAATACAGTTTTTCTATACGAAACGTCGTCAATTTGTGATAGATATATTGGGACGCAAAGCTTTGCACGCTGGCCTGTATGATCATGACGGCCAAACCTGCCCCATTGGTGCCACCCATCTGGCTCCTTAACAGGTCACCATTGATTTTTGTCTGCCGCCTTCTAGCTCTATCTAGAGGTTCGTTTCAAAAAATTCTGTGATCGGAGCTGGTCCATTTTATTTCAAAAATTCATTTCTAGAAACAAAAAATGTCGGGATTGAGTACATTTCACTTATGGGAATCTCTACCAGCTGAGATGAAGCTGGAGTGTATCAAAAAGATGAACTTGTGGTCCAGGTAAGTTCTCCTTAAAAATCATTCCATGAAAGTCAACGATATTCAGATATCGTCTACGAAGCACTAGTCATACTGAGAAAGCTCTAGTGGAAATGCAAAGATTCAATTTGAATGTGGTTTCTGTAACTGAAAAAGAACCGCAGGTTCAATTTTATATTGATAAATCCGGGACAGACAACGTTTTTTTTGTGTCCAAGGAGGAATTCAATTGAAAGAAACTCTGCTCCCTTTACTTTCATTTATTTTTAGAAATGGGAATATAAAGTGTTTTTCGTTTCGTAACCGGCTTGATATGAGTATGTCAGGCAGAGCAGGGACAACCGTGCTACCACATATCCAAGGAACTAACTTCAATGTGAAAGAAATGGAGCTTGGAATTTTGCCACCAGAAATTCCGGAAAACTGGTTTTTAGCAAAATGTGCACCGAATTCGATCGAACATCTGACGTTCGAATATCATCATCATCGGGGAGAACCTATGCCACTCGATAGAATTTTCAGCTATCCTTCGGTAAGAAATAACTTTTGCACGAAGGTACATCAGGGTATGTCAAAAAGTGCGCACTATCTGCTAGGATTTTTTACCTAAAATTTATTCGGCCAATTTTTAAATTTAAATTCCCAAAACTTTTTTACTATTTCTATAACAATAAAACATAATATTTTCCAAAAAATCGAGCGACATAATCATTTATCATCGCAGTGGTGAGCTATTTTAGGCCTAATTTCACGCATTTTCTCAATAGAGCATTCATTCTGACCTCCCCAGGTGTATCTTCGTGCTTTTGTGTAATCAGCGCACAGAGCAGCTTTTTTTAAAATTACAGATCAATAATGTCCGACACTGGTATATCACATGCGATATCTGTTATTTAGCGGATTGTCTACAAATGGCGAGAAAGTGGATTGAAACTGACGCTGAGATTTGGTCACGGATGTGGGGTCATCAGGGAATAGAGTATAACCAGAGTAGATATTTTGAAGCCTTTGAATGTTTCAAAATGTAAGTTTTCAGAGGAGTTTTTTTCTTGTTTCTAATCGGAATATTTTTAGAATAGAAAAGTCCCAACATCGAATTCGTTTCGAAACGAACAATCCTAAGAAGCACATTCTAATGAAGTTTACAAGTTTCAACGTTGAGGGACAAGGCACTTGTAGGCTCGTATTATATGTTGTTTCAGCCGACGCGGAAAAATGAAATTACAAAACATACTTTTAATATTTTAGTGGGAAATTAAAACGCAAATCTCTACAGTTCACCTAATTTACTGTTCAAGTTCAGCGTAAAGTCCAAAAAACCCTCTTGTGTTTTCAACAAATAAATTAATAATTTTTTGAATATTAATTGGAAGTTTGAAGCGCCCGGAAAAGTTCGAATTCCATTATGACCCTTTGATACAGTATGCCGCTTAAAAATTTTTATTTGTTTTTTATTTGATGTGGGCTTCGGAATTTCAAATTTAATAAATACTTTTTCTTCTTCCTTTCTTATATTTTTTCCATTATTTTTTCAATTAAAAAATTCCACAAAAACCACGCGAATCCTTATCAAAAACCGTCGCATCCTGGAAAACTGTCAACTCCTGCTAAACACCATGCACAACGACACTCCGCTGTTTTAATGGGGAAAAAGCTCCCGGGGAGAAGGGAAAAGAAGCATTTGCAGATGGGAAAAACTGAACATTTTTTCCTCTTTTTCTCTAGTTTTCTGATCTTTAATTTCTCTTATCTCGTTTCAAAAATTGGGAAAAAAATTCGCCAAGAAACCAAAGGTATCGGGTGATTTTTCCCATTTTTTTTGTGATTGAAAATTTAGATTAAAAATGAGTATAACACTGCAAATCGATCGTTCTATATAAAATGTGTTCATGAAGAAAGGAAAAAGATAAGAAACTATTCCAAAAAAATCTTCTCTCTCAACGCGAATTTCTCAATTTTTTGTGGGAGGAGAGACGAGTTGTTCTTCTCCTTCTCATGACCTTATTCTCTTCTTCTTAGTTTGTTTTTCTCAATAAATTTCTGTTGTTTTCTTGCCCTAGAACTACACTATTTTCTTATTTTTGCTCAAAAAAAAAACAAACTCCAGGTGATGACGGAAAACGGTGCGGAACCCACTGTCGAACAGGCGTTGGAGGCCAAAGAAGAAGTCCGGAAAGAGCAACAAGAGCTGATGGATGAGCTCACCGAACACGATCATATCACTCGGTTCTTCAAGAACAAGTGCTTCGCATTTGCGGTGGGTTTGGAGGAGAAATGGCGGAAACTTGAAAATTGGCAGAGAAAAAGAACAAAAAAGCAGCTCAAAAACGGCGAAATTCAATGCGAAAATGAAATAATCTTCAGAAAAAAAATATTTCAAAAAAGCGAAAAAAAACAAGAAAAATACTACTTTCTGGGGGTTTTATTTTTTTTCCTGACGAAACCCTATTTTTGCCGTGTTTCACCTCAAAAATCGCATTTCTTCATGCAAAAAAACCCAATTTTCTAGCTAGAACGTTATATCTACTCCCAAACAGGTTCCTGTTTTTGTGAAAAATCATCTCGACACACTTTTGATGATAGCGCCATATCTTATCAATCGTCATCATCAAAAAGAAATTTATGACTTTTCTTTTTGCTTTCGGAACACGCAGGACATGGGAAAACCGGATTTCGGTTTGAAGGCGTCGCGTGTTTTTTTTGGTTTATGAAAATAAAAAATAGCGATTTTCTGCAATTTTTTGGTTTGTTTTGCGCCGAAAATAGAACAATTCGAAGAAAATTTGGGAAAAAATCAGAGTTTGTCCCTGGAAAAAAAGGAAAGTTTTCCTCTAAAACAGTTATTTTTTCAATAAAAAATCAAACAAAAAATTTTTGCAAATTTTGCGTGAAAAACTCGCAAAAAAAGGACAATTTTCTCGAGAATTCAAGGTTTTTTTTCTCAATTTTTCGCTGAAATTCCCAACTTGACAGTTGAAACTCCACCAAAATCCCTCTGAATCCTCTATTTTCCAGGATGAAGCCGACCAAACAGCTGCGATCTCCTCCCTCATCAATTGTGAAGATAAATTCGTTGAAGCCTATATGGTTACAGTGGGAAAAGTGTACCAAGAGAGTCGGAAACGTGTCTGTCAACACTACAAAAATCTGCAAACAATGTATTTGTTTCTGACGGCAGGTACAGGTTAAGTGCATGCTTTACTGGGGTTTGTTGAAATTTCGGGTGTTTTTTTTTGTTCAATCAATTTTTTTTTTCGAAGAGTTTGCTCCTAAGCGCTCTGGCGGCGCGTTTGTGGTGTGTGATTCCAAGGCTAACTGACTTGATCTAATAGTGAAAAAGTGTGGAGGTCTGACTTTTTTGTGTTACAATCGGCTATTTTATCAGGCGCGCCGCCGGCGCTCTTGCAAAAATTAAGAGCCAAAAATAGGATGTTTCAATCATTATTCCTCTAATTTTTTTGCTAATTTTTAACCGATGTCTAAGCCAAACCCCTGGTTTTGTGACCCCTTTTCTCTCTTTTTTTCATACTCAGTCTTAAAATGTTCTATAACCCACCTCCCACTTTCCAGAAGAATCCCTATTGGATACCGATGGCCACCGTATCAACAACCTCGTCGGATTCTGTGGTTCCATGTACAATACCCTTATAAGGCTGAGAAATGAGGCATTGACTCTCTGTGAGGCGATTCGTCAGATAAAGACTAGCCAGTAAGTTTTTATGCTCCACAACATTTTGAACCCACATATTTTCTAAACATGACATTTCGCAACTGGTATAAGACAGTTATACATATGAAAACGTCTAGCGTCCCAGTTGCCAAATGTCGCAGCTGTGAACTGACCCATTCTATTACATTTTCGGAATTTCCGAACCAATTTTTTCCAGTACCACTCCCAGCAACACGACCTTTTTCCCTCTGCACAAGTCGGCAAGTTTTCAGCGTGTTTGGAAACATGTCGGCGAGGTTATGTATCAATTCGCCGCCGTCGATCAATTGGCGACCGCCTATCCGGATTTGGGTAACAAGTTTTTCGAATTTCAGCAGTGAGTTCTTTTTTGATGGCCTAGTTCTTTCTTTTTGGGATCATTAGGCCAGCGATTCACGGCCTAGAAAATAAAATGAAAAGCTAGTTCTTGATAAGCAGATCCCCGCTCACTGTGGCCTAACTTTTGCATTTGGGGGTTTTCTAGGCCAGCGATTCGTTAGGACACTGCATGGCCTAGGATTTTCATAACGAAGCTAGTCGGCGCGTTTTTAGCATATTCAACATTTTTTTACTTTGGTGCCTTATAACTCCGAGCCTGCGAATGTTAGTCCCAATTTTGATTTTGTGGCCTAACTTTCGCATGTTCAGTTTTCTTGGCCAGCGATTTGTAGGAAAGCGAAAACAGTAATTTTGAGAACCTGATCATCAAATTGAGATCAACGGCATTGGCCCAGGTCTAATATGCCCCGCCCCCTTCCCCCTAAACCACGCCTACCAATTCCAGAATTTCTAGAAAAATCAAGAAGCACTTTGAATACGAATTCACACCGGACCAACGACGGGCATATGACGAAGGAACAAAGTCACAGGAGGATGCTCAATCAATGATTCTGAAAGGAAACTGCTTTCGAACACTCTACGAATCAGCTGGTGGAGAAATGGATTGCAGTAACAAGTTCGCCAATGAAATGAGAGATGCCATTCTTGACTTGTTGGCTGCTTATCAGAGGGGTGTGGGTGAGTACCTCTTATAGAAGGGCACGTTGTGGGTCTCTTGAAACTCGGAATTTTTAGGTTGTTCTATTTTTTTTCAAAGGTTATCAGATTTCTGTGTAATCGCTTTGAAAATTAGGCTCCGCCCTTTTTCTCGAATTCGGCAAAACCTATTTTCCAGTTCACTCCAAGACCCATTATTTCTAGGTAGCTGTTCTCTGAAATTAAGCCCCGCCCAGTTGGTGGGCGGTGTCAATTTCCCATTTTCGAAGATTTAAACAAAATTTAAAAGTGGGCAGAGTCTAGCTATAATTATTTTGAAAAATAAGCTCCGCCCATTCCTTTCTCATTCCTTTATTCGTAACCAAAAATTAAGCGGAGCTTGAATAATTGTTTTTGAGAAAAATCGTTGTTGAATTTTCCAAGCTCAAAATGGCCAAACTGCAAAAATGGGCGGAGTCTAATTTTTCAAGCTTCAATTTCGGCACATTTTCAGTCTTTTTTTGGCTTAATATTTTCAAATTTGGGTGCCTCCACCTCTAAAAAAAGATTTTTTTTCCAGACCAAAACAACCGAGACGAGAACTTCTTCTGTGGAATCACCGCCCTGACCGTCTACTATTTCCATCATTTCCATAACTATGTCGACATGTCTCTCTTCCGAAAAGTGACCGAAGCAGCCGCCGCCATCCCGGAGCATCGAATGCTCGGCGAGCAATCCTTCTCCCCATTGCATTTTTTGAAGAAAGAGTGCTACAGTAAAATGAATCCAAGAATGGATAAATTGGCCAAATCGATTAATCACTGGATGATGATAATGGGAAAGGGACGTGGCACTGTGAATATGGAGAAAGAAATTAAGGATTACTGTGGATATGCGGATACTTGGAAAGCAGAGTTTTTGGAGAAAAAGAAGAGTCAAACGGAATCTATTGCTAGATTATCTCAATGGGGTCTAGATATCACAGAATTATTCCTGAAATGTGTTCGGATTATGGAGAATCTCACGAAGAATGTCTATTCATTGATTAAATTGAAAAATAGTGGAAGACCGGAACACGAGATGGATAGAGCGAGTGCCTATGCAATCCTTACTGCAATTGAGACTGTCAAAAAGTTGGAATTCTTCGTTCTGGATAACTGGGGAACGATGGAGGAGGGATTGTTCTTGGCACGACAACAATGGAGGAAACAGTTGCTGAGAATTCTGAGTGAAGCCAGAAAGTGTTATATCGCTTCGAAGAACAAGAATACGGGGGTGATTGAGGCAGCTACGAAGAGGAGTTTCTATCATATTGCTGAGGCACAGTGTGTTAATGAAAGTGGGTACTTTGGGGAAAGGGGGTAGAAAGTCTTACAGTAAATTTTTTTTTCGTGGTGAGACCCATCGTGTACCTTTAAGAATGACTGAAGCTAGGTGAACGTTACTTACAGTAAAATGCTTTTTTTCTTGTGAGACTCACCTTTTGAAGTAGACTAAGGACAGTGGGAAAGTCGGAAAACTTATGACAGTAAGATGTTTTTCGTAACGAGACCCTTCCTGTACCTTTAAGATTAAAAGGAATGCCTGGTCGAAAACCTAAATTTCACTTAAATGCGCTTCGCTGGTCTGGGGCATGTACTGTACGATTTTATGGTTCTGAATCGATGCCAGCTAGGACTTTTTCATAGAAAAATCAAATACCATACTTCGGTCTACCCATATCGCAATAATTCTATTAAAAACATCTGTAATAAATACAGTAACAAGTTCATTCGTGGTGAGACTTTCCGAAAAAAATCTCACGTGCAAAAAGTCTAGCTTTGAGCTACAAAAACTTCAAAAACCTGGAAAAACAGATTTGTTTTGAACGATTTTGCGCTAGAACTGAGCTTTTTGATTTTTTGTTAGTTTGAAAAAATTCAGTATTTTCCTATGACTCATTAACGAAATCTAGAAGTTTTTTTCCAGATTTTTCACTCAAAATCCTCATCTTCGGGCATCCCCAACTCTATCTTTTTTCCAGTGATCGCCTCCCGAACCGTGGTCCTGGGCCTCGCCTATGAGATAGGTCGACTCGAGACCCACGTCCAGAACACCGATCGAAAAGTCGTTCAACAACTGATGGCCCGTCTAGAACAGATCAATTCTCCCCGTCAACTCATGAACAAAGCCTGTTATACAGGACTTCTTATGGGACATGAATGGCTTCCCCATTTGTATTTCGATTCGATAGTTTATCGAAAACCTCAAGTAGACAGTATCGAAGCATTCTGTTCGTGTCTTGGAGGATTTGTTGAAGGAGCCAAAGAAACCGGACAGTCTGTCAGTATGATCACCAAATTGAAGAAGACAGTCGATCTAACCCTCATTGAAAAAGTCGCTGCTCAAATGGATATGGATCTTCGGATACTCGGAAATAGTAACATTCCAGTGGGAGATCTGGTTAAAGCAGATGTGAATAACAAGGATTTGGAATATATTGGATATTTGATAAAAGTTGTCAAAAAGTTCCAAGTCGGCACTACGGTAGTCTATATCAAGGAAAGTTTGAGGACGTTGTTGGAAGATAAGTGGTATGCGATGGAGATATTGGCACCCAATAATGCGAAGATCTACACCCGGATGCAGCAGTTGGCGAAGTTGAAGTAAGGAATGGTCTTGGAAGTCGAAAAATAAAAGTTTAGGCTGGAAAAGTCTGTCTTCTGGCCTGGAAAAGCCTAGAAAAGCATGAAAACAGCCTGCTAAAGCTTCGGAATTGGCCAAGAAAAGTCAATAGGTTGGCTTAGATCCTCAACTTTAGGAAACCCAATAAGGGATCAAAACCTAGAAATTAATCTAGAAAATTCTGGAATAATAGCCAGAGTCGGCCTAAAAAGGCTGAAAAAAAAACATAGAATTAGCCTAGAAAGCCAAAAAATTGCCCTGAAAAAGTTCAGGAATTCCCATAGCAAGGCCAAAAAATGACCTAGAGAAGATTAGGAATCGGCCTTGAAAAACCTAAAAATAGACCTGAAGAAGCAAATGAAACGCGGTAGACAGGCTTAGACAGGCCTACAAATCAGCAAAGGGAAGTCTAGAAATCGGCCTAGAGAAGTCGAAAACTTGCCTAGAAAAGCTTATAAATCGGACTAGAAAAGCGTTGAAAAGCCTATAAGTTGACCTAAATAACTAAAGAAACCAGCCTAGAAATTAGCCTTGAAAGCCTAAAATTGGTCCAGGAAAGCTTCAAACTGACCCAAGTACGCCTAGAAAGTAGGCTAGGAAAGCCTATAGAACGACCCGAAAGAACCTAGATTTTGCCTACAAAATCCTGAAGATTGGCCTAAAATTAATCTTTCAAACCCCCTATACCGTCTCGAAAAGCCTAAACCCACCAATCTTTCCTTCCAGATACGACCTGGAACTCCTTGACCCGGACCTTCCCCAAGCCGATGCTGACGAAACGGTGGCCATCTTGGACCTCCTCCAAAACTTCTCCCACTTCTGCTCCAACTACAATTTCTTTGCCCAAGGATACATGTTCATCGAGAAAGCATCCGATTCCAAACGTCTTCACTGCATCCGGATGTCCGATTTGAAGACTGCCATTCGGAAGCATGGAGTCGGCATTCTTCCGACTGCCGTCAATTCCGCCTATCGGATCATTCGGAATAAAGTGCAAACTTTCCTGGAATTCCTCTCCGAAGACACTGTTCGTTATCAGATTCAGAAGTATCTTCACGAGATGGAAGCAAATAAATCCACGCCGGATGCGAAGAAAAAGCCACATTATAAGGTGTCATGGGCGGCCACTGTTCTCAAAAATCTGTCAAAACAGAATGCTTTGATGGGCCCTATCATCACTATGCCTGGTCAGAAGCCGGGAACAAGCGTGACGGAGGATGGGACTGAAGTAACCAATGATGACCTGGTTTACACGTATTTCGATCGGTTTAGACTCTTGATTACGCAGGTAAATAATGGAAGAGTGATTCGTATTCTGACGTGATGGTGTCAGACGTGTGGTGTTCGCAGATTTGGCATTATATCTTACTGTTTGTCCGGATGTCACAGGCTGTATCTCAGCTCATAGTTGGCCAATTTTGATGGAAATTAGACAGGCCGACAGAGAATTTTTGAAGAATTGTGACCACATGATATGTTTCCTCTCAAAACATTTTTTTTGAAACACACATCCTGTAGTCGTATGTAGAACCCCCGCTTTGAAAAACTCGAATAAGCTTCAATCTTGCTCAAAAAACTGAATTGTCGTAAGATATAGTGTCCAGTCTGCAAAAACTTTTCCCTAACACCCATGGCTTCAGACTAGAGTGGCCTAAAGTCTCCTCTTCCACCTTATCATTTCAGATCGGCAACGCTATCTCGATGGTCCGGATGCTGTGCCAGGCGGCTCGTGAGAATCACTACGACCGTCAGGATCTGTTCCCTCTCATCAAAAAACACATGGAAGACCTGGAATCCACGTCACGCGGCCAAATCTACACGAGTAATCGTTCGTATCCAGTGAATGTTCCACGAATGCATGCCACGTATCGTCTCGGACTGGTCAAAGAGATGTTCGAAAGAGTGGCCGAGCATCGAAACTACACGAAAATGATGTGTGTGGAATTCAAATCTTTGATGTTCGCTTCCAAACTCAATGAAGATAAAATTGATGTGCTCGACTATTTCCATGGAATCATTCCGGCATTGTCATTGTCACATGTACAGTATATGATGGCTCATGAGAATCGTGTAAAGAAGATTTATGCGATGAAACATAACAAGGATTTGGTTGTCACTGATGATGGATGTGCTGCTGGAATTGCATTCCTTTTGCATATTATGGATGGATGGGATGCGTTCTTCAAGATGAACTGGTTTGATACATACACTGCGTAAGTTTTGATAGAGAGAGGATTGAAAAACTTTGTATATGATATTTAAAAATATAAACTGAAAGTCTCATAAATTCTTAACTTCGGGGCAGATAAAAATTCGTTTGCAAATACTCGCTTGCTATAAGATCTTTTGCTATTTCTCGATTTCTAGAATTTGCTCCTCAGTGGATCTTTTGATATGAAATGTTGCTCAATTGCTATTTTCCCAAAAGTTGCTATTTCTCATTTGCTATTGAATTATCTCACCTGCTAGAGACACTTGAAACCTTTGCTAGAAAAATAGATCATTTGCTATGCAATAGCAAAAGAGCGAATTCCAGCAACTGAGAATTAGCAAAAGATCTGCTAGCAAGTGAGTGTCTGCCAAACTCGTATAAGCTGAGAAAAACAAAGAAATAATTCATCCAAACTCTAAGTTTTTGAATACAAAACAGGTACCAAAAGCCACTCAAAAATAGTGTGTTTCGACTGTTTTTGTCAATATTTTTCAGTAAAAAAAATGAAAATAAAAAACTATGGAATCATAAAAATGTGCTTAAAAAACTGTTTTGTAAGCCTCCACTGGCCATAAATCACTATGTTTATTCCCACGATTTGCATATCGTCCCTCCTCCATTCCCTTCTCTTTTTTCCATACAATTCCCATCTTTTTTTACAGATTAAAAGAACAAGAACTTCGAACTCAATCCGAGTCCCGTGAGTACACTCAATCAGTTCAATTGAAGACGGAACGTCTCACCACCGAATTGAAGATTTTGAACAACTTCAAAATGAACTTTGGAATACAACACACCATTTTCACTATGAGCTAAATTTTTTTGTTCATTTGTTCTTATTTTTTTTCCAAGTTTTCCCTTATTTTGTCAGTTTGTTAGGCCCCGCCCCTTTTTCCCCATTTTTACCATTTTTCATTGCTACAGTCTAGCCATATTTCTACAAGACACACTCCACTTCACGACACCAGTAACACAACGATTTTTACTTTGTTTATCATTTTTCTTTCGAGTCTAATTTCTTTGTATGATGCAAGTGCGCTCTGGTGAGAATTTGAATAGTTTTGGAGGGAATTTGAATTTTTTTCGATGTCTTCGTAAACCTGAAATTTTAAAGCTGAAATTTCGAAAAAAAAAACCCCAATTCCTCAATTGAGCGCATTTTCACTCTCTATTCTTTGATCATTTTCTTCCCCTCGACAAAATCATTCACTGATTGCCTTAAATGCTTTTTTCCGGTAAACTATTTTCATTTTCTTTTTTTTCCATTTTTTTACACTCCAAACTACAAATTATTTCTCATCCACCAGTTCTCAATTACGAAATCTGACCTATTTCTGACCTTTCCACTTATCTTGATTTTTCCCGAGATTTTAGCGATTTCCGAAAAGATTTTTATCGTTAATTTTCCGGGATCTTCAGGTAGAAGTTCTACAGTACCCCTCCTCTCAAAATGACCGCCTATGTCGGCCGCGCGTGGTCGATGCTTCGTTTCTATACGGACGTCGCTTATGCTGGAGTCGCCTATTTGGTGAATTCGAAGGCTCATCGGTAAGCGGAAATGCGCTATATTGATAATTTTTGTATTTTTTTGTATGTTCGCTCTGTTGAGAGTTGGAAGTTGGGAAGTGAAAATGATAAAAATGCGCTCTAATGGTAACTTCAGCATTTTTAACTTGAAATTGCCAATAGAGCGTGTTTGACTGTAAATGAGCTTTGATAGAAAGCAAACACTCAGTTTCGGTAGAGCGCGCTTACTGCGTTTTCGTATTTGAAATGACGACTAGCAGGTATTCCGATTGGAGCGCATTCAAATAATTTCAAAACTTCATAAATTACTTTTTTCTGAATTTTTTTGTCATTTTTTCTTGCACCGGTGTGCCCTTCTAATAAAGTTTTTGTGACTTATGCCGTCCACAGCACACATACCTCTTCTCTCCCCTTGTTTTTGCTATCTTTCGTCATAGTTTTGTCTCGGTCTGACAGTCGGAAAGTGGCAAACATCATCTTCTTCTCTTTGATTGTAGCCACTACATTGTTCCGAATACATTGGAAGAAAAGAAAAAGAGAGATAAATTCAAAAGAGACGCAGATAGTGAAAAAGACTGTCCGGAGAGAAAGAAAAAAAAAGAAACTGTTTATTGATCAGTGTTTATGGGGGATTTTCCCAGTGAACCCCGCTGTTTTTTCAAGCTCAGCCCACTTTTTGCGATTTTTGATTTTTCTGGGGTCTATAGGGCCAGCTAATTCAGCACCACGGCCCTTCTGGGTCACTAAGCCCCGCCTCTCTTCAAGATCTTTTTTCCAGTGCAATGCCGAATCTTGCCCACGTGGAACCCATCGAAAAGCTATCGGATGCGGTCACCCGCATCTTGGGACACAACCCGGGACCATTCACTCTTCAGGGTACAAATACGTACCTATTGGGCACTGGTTCAAGGTGAGTGGGAGACTGAAAGACTTAAAGGCGCACGCAATTTTTGCTGGGGAGGTCTTACCGCGGTTGATGGGATTACTGTATTTGCTTTATTTGTCACTTCGTGGCAAGACCCACGATGCGCCTTTAAGGTAAATCACCTTAAAGGCGCAGCTAGGGTCTCGCCACGAAAAAACGGATTACTGTAGTAGTTTCGACAACGAAAACTAAAACAGTAATATTGTGAAATATAAAACTGAAAAGTACATGCGCCTTTAAAAAATTTTTTCTTCCAGAAAAATCTTAATCGACACCGGAGAGCCCAATATTTCCGAGTACATTACCGCCCTGAAATCAGTGCTCTCCTCGACGAATTCCCATATCGAATACATTGTAATCACTCATTGGCATGGAGATCATGTCGGTGGAATTGACAATATCACTGAGGAGATTCTCGACAAGAAAAAGATTCCAATCTATAAAATGAGAAGAGAAAAAGACGAGGGAGTGGAGAGATTTCATTATGTTGAGGATGGTTTCGAAGTCGCCGTCGATGGAGCCACTCTCAAGTACTGTTCAGTTTTTTTTTTTTTTTGAAAAAAAATAATTGGGGAGAATAGGGGCGGAGTCTGACCTAAAGTGGAGGGAACCCAATTTTCAGAGGAAAAGAGGCGGAGTCCCTTTTAGCAATACTTTTCAGTTCAAACGAAGCTCCGCCCACCGAAAAGATCAAGCTTACAGTAGGCGGAACCTCCCCTAGCTTTCTAGGACTGTCCTATTCATTTGGAAAAAAAAATGGGCGGAGCCTAATATCGAAGTCACGCCCATGCTGTAATCCAATCAAAACATTTTGAGCTCTTCTCATCTCAAATTAGGCTCCGCCCAATTTTAGAATATAAAGGGGCGGAGCCTAAGTTCAAATGCTATGCACAGCTCACCTATTTCCCTCTTGAGATGAATTTGGTGTAAGTGGGCGGAGCCAAAACAGCTCCCCCCCCCCCCACTTTTTCCAATTTTGGAATTCTCCCTCTGCTAGGGTGAAATTCGAAGTCACGCCCATGTTGTAATCCAATCAAAACATATTGAGCCCTCCTCATTTTCGAATTAAGCTCCGCCCATTTTTGAATTCAAAAGGGGGCGGAGCCTAATTTCAAATGCTAGACACAATGTCCATCTTATTTAACTATTGAGATTAGTCTGGTGAAATAAGCGGAGCCAACACAGCTCCACCCACTTTTTCCGATTTTGGGATTGTGAAATTCGTTGTTTTTGGCCTGAAAATGAGAGTTTTGAACCAACTGAACTAAAATTTGCATTAGAGCGCACTTGCTCAACTTCAGATTTTTCAATGAAAACTCCTTACTACAAAAACATCCCCAAAAGTATTCCAGATTCATTGCCACCCCTGGTCACACTGCTGATCACTTTGCCCTCTGGTTGAAAGAGGAACGAGCCTTATTCAGTGGAGACTGTATCCTGGGAGAGGGAACTACCGTATTCGAGGATCTTCATGATTATATGACGTCACTGGATAAGATTAAAGCATTGAATGCCACTCGAATCTATCCAGGTCATGGACCAGTTATTGATAAAGTCGTTGAGAAAGTCGACGAGTATATCGAGCATCGAATGAAACGAGAAAGAGAAATTGTGAAAGTTTTAAAGGAGCATGATGAGATTACCTCAATGGATGTGACGAATCAAGTGTATTCCGACTCACCGTGGGCTGTTCGATTGGCTGCTTTGAATAATGTGAAGTTGGTGTTGAAGAAGTTGGTGAAGGATGGAGTTGTCGAGAATCCATACTTTGAAACTTTCAAATGGATTGGAGGAGAGAAGAAGGAGAAGGAGGCAGCTAACCTATGATTGTTTGGTTTTGATATTTTTTATCGTTTTTTTTTGTATAAAATTCGTTTTAATGCGGAACACATTTAGAAATCTCAGTACTTCGTTAGTTGGGTAATATAGGGTTTCGTAGTGTGCCTGATTTTTGGCTAGTAGTCCATGTTGGTATTTTTCTGAACCGGGGAAGCGAGCTGAGCATGAATATTGAAGTCCCTTAGTCTATTTTCAAGACCCTGGACTTAATTCACTTAAGCCTAATCAGAATAATCATGGCGAACCTGCCGAAAACGAGCCGGTTCGCACAACGAATTGGGCCGAACGGGTCAAATAAGGCAGAATTATACAAACAAGGACAGGATCGGATGAAGCTAGTCAGTTCCTACTTATACGGAGCAGCACCGAAGAATTTTGGTGTGAACTAGACTGCCGAAGCGCCGAAGGTGCAGATTACAGGCGTAATCCTGCTTTTAAATCACCGTGAGCTTCTGGATTGGCCGCATTGAATAATAATGTTAATTTAGTGTTGGAATTTTTTTCCAAAAAATGAATTCGGAACGATTCTCGGGAAAAAACTTCTTCCAAACAAGCCTGGTTTGGCCTTACTCAGTCTCTGCTCAGACCCTTTCTAGTCCTTTTCCGAGCCCCATGCCCTCATTTCCAACCGGAATTCGTTCATCATTTTATTGCGATAATGATACTTGAAATGAATCATTATTGGAAGAAACTCAAAAAACGGTGAAATTTGTCAACAAGATAAGCGGAGACGCTGATTCTTTGTTCACCATTTTCAGCATCCGCATCTTCTTGAGCAGCTTCCTCTTGAGCAGCATCTTCCTGAGGAGCCCTCTCCTCCTCCTGTAACATAATGTTAGCCTTCGTAGAAGACACAGCAAACAGTTGCTTGATTCCGAGGTAGTTGGCAGCATCCATCAGATTGAACACTTTCTCGAGATCGATATCCATGAGTTTCGCATCGAATCCCGGGATGACAACATTCTCTGGGACAAAACCAAGATCATATTCTGGTATCGGTTCTCCCTTGTGATGCTCACACCACTGGAAAATCAATTTCAGAGTTTCGGCATCAATGTTTTCGATTGGGATGGCCTCTTTCATCTCAACATCGTCCAAAGTGTATCCCATGGCTTCGACGAGTCGATGTAGCACCTCAGATTGTTGAATCGCCAACCGACTGACTTTGAACTCTTCGCCGTTCCTGGCTTCGACACGGTAGTAAATGGCATCGGGTGCAGCGGCTCTAAAAGACATCTCTGGACTATTTGTTGGAGATGATGAATTGATCTGAAAGTTGGAGGATTCGGGTGAAAGAGAGAGAGCGACGGATAGAGATAAGACATATCTAGGCACTTAGCAAATCGTACAGAGAAAACAAGGGTTTAAATCGATTGGACCACACAAACAGACAACGGTGAAGAGGGAGATAATGAGAAGACGACCTCTCACGATGAGGGCTGGAGGATATAATGAGGCCCCTGCCATTGCGGACGCTCTCCACACACCCCATTTGTCGCGTCGGGACCCCAAATTTTTCCCCGCCATTATGAAGCCATAATTGGGGTTCGGGATTTTTTCGTAGAGGGCACCTAATAAGATTCTCGATTCTACTTCGCCTTTTCTCGGATTTCTCGAAATTTCCCGATTTTCCCGAAAAGTTCCCGAACGGTTGTTTCCCCACAACTCCGATAAGTACCCTTAGTACTGCATTAGAAACACATGACTTTTAATGCTCAATCTTTATTAGAATTCAATCGAAACTTCATCAATTATTTAGGATTTGGGATGAGAAGATTGCAGTATTCCTTGCAAATGAATCCTTTACTAATGACATATCCGGTTGGGCTCAGTTCGTTCTTAATCATATCCAATTGAGCCCAGTGACTCTGTGCATGACCCTCGATTCTCTCGGTGAAGAGGACAAGAGCTCTGAGCATTCCTTTCGGGTGCCAAGTTCCATCGCCGATGTTCACGTCTTGAACTTTGACTTCGAGGATTTGATTCGGGTACTTCTTCAGGTAACGGTCGATGTCTGGAAATTCAGAATTTTACACCATCACGTCAAATAGCGTACTTACCGTATCCATGAGGAATCAAGTCGTAGAGCAGTTTGAAGTCCTGATTCTTGAAGGCGCTGAGGACCAGATTCACTTGGGTTTGAGCCTTGGCTTTGTAGCCGGCATGACCAAGGTCCTCAACTGGTTGAGGGGACTTCCAGTAGATAGTTCCAGAAGATAGGCCGATGACAGCAGAGAGAAGAAGAAGGATGGTTGGGGAGAGCATCTTCGGAGAGAAGAATGATAGGGTCTACAAGGGGAAGGTGGCGCCTTTTATATCTGGAAAAAGTTCCACGTTGGCCGGGGATGGGGTTCCCATGATTATTTTTATTATTTTGCCTCCCCCTCGGTGATAAAGTTTTATGATGGGAACACGGGGGAGGAAGAGCGGAGAAGAGGGGACAGCATGGAAGGAAAAGACTGCAAATACAGTAACCCGAAGAAAGAGGGTGAATATAGGGATCTTGGATTTCCGGATTACGGTATTCGGAGCATATTCGGATTCGAGGAATCGAAGTATGGCGTTCTTTGGAGCTTTCGGAGAGAGAGAGAGAAGGGAAAGAAAGACAGTATATACAGTATGCCGGAGAACAGTGGAGGGGGAAGGGCAGACCCACAAGAGGAATTGTATGGTACGAGGAAATACGGAGAGAGGGTTCAATAGACGGCCTAGACCTAGAGCAGAGCCCGGATATACAGCCTGAGGACTAGTAGCACACATAAGGGCCTGAACATACAGTCTGAGGCGTAAATGTACAGCTCAGAGCCTAAATGTTTCGGGTAGGATCTGAATATACACCTTCGTGGCCTAGATGTACGGCCTAGGGCCAAAATGTACATCCGAATGCAGTCTAGGGCCTGAATGTACTGACTAGGGCCCGCATATACAACCTCGGGTCTACGTATAGCCTGGGACCTAATTAATTGTCTTTGTTTCAAAACTGAACTGTCGTCAAATTCGATGCCGAGTCTGCACCCACCACACACTGACACCATCACGTCAGATTACAGATTTTTCCGGCAAGTACTACATCTGCTAGCTTTTTGCACTTTTGATGCCAAATTGCTCTATCATTTTTATGCCATTTCTAGTGTCAATCCTTTCCGCGGACATCCAGACAAACTAAAAAAAACAGAAAACGATTGCCGAATACTCAAAGTTTATTGAAGCTCATAAACAAATTCAATTATTTATCAAAGTATCTCATCTTGATCATGCACTTCTCCTTGCAGAAGAATCCGTGTCTGATCTTGTATCCGGTTGGGCTCAGCGGGTTCTGGAATACAAAAGTTTTGAGATTTTCGAAAATATTGGTTAAAACTGACCTCTTCGAAGGACAAGAGAGCCCGTTCGTTCTTTGGGACACCATTGATGGTTTCATGAATTCTGACAGCAGCGACGATTGTTCCACGGAGCTCATCGGCTTCCTTGACTTGAACAGAGAAGGGCTTGTGGATGGCGGCACGGTTTTTGAGGAAGTGATCAATTTCTGGAAGAGAGATTGATGGATTACTGTACTGGGAGGATGGATCCAGCCCGACCCGGCTCAATCCTCTTCCAACTCACCAGTTCCAAATGGGATCAACTCATAGAGAAGTTCGACATTCTTAGCTTCAAAGGCTTCAAGAACCAAGTTGATCTGTGTCTGGGCTTTTTCGGCAGCATCCTTCCTGCTCTCAGCATGCCTCGACGGCCCATTCTTCCAGTAGATGGTTCCAGAAGCCAGACCGATGATGGCCGAGAGAAGAAGAAGGATGGTTGGGGAGTGCATCTTCCGAAGAATGATAGAGTCTACAAGAGGAAGGGACGGCTTTTTATAGCGGGGAAAAGCTCCACGTTGGAAACCTCCCTCGGGGGTTCTCATGAAAATTTTTACTTTTTTTTCCTGATTCCCATCATAAAACGATTTATTGCAAGGAGAGAGAGCACCAGAAAACAAGTTTTATTATCGATAAATCTGCAGATCTTTCCATTTTTCGCCTTCTCATGGGGTCATAATTCGTTTTATGATGAGAACCGAGGGAGGAAGAACGGAGGAAAGGGGCAGAGTGGAAGGAGAAGACTGCAAGTACCGTAACCCGAAATTTGCACAATAGGATAGCAAAGGTCGGGGTCTCGGACCTTCGGAATATGTTATTTGGAGCATTTTTGGAGAAAAGGAAAGAGGGAAAATGCGGTTGGCTACCGAGAGATCGTTTCGGATTATGGGGTACGGTATCAGTGGAGAGACACGTGGAGGTTCAGCATGGGTTTTGGCGGATATCTAGCGGAGCAACAGAAAAAATGGGAAGATTGGATTGTACTGTAGTTCAAAGTAGATTGGGGGACGATTTACCATCAGATTTCTATCAAAACATGGATTGAATCCACCGATAGGTTCGGTTTGTTGGAAGTATGTAGTAAAAATCCCCAAGAACAAAAAAAAAAGTCCCTGGGTTCCCGATTAGCCAGTAGCGGCTTATCATTTGACACAGGTATGCCTGAAAAGCCGATTTGGTGTGATTCGGAGCAAAGCCTGCCAGCCGACTTGGGACTGAGCGGACCGGTTTGGACTCTAAGACGAATTGAGACTGATTGTCCTTCGGATGGTATCGGGCTTCATGTGGGCTTCCGAGAACCTGATTTGGTCGTCTAGAAATTTCCGGGCAAAGTACGAGTTCAAAATCTAAATTGAAAAACACCACCTTCATTGGACACGTTTTATGAAATTTAGGTCCGTCAGGTAGGAAGATTATAAGTTCCAGACTTTTATCGAGAGGTTGTGTTCAAAACTCGAGAAATCCGACAATTCCAGCCAGCTAGCTTAAAGTGTACCCTGATTCATCTTTGTCCCCCTTTCCGACTCTTAATGCCCGTATTTCACAATTCAAAATACAATTTTCGATGCTCATACAGATTTATTTTCAAACAAGGAAATCACAAAATCGGATGAGAATTAGATGAATCCCAATGGTTTGGTTTTCAATACGCATGCATCATGACAGATGTATCCCTTGCTCATCGTGTATCCCGTTGGACTTGCATCGCTCTTTATCATCGTCAGTTCGGCATGATAGATCTTCGATGGAGCAACGGAGGCATCCCGAATGACGGCGATGGCACGGAGGACTCCATTCTCGAATTCAGCCGCCTGTTTGATTTGAACTTCCAGTTGGTGGTGATTGTCAGCAAGGTAACGGTCGATGTCTGGAAAGAATTTATGGGTTACGGTAGGTTTACTTTACTAGGCTCATACGTCTAAAATCTACAGTCCCTTGCTCTCTTATATCTACGTACCTTGTCCGAATGGGATGAGCTTGTAGAGGAGTCCGGGGTTATGATTGCTGTGAGCATAAAGGATCATGTCCGACTGAGTTTGAGCCTTATCCATAGCCATGCTCCAGTATATGGTTCCAGAAGCGAGTCCGATGACGGCGGAGAGAAGGAAAAGGATGGTTGGGGAGTGCATTTTCCGATGGTGGAGAATGGTAAGGAATCAAGGGAAGGGACGCCTTTTTATATCTGGAAAAAGCTCCACGTTGGCTGGTTTTTCGCGTTTCTCACGCCTCGCCCTCGCTCTCTCGTCACAATAATTCGTTTTATGATGGGAACCGGAGGAAGATGAGAAAAGTGGGCGGAGCCACGGCCAACGTGGAGCTTTTTCCAGATATAAAAGACGCTACCTTTCTCTTGAAAACCCCATCATTCTCCATTCTTCGGAAGATGCACTCCCCAACCATCCTTCTCCTTCTCTCTGCCGTCATCGGACTCACTTCTGGAACCATCTACTGGAGCATGGCAATGGATAAGGCTCAAACCCAATCTGACATGATCCTCTCTGCTCATAGCAACCATAACACTGGACTTCTCTACAAGCTCATCCCATTCGGAAAAGGTATGTGGATATAAGAGGGCCAGGTACTGTAGATTTTATACGTCTGAGCCTAGTCTACTGCGGTTCGAAGCTAGTTTAGCATTCCTGTTGTTTCATCGTAATCCACAGCATACAGTAACCCATAAATTCTTTCCAGACATCGACCGTTACCTTGCTGACAACCACCACCAACTGGAAGTTCAAATCAAACAGGTGGCTGAATTCGAGAATGGAGTCCTCCGTGCCATCGCCCTCATCCGGGATGCCTCCATTGCTCCACCGAAAATCTATCATGCCGAACTGACGATGACAAAGAGCGATGCGAGTCCAACCGGATATACGATGAGCAAGGGATACATCTGTCACGATGCATGCGTTTTGAGAACTAAACCATTGGGATTCATCTAATTACTGTGATTTTCTTGTTTGAGAATAAATCTGTATGAGCATTGAAAAGTGTGTGTTTTGGATTGTAGATGTTGAGAGTTACAGAAGGTGATCACGAGTCGGGAAGGAGACAATTTGAGCTAGCCGGCTAGAATTATTGGATTTCCCGAGTTTCAACCCTGGAATTTCTAAGAATCCTACCTGGCATACCTATTTTTCTTGAACATTGACGGCTCAATGTTCATTTTTATGCCTGCTCGAGATTTCTGATTTTTACTTCACCTGAATTCATGTAATGACTGGGAACAGTTTTCAAAAATCTGTTTTGAAGTTTGACTTCCGATCAGTCTCAATTTTTCTGAAAGCCCAAACCTAGCCCGCTCAGTTTCTGGCGGTTAGGCCAAGCCGGAGCAAATGAAAGTGCTAATGTTCCTCCGAAGTTCCAGGCACATTAACTTTGCTTTTGGGGATTTCGTTCCAATGTTCCCAACTTACAATCCACGATTCCAAGTGCTCATCTTCACAGCACCGTTAGCGTTGTCTCAAAATCCATCAAAGAACTCCACATGTGTCCCCGTCGATATCATACACCCGGGTCCAAAACGATCTATCGATAGCCTACTGTTTTCGCGGCTCCGCGACTTTTTGAAACTAGACGTTCCGAAGCTGTGATGTTTTGCAACTGATAAAGTATAGCTAAAAATGTATGTCAGACTCAATATAACTCGTTGAAGTGGTTTCGAAACGTCTAGTTGCAAAGTGTCGCGGAGCCGTTTTTGTAAGTCTCTCCCTCTCTTCCTTTCTCCAAAATGCTCCAATGACCATATTCGGAAGGTCCGAGACCACATCCTATTGTGCATATTTCGGGTTACTGTATTTGCAGTCTTTCCCTTGAACACTGCCCCCTCTTCTTCGCTTTTCCTCCCCCGGTTCCCATCATAAAACGAATTATCACCCCCACGACAAGGCGAAAAATGGAAAAATCTGCAAACATATCAATAATAAAACTTGTTTTCCGATACTCTCCTCTTGCAATAAATCGTTTTATGATGGGAACCAGAAAAAATAAAAAATATTCATGGGAACCCCTAGGAAAGCTTCCAACGTGGAGCTTTTTCCAGATATAAAAGGCGCCACCTTCTTCTTGATTTCTCACCATTCTCCTCTACCGGAAGATGCACTCCCCAACCATTCTTTTCCTTCTCTCCGCGGTCATCGGACTGGCTTCTGGAACCATCTACTGGAGCATGGCTATGGATAAGGCTCAAACCCAATCTGACATGATCCTCTCTGCTCATAGCAACCATAACACTGGACTCCTCTATAAGCTCATCCCATTCGGAAAAGGTACGTGGATATAAGAGGGCTAGATACTGTAGATTTTAGAAGCTAGATCCTAGTAGCCCGAAGTTTTTTGAGCTCCCTACAGTAACCCGTGAATTCTTTCCAGACATCGACCGTTACCTTGCTGACAACCACAACCAACTGAAAGTTCACATCAAGCAGGCGGCTGAATTCGAGAATGGAACCCTCCGTGCTATCGCCTTCATCCGGGATGACTCCACTGTTCCACCAAAGTTCTACCGTGCCGAATTGACGATGACAAAGAGTGATGCAAGTCCAACGGGATACACGATGAGCAAGGGATACATCTGTCATGATGCATGCGAATTGGGAACCAAACCATTGGGATTCATCTAATTCTCATCCGATTGTGTGATTTCCTTGTTTGAGAATAAATATGTATGAGCATTGAAAACTGTGTTTTGGATTGTAGATGTTAAGGGTGAAACAAGCTGATCACGAACAGTAAGAGTACGAAATGGAAATAAAAATAAATTGGCGCTAGTCCGAAATCGCGGTCCTTTGGAAAAATCGCGGTCCCAAAAATTTAGGGGAAGAAAATCGCGGTCCCAAGAAAAATCGAGGTCCCAAGTTTTTAGGCATGTCGGAAAATCGAGGTCCCAAGAAAATCGAGGTCCCAACTTTTTGGGACCGTAGAAAATCGCGGTCCCAAAAAATCACTCTTGTAGAAAAAAAATTGTTCAATTTTTATAGCCGTTTTTCATGAATATTTACAAAGTTGATTGAACTTTGATTTATACATTTATGTTGAACATATTCAACGGAACAAAAACAAAAAGACAGAAACAGTAGTCTTTCAAGCGGTATCAAAGTTGAAGATAATGATATCTACGAGGAGCCTAACATTGCCCTTTTTTCAAAATTGGGTTACATCAACATACTGCTGCCAATTATTTACCTTCTGAACGAAAGCAGCTGAGATCCAAAAGTTACCTGCCTCAGTTCCGCAACTAACAAGGGAAGGTCCCCAGGTGTCCCCTCGGGATTTCTTAGATATTTTGTGGGTAGGTAGGCCCAAGGTGCCCCGCCTCAAATCCGAAGTTAGAGGTGCGCTCTCGGAGGTTTACTGGAGTTACAGTACGTTTTCCAATTTTCGAGTGAAATCTGACCGGCCAACTTTGAGGAGCCATAACTTTTTTCTTTTTTGAGCTTTTTGCTTGGATTTTAGCTCATTCGAACCAACAATAAGTGGTCTACAAAAAAGTCTCTTGGAGGATTATTCCATCACTTCAACCAGATTCGGTACAGCGACATATATGAAAAGTTGAGATATAAGTGAACTCAGTTAGTGCCAATTTTTGGACATCCGGTCTCGGGAGACCATCACCATCCGGTAGGGGGTGGCAAGTGAGGTCACTATACATACTCAGATATAGGTCTCACCTTTGACTTACGGGAATTATTCAAAGTTTTTCAGAAAATTTTCTGATTTTCATGTATAGGGATACGTGGTAAGGTCCAAAAATAAGAAAAATAAAATTTTCTGAATCTGGTTCTATAAGCTTCAGACCACTGTAATGAATGAAAAAAACCCGATTTACAATTTGAAAACCGGCTAACTACTTGAAAAACGGCCAAAATAGATTTCGGTCAAAAATCCATGTATCCCTATACATGAAAATCAGAAAATTTTCTGAAAAACTTTGAATAATTCCCGTAAGTCAAAGGTGAGACCTATATCTGAGTATGTATAGTGACCTCACTTGCCACCCCCTACCGGATGGTGATGGTCTCCCGAGACCGGATGTCCAAAAATTGGCACTAACTGAGTTCACTTATATCTCAACTTTTCATATATGTCGCTGTACCGAATCTGGTTGAAGTGATGGAATAATCCTCCAAGAGACTTTTTTGTAGACCACTTATTGTTGGTTCGAATGAGCTAAAATCCAAGCAAAAAGCTCAAAAAAGAAAAAAGTTATGGCTCCTCAAAGTTGGCCGGTCAGATTTCACTCGAAAATTGGAAAACGTACTGTAACTCCAGTAAACCTCCGAGAGCGCACCTCTAACTTCGGATTTGAGGCGGGGCACCTTGGGCCTACCTACCCACAAAATATCTAAGAAATCCCGAGGGGACACCTGGGGACCTTCCCTTGTTAGTTGCGGAACTGAGGCAGGTAACTTTTGGATCTCAGCTGCTTTCGTTCAGAAGGTAAATAATTGGCAGCAGTATGTTGATGTAACCCAATTTTGAAAAAAGGGCAATGTTAGGCTCCTCGTAGATATCATTATCTTCAACTTTGATACCGCTTGAAAGACTACTGTTTCTGTCTTTTTGTTTTTGTTCCGTTGAATATGTTCAACATAAATGTATAAATCAAAGTTCAATCAACTTTGTAAATATTCATGAAAAACGGCTATAAAAATTGAACAATTTTTTTTCTACAAGAGTGATTTTTTGGGACCGCGATTTTCTACGGTCCCAAAAAGTTGGGACCTCGATTTTCTTGGGACCTCGATTTTCCGACATGCCTAAAAACTTGGGACCTCGATTTTTCTTGGGACCGCGATTTTCTTCCCCTAAATTTTTGGGACCGCGATTTTTCCAAAGGACCGCGATTTCGGACTAGCGCCAATAAATTGAGGTACACTTTGAGCTAGTTGGGAAGAATTGTCGGATTTCTCGAGTTTCAAACAGCCTCTCGATAAAAATCTGAAAGTTGTAATTTTTCTACCCGACGGACACAGATTTCATGGGATGGGGGTCCAATGAAGATGTCGTTTTTCAATGCCTCTATCGGAGATTTCGGACTTGTACGTTACCCGGAAATCACTAGACAACCAAACCGGGTTTTCGGAAATACGACCCCAAGCCCGATACTATCAAAATTAGAATTATTATCAATCAGTCACGGAGCCCTTGCCCACCTTATCGGTCCACGATTCAGCTTGCAGGCTTTACTCCGAATCAGACCAAAGCAGTTTTCAGGCATAACTGTGACGAATGAGGATATAAGCCGCTACTGGCTAATCGGGAATCCAAGGACATTATCTTTGCTTTCGGGGATTCTCACTCGATACTTCTAATAAACCGGATCAATCGGTGGATTTGATCTGGATTTTTATTGAGATGTGATGAGCAATCAGGATGATATTGCTTCAAAACTCTAGATCCGACCTAACTTTCCCAAGAATGCTTCACTGAGATTCCTCTTCTCCACATAATGCTCCGAGTACCGTATTCCAGAGGTCCGATGCCACCCTCCACCTTCTCTATTGAGCTCCGGGTTACGGTATTTGCAGTCTTTTCCTTCCACGCTGTCCTCCTTCCTCCGCTCTTCCTCTCCCGGTTCCCATCATAAAACGAATTATGACCCCCGTGAAGAGGCGAAAAATGGAAAAATCTGCAGATTATCGATAATAAAACATGTTTTCCTGGTGCTCTCTCCTTGCAACAATAATTCGTTTTATGATGGGAACCGGAGGAAGAAAGGGAAAAGTAGGCGGAGCCTCAGCCAACGTGGAGCATTTTCCGGATATAAAAGGCGCCACCTTCTCCTTGTAGACCCTATCATTCTCCATTCTTCGGAAGATGCACTCCCCAACCATCCTTCTCCTCCTCTCCGCTGTCATCGGACTGTCTTATGGAACCATCTACTGGAGCCAAAAGCACATGGATGCTGTCCAAACCCAGGTCAACTTGGCTCTTCATGCCTATAGAACTGAGAATTACGGCCTTCTCTACGACCTAATCGAGCATGGAAAAGGTAAGAACCGGAACCCGATCCAGGCCTTTTTGGGACGGCCTGGATAGAAATAAGCCGATCTAGGCCTCTGTAGAAAGGTCAGGATTGAAATATCGGTATTTCTTTTCGGACGGACCAGTAGGATAGATGATAGTACAGCGTGACAGTTGAAAGCGCTTAGGTCGGTCCGCTCCTAGCTTGAAACTATCTATCGCTATAGTCCAAAACAGGCCCGCTCCAGTCCCCAGTCCTGCATTTCTTACCTTCCAGGCCAACCTAGATTCGAGGGCAAAACTCCACAGACCCTAGAAACTTAAAATTAAACCCCTCCCGTCTTTCCAGGAATCGACCGTTACATGAAGACGCACCCGAACCAGATCTACAGAATCACGGTGGAAGAAGCCTTGGAGGTCAACGGAGGTACTATCAAATCGAAGGTCGGAATCATGATTGACCTGAACGAGGGATCGCTTCATTACGATGCACTCCTGGATTTGGCACCGGTAGGTTTTGGGGAATTGGTGTACTGATCTGGCACCAGAGGCATCACTTTGGTTATCCTCAAATAGGCTCCAGGACTTATGAACAAAGAATTATTTGCAGAGCAAGACCAGCCCAACCGGATACATCATCAGTCAGGGGGTCATTTGCCAAGGTCCGTGTGGAGTCCGCACCGGCAACGTTGGATTCTTCAATTGATATGTTAACTTTGATTTGAAGATTAATAAAAGTTTCGAGCATTGAAAATGTTTTTGTTTTGACTTGGAATAGAGTCCAGACCCCGGATTTAGAATAACACTTCTGGAACAAGCTATGGTCGAAACCCAGGATGACTTGATCCTTCATGTGAGAGACTCAGAACTCATCGAGCGTAGAAAGTTAAGAATTGGGGCTCGATCCAAGCCTTTTTAGGACGGCCCAAACAAAAACAAATTGATCTAGGCCTCTATAGAAAGGTCAGGAATGGAACATCGGTCTATTTTCGAATGGTAGGCTGATCATGGACTATTCTAAACATTTTATAAGACAGTCTCGCAGGATATCGACTAGTTTTAGGACTTTGGGGATGGTCCAGGCCAACTTGTAGTTCAGATTTTTCCCGACCAAAAATAGGCCCACTTTAGGTCAGGATTGGCTAATTTGGTCTATTTCCAGGTGTTTTTTTTCATACACGATTCTTGTCTGAATCCTTGTTAGGTGGCATGAGGCATCTCTCACCTCTTAGGAAATTAGTGACAGGCACAAAAAAATGTCGGCCTAAAAAAGATATCGGCCGAAACAGATATCGGAAAAAAATTGCTCATAATGGATATTCATCACAAAAGTTCGAAATTTCGTAAGAGTAAGTTTTATTTGAAAGTGATATTAACATACAAGCAGGACGTAGGAATTAAACCTGATGAAGTACGAAAACATTCATTTCTCAAAATTAATACAAGGCCTCGGAACCAAATGTTCGTGTTGACTCCATCCTATTTTCAAACGACACTCCTCAAACTGAACTGAAAAGTCCTGCACAATACCTCAGCTTTGGCGCCGTTTGACCTCTCAATTTCAAATCCATATTCTCCTCTGAAAAGTGTATTCAGATCTTATGTACTTTATTGATAAACTCACTGTATTTCTCTATAAGCAATTCCATTCATTACATCCTCTGCATTAATTGGTTCCATTTCCAATTCGTCGTATTCAAGTGTTATATCTAGTGATCTCATTTTTCCAACTCCGGTCATCCAGAATTTCAAGAACGTATTGAAATCTTTATCATTCATATGTGCCTCTTCGATTTCGACACTTGAGCAATTGACAAGAGCTAGTAAATGTTGAATGGTGAATTCTTCGTTGTAACGCGCAAGAAACAATTCCAATCTATCCACTGAATATTGATGGAACACATTGAAAATGGGGCTTTCAGTGAAAGAAACAATTTCTAATTTAGGTACATTAGCACATGCTAACAATAATTTCCGATTATCAACCACATCACTATCATCTTGAATTGCCAACTGAACACTGTCCAATTTGAGACCAAGATTCTTCGCGTATTCCAAGTATTTAACACAAGTTTCCGAAGGAACTATTGTTGACAGGTTTAGATCGACTAAATCAACAACGAAGAACTCCATGAAGTCATCCATCATCCCTCTGTACCCTTCCACTTCTTTATCATACGAATAAATTGAGATAGATGTTTCAAATGGGAGGTTCTTCTGGACAAACCTCAGAACACTAAACAACTTTACTGTTTTAAATCTGAGAGGATCTGATAGTTTTTTAAAATGAATCTTGTCTTCTCCAATAACAAGCAATTGAATATGAATTTTACTGAGCTTGACTATTTTCCTTATCCAGATGGACATTCGAATGACGTTGATTCTGAAAGTTGGAATAATTGGGAAAGGCGAAGCCAGAAAAAATCGGCCTTCTTCCGGTTTTAGAGGTATTCTCAGAGAATTTCGTGCAACTAATCGGCAGTTTTGGCCCTCTCGTGAGCCGTTTGCTCAACGATTCCGGCAAACTGCCTATGGGGCGCTATCATAGCGCGGAAATTGTGGCACATTCAGTGGAGAGACATGTGCGAGAATAAGCAACCAAACCGCCGACTTGGGCAGTTTACGGGCCGCGAGGGGCAGCTAATGGGCATTCAATGGGGCAAATACCCGAAGAAACAGGCGTGTATGTGCAGCTAGTGGGCTTCTGGCCGACCAAATGCTCGGTGACGTGGTAGGACATAAGCAGCTGTGAGAGTAAACTGCGCAAACCACTCACCATTTGGGCAGACCTGCAGCGTCGCCCAAACAGTGAGCAGTTTGCCCTAGCCTAACCTAGCATTAGGCGCAGAATTTCCTGGGTTTTGAACAAATCACTGGTGCCATGATGAGAAGGCTGACTTCACGTCCCAAGAGAGGACAGAAGGCCTATAGCGGTCCGATGGACGAAAGGACGATTTCATGTTGGGACCCCAGGTCCCATAATTTGTAACGGAAAAGTAGGAAAGTAGAAAAAAAATCGGAAATTTTGAATGATTTGCGATTCCTTTCCTTTTACAAAACCAAAAAAACTTACATGTCTTTGACATCAACGTTCCTGATAACCTCGATTAAAGCCAATAACGGGAGACGACGGAGAGGAAACGGCATTCTGAAATAATTCCGATTAAGAAGAGTGAGGTTCAGGTCAAACGAGGGTAAGGACAGGTTTCCGATGCTGGACCAGAACAGTAAAACTAAGAGTAAAGTGAGGAGAGAGTGAGAATAATGAGGTGTAATCGATTAGAATAGGATTAGTGGACAGTGGTAAAGGGCCATCTGTTATCTTACAGATTTGAGGACTGGTTGAGAGAGGGTGACTGTGCAATAGGATTAGAGGTCAAGAAGAGATGGTCCTCCTCTTCTTTCTCTCTTCATCTCACTCTACTCTCTCCCAGATGACCTTTGTTAGTCTTCCTCACATCGATCGAAACTAGCCCCACACAATGCATTTCCCTCTTCGCCGTCTCTCGCTTCAAAAAAAGGTTTCGATCGAAAAATTCAAGAGGGAGGTTCTAATTTGATAAAAACAGACAAAATTGGAGAACTGTTTAGATAGAAGAGCTTCATGAAATGCTTTGTCATATCAAGATCCAGGCCTTTTTAGGACGGCCTTGTTAGAAACAAACTGATCTAGGCCTTTGTAGAAAGGACAGGATTGGAATATCGGTATATTTTCAAACTGATTAGGCTTTTTTTTACAATGTTAGGATAGGATAGGCCAGTCGACTATAGGCAAGTTCAGGGTGTGTGGGCCGGAAGGAACCTAGCCTAAAACCCTTTTGAAGCGGTCAGGACCGAATGAACCTACCTTAGTAAGGTCTGGATTTTCATGGACGATTCTAGGTTTTGTAAATTTCTGAATCACATCCTAATTTGAAACGTTTGATAATTCATGAGAAGTAACTTTATCCATTGAAAAAATATTAGATGGTAAAGTAAATTAACAACCAGTCGACATGCAAAAGAAGACAAGTATACAGATGAATTTGTGCGGGAATAATACACATGAGGGATCGGGCGATGACTTTGACGTGGAAAATTTAATACATAGGGGCGGGGTTTACAAAACTCCTCCCATTTCACAGATGAATTTTTGCGGAAACTATACATATGAAAAACAAACTTTTGGGCCTCGCTACGCCCCTTCATATGTATTATTTCCACAAAAAATCATCTGTTTACTACTACTACTAAAGCATCAAAGGCGGCACAGTTTTTTAGCAGTGTAAAGAAAAAACAGTCTGTGAATTGAGCGGAAAAGGACTGTAGAGTTTTACTGATAGTAATTAAGTATGACTCAAACAAATTTGGTGTAGGTCTAATCAGAATGCTTCTCAAGATCAATACTAAATTTGAGGTTATCACAACAAATGGTAGCCTTGACTCCATCGGCCCTTTCAACTTCGAACTTTTCATTTCGCCTGTAGAATGTTAATTGAATAGATGAATCAAAAATAAACAACTCACTCTATCTCTTTTCTTGGGATTCCATCCATTACAGCCTCTCCATCGATTAATCCTCTGTCATGGAGTTCTACATGAAGTGTTTCCATGGCTCCGATCGTGGACATCCAGTACTTCAGAAATGTATTCAAATCCGCATCACTCAGAATTACTGTATGGATCCTGACATTCGAACAATTGGTAAGAGCAAGTAAATGGTCGAGTGTAAACCATTCGAAGTTTGGATTAATTGTCAATTCAAAAACATCCATTTTGTAATCACGGAACTTATCCAATAGAAAAAAGTCTTTTGAATAACGGTCCAACTGAATATGCAATTGAGTTGCTTGAGCACATGCTGCCAAAACTTTTCGACTGCAATCCACATTTCCACGAGAAATTACCACCTGAACCTTCTTGAATTTAAGACCAAGGCTCATCGCGTATTCTAAATATTGAATACAAATGTCAGAAGGTACGGATCTCATATCAAAATCGACAGGTGTAACAACAAAGATGTCTACAAAATCATCCATGATTCTTCGATATCCATCAAGATTCTTTTCACATTGAAACATTGATTTTCGACGAACGGACGGTTCAAAAGGAATATTTGTTGACATTTCCGTTGAGTTGGGTTTAAGAAAAAGATGCACCACTTTAGTTCTATCCGGATCGGACATTTTTTCGAATATAATGACGTCATCGGAAAATACCTCCAAATAGATAGGAACCTTACTGAATTTGACAAGGTTTCTCATCTTGGTAGACATGCGAATGAAGTTGATGCTGGAATTTGGAATGTTTGAAGTAAGGTTGAAGGAAAAAAGTCATGAATGAGCTTTAGCACAGGTCCCAAGCGCTATAATGCACACTCACGGAAAAATGAAAAAATCGCACTGAAAAGAGGTTGAGTAAATTTTTGCGGGCTGCTGGAAACAGTTTTCAAAATTCTGGCTCTATGAGGTACCCATTCAGGCATCTGCCCGAAATTTTTGATGAATTTTGGGGACCATTTGACTGAGGAGTTCCAAAAATGTCAAAAAAGGTGACCTAGAACATTAAGAACGATTTATTCTCTGAAAATCTTAATGCGAATTCATGGTTCAGTGCAAAAGTGCTGTTTGACACAACTAACCATTTCGGCGTAATTCAAGGAGAGCCCCCCATCCGGTTGAGGCCCCCACGTTGAAAGCGACCCTGGGAGAGCCCCCCACCAGTACAAAATGGGTGGGGGGCTCTTCTTTAGAATGGGGGGTGAAACTTGAATTTCTCTGTTCAACATTAGCCCCCCACCTGTAGAAATGGGGGGCTCTGCTTCAATTACCCGGCATACTTAAAGATGAGTCCCCCCCCTCCCCAAAGCCCCCCACCATTTCAGTTCAATATAAGCCCCCCCACATTCAAAAATAGTCCCCCAATCTATTCAATATGAGACCCCCACCAAACGATCCAAGGACAGCCCCCCACCATCAGAGGCCTAAGCCTGTTCAAAAGTTGGGATTGGTTTGAAAATATGAATTAAACATTAATCGCGCACCTACAGATATAAAAAAGACGGCAAAAAACGCTGAAATCGGTGAAAAGTAATGAGTTATTGGGACAAAAAAGAAATGAAAAATAATTTATTTTTGAAGTCCGCATTCGATAATCTGCAATGCATTTGAAATCACGCACAAATGGGGGGATCTTCTTTAATTCCCAGGCATTTTATGTTACGACAGAATGGGGGGCTCTGCTTGAACCTGATGCTTTTGGCCGTTTACCGGTGGGGGGCTATTCCAGGATAACGTTTGGGGGGTCATATTTGAATTATGGGGGGGGGGACGTTATTTGAATATAGCCACCATTTCATGAAGCTCTTCTATCAGACCAGTTTACTAATTTTGGCAGTTTTTATCAAATTAGAACTCATTCTTCAATTTTTCTATCGAAACTTATTTTTGAAGAGCAATAAAAACTTACATATCTTCGACATTGATATTATTGATAACAATTATCGAAGCCAGAAGTGGAAGACGACGCAGAGGGAACGGCATTTTGTGGAGGTTATTTCGATCGATATGAGAAGGAAGAGGGGACTGAGGTCAACTGGGGGAGAGTAGAGTGAGACGGAGAGAGGAAGAAGGGGGAGGGGGGGGGGGGTCCTTCTCTTCTTGACCTCTAATCCTATTGCATAATTGCCTCCTCTCACTGACTCCTCCCACCTGTCACTCATAACAGGTGGCCCCCGGTTCACTAATCCTATCCTTATCGATTTACACCGCGTACAGTCCTGCTCATTACTCTCACTCTACTCAGTTTTACTTTTCTGCTTGTACAGTTTTCAGTTGCAACTCCGTCCTAACCCTTGTTCGACCTGAAGCTCACTCTCATCAATCGAAACTCTTTCAGAATTCCGTTTCCTCTCCGTCGTCTCCCATTCTCGAAATTAATCGAGATTATCAGGAACGTTGATGTCATGTAAGTTTTTTTGTTATTTTTTAAAGAAAAGGAATGTTTCTAAGATATCGGCCTCAGAAAAAGATATCAGCCTCAGAAAAAGATATCAGCCTCAGAAAAGATATCGGCCTCAGAAAAAGATATCGGCCTCAGAAAAAGATATCGGCCTCAGAAAAAGATATCGGCCTCAGAAAGATATCGGCCTCAGAAAGATATCGGCCTCAGAAAAAGATATCGGCCTCAGAAAGATATCGGCCTCAGAAAAGATATCGGCCTCAGAAAAGATATCGGCCTCAGAAAGATATCGGCCTCAGAAAGATATCGGCCTCAGAAAAGATATCGGCCTCAGAAAGATATCGGCCTCAGAAATGATATCGGCCTCAGAAAGATATCGGCCTCAGAAAAGATATCGGCCTCAGAAAAGATATCGGCCTCAGAAAGATATCGGCCTCAGAAAGATATCGGCCTCAGAAAAGATATCGGCCTCAGAAAAGATATCGGCCTCAGAAAGATATCGGCCTCAGAAAAGATATCGGCCTCAGAAAAGATATCGGCCTCAGAAAAGATATCGGCCTCAGAAAGATATCGGCCTCAGAAAAGATATCGGCCTCAGAAAAGATATCGGCCTCAGAAAAGATATCGGCCTCAGAAAGATATCGGCCTCAGAAAAGATATCGGCCTCAGAAAGATATCGGCCTCAGAAAAGATATCGGCCTCAGAAAAGATATCGGCCTCAGAAAGATATCGGCCTCAGAAAAGATATCGGCCTCAGAAAGATATCGGCCTCAGAAAAGATATCGGCCTCAGAAAGATATCGGCCTCAGAAAAGATATCGGCCTCAGAAAAGATATCGGCCTCAGAAAAGATATCGGCCTCAGAAAAGATATCGGCCTCAGAAAGATATCGGCCTCAGAAAAGATATCGGCCTCAGAAAGATATCGGCCTCAGAAAAGATATCGGCCTCAGAAAAGATATCGGCCTCAGAAAAGATATCGGCCTCAGAAAAGATATCGGCCTCAGAAAGATATCGGCCTCAGAAAAGATATCGGCCTCAGAAAGATATCGGCCTCAGAAAAGATATCGGCCTCAGAAAAGATATCGGCCTCAGAAAAGATATCGGCCTCAGAAAAGATATCGGCCTCAGAAAAGATATCGGCCTCAGAAAGATATCGGCCTCAGAAAGATATCGGCCTCAGAAAAGATATCGGCCTCAGAAAGATATCGGCCTCAGAAAAGATATCGGCCTCAGAAAGATATCGGCCTCAGAAAAGATATCGGCCTCAGAAAGATATCGGCCTCAGAAAAGATATCGGCCTCAGAAAAAAAATCGGGCCTCAAAAAAAGATATCGGGCCTCAGAAAGATATCGGC
>GL379807.1:0-44954 GCA_000143925.2 Caenorhabditis brenneri
ATCCGATCTACCATAGGTGGTATCCGATCTACCATAGGTGGTATCCGATCTACCATAGGTGGTATCCGATCTACCATAGGTGGTATCCGATCTACCATAGGTGGTATCCGATCTACCATAGGTGGTATCCGATCTACCATAGGTGGTATCCGATCTACCATAGGTGGTATCCGATCTACCATAGGTGGTATCCGATCTACCATAGGTGGTATGGTCGAGACGAGTAATGAATAAGATCGACGAATGAGGGAGGTTACAATTGGAGGGACAATTAGAAGGATTAAGAAGAGAGAGCACAGAAAAAACAAGATTGACCTTATTACAGCGCAGGTGTTTTCCACCTGTTCTTTGCAGAAGAACGTCTGTCTGTGGTGGCCTTTGCTAATTCGTATTCACTTATCTGATCAGGCAACTCGAGAGGCCGTGACTCATTAATACGTCACTGCATATGAACCTTCTACGCTCTCCAGACAGAGGACTGCGGGTTTGGGTTGATCTATCGACCGATTCTGTTAGTTGTGCCTTAAAATGAACGCTACGCCATTCAGGCGGTTTCAGAAATTTAGGGAGCTAGTGTTTTAGCAATGAACTCTTGGAGTATTTAATCGAAGAATTGCAAGAAGATTTTGAGAAGGTCAATGCAGTTTTCAGATGACAATCAAGCTGGAGGACAACTGCCTCTCGCTTCTAGTTGGTCCTTTTCATAGTAGAACAAATTGCTACAACACGGCGTATTCTCTAGTTTCCAACAAATTGAGCAGTTTTGAGCAGTTTCAAATAATTTGGAAGGCTAGTGTTGTAGCAATCAGCTTTCAGTGTGATGAAACCCGATAATGAAGAACGGAATGTTGTGAGAAACGACGAGAAGACTTCGAGAGGGACAGAAAACATTCAAATAGAAGTCGGAGTGAAGGACTGCTGATTTCTGTTTTTTCCTTGGAAGAACACGGAAAAAATGCCTCTGAAACACCTCGAAACCCCTAGTCCCACTGGCCAGAACTTCCAAGTAGAACCATCGCCCTGTGTTGTCCCACCATAAAATGAACACAAGAAGTACATTATCTCTGGGACATTTCCCTCTGGGACATTTCCCTCTGGGACATTTCCCTCTGGGACATTTCCCCCTGGGACATTTCCCTCCGGGACATTTCCCTCTGGGACATTTCCCTCTGGACCATTTCCCTCTGGAACATATCCCTCCGGGACATTTCCCTCTGGGACATTTCCCTCTGGGACATTTCCCTCTGGGACATTTCCCCCTGGGACATTTCCCTCTGGGACATTTCCCTCTGGGACATTTCCCTCTGGAACATATCCCTCCGGGACATTTCCCTCTGGGACATTTCCCTCCGGGACATTTCCCTCTGGGACATTTCCCTCTGGGACATTTCCCCCTGGGACATTTCCCCCTGGGACATTTCCCTCTGGGACATTTCCCTCTGGGACATTTCCCTCTGGGACATTTCCCTCTGGGACATTTCCCCCTGGGACATTTCCCTCTGGAACATTTCCCCCTGGGACATTTCCCCCTGGGACATTTCCCCCTGGGACATTTCCCTCTGACACATTTCCCTCCGGGACATTTCCCTCTGGGACATTTCCCTCTGGGACATTTCCCTCTGGGACATTTCCCTCTGGGACATTTCCCTCTGGGACATTTCCCTCTGTGACATTTCCCTCTGGGACATTTCCCTCTGGGACATTTCCTTCTGGGACATTTCCCTCTGGGACATTTCCCTCTGGGACATTTCCCCCTGGGACATTTCCGGTCAGGTCAGGTCAGGTCAAGTCAGGTCAGGTCAGGTCAGGTCAGGTCAGGTCAGGTCAGGTCAGGTCAGGTCAGGTCAGGTCAGGCATTCACACCTACGGTCAATATGGTTTCCCTTCACCCCTATAGTTCTTCACTCCCCATTTCCCCCTGGGATGACCTGGCCTGATCTGATTCCCACGGGTCCTTCTGGGCAATTTCCCACGGGTGCCTCTGGGCATTTTCCCACGGGTCCTTCTGGGCATTTTCCCACGGGTCCTTCTGAGCATTTTCCCACGGGTCCTTCTGGGCATTTCCCACGGGTCCTTCTGGGCATTTTCCCGCGGGTCCTTCTGGGCATTTTCCCACGGTGCCTTCTGGGCATTTTCCCAGGGGTCCTTCTCGGCATTTTCCCACGGGTCCTTCTGGGCATTTTCCCACGGGTCCTTCTGGGCATTTTTCCACGGGTCCTTCTGGGCATTTTCCCACGGGTGCCTCTGGGCATTTTCCCACGGGTCCTTCTGGGCATTTCCCACGGGTCCTTCTGGGCATTTTCCCACGGGTCCTTCTGGGCAATTTCCCACGGGTCCTTCTGGGCATTTCCCCCCGGCCGTTATGGATATTCCCTCCGGGACATTTCCCTCTGGGACATTTCCCTCCGGGACATTTCCCTCTGGAATATTTCCCTCTGAGACATTTCCCTCTGGGCAATTTCCCTCCGGGACATTTCCCTCTGGGACATTTTTTTCCCGGACATTACCCTCTGGGCCATTTCCCTCTGGGATATTTCCCTCTGGGATATTTCTCTCTGGGACATTTCCCTCTGGAAAAAAATATCTTTATTTACTGTTTCAGCAAAATTTTTTGGAAAAAATATGAGATAAAATTTCGAAATTTGGCAATTTTTTAACAAACACGACGAACGGAAGAAGAGAAAAAAGGAAATTATGTAATTAAATGAATTTTAGATACATTGGAGAAGACAAGATATGATTGATGTTTCCTACAAAGACAGCATTGAAAACTTCTCATAAAGGGGAGCAGCGCGAATCACCATCAGAGCTAGTTCTCTCTTCACAACAAACTCCGTTTGTGATTGATAGATAAGAAAGCCGGCGCCATCATTTGATCGGCGGCACCGGAAACATTGACCAGGAAGAATGCCTTTGTCACTGAAATGTTATATATCATGTTTCATCGAACCAATAGCGCAACTTGGAAATTTCTCTAGACTTACATATTTGCTGCGGTTTTTGGATCTACAGGAGCGGCATTGAGGCCATCAATAATCAATGAAACATCGAGGTCCTTTGGGTTTGAGAGGCAAAACAACTGCAGTTTGTGACTGTTTTCCATCCAAATCTGCAGCATCAGGTTGAAATCCGCGTTCGTCCATGAAGAACTTCCGAGGATGATGTACCAACATGGTAACATCCAACCCATAGTATCAACAGTGACTTTTGAATGTTTTGCATAGTAGTATTTGGCGTTACGTAATTCAGGGTATTGCAATCTTCCGTAAAATCTAGTGTCAGATGTCACGATCACAGTGCTCGCGGGAACCTCTCGAAGTTGTTCCACATTTTCAACCAAATCAGGGTCGTAGTTGGAGAGAGAACGAGAGAAGTTTTCGATGGCCAGACCTCGAGCCCGGATGATTTCCAAAATGGGGAAAATTTCATCATTTGAGATTAGGTGGAAATGGGCAGAAACCGAACTGACATTGAATGTGTGTTTCAGGTGCCGAAGAGTAAATTCGAGTCCTTTGTGCTTATTTTCCCAAAATGTAGCAACAGAGTCTATTCCAGAATGAATAACGGGGACAACATTGCTATCCATAACCAGGAACTGCTCATCCTCGATGCTTTCATTGTTACTTTCGCGTATACGGATAGTGATTATCTTGCAATTCGTGTTGTTGTGAACAGGCCATCGATCTTCTTCTGATTCATTTTCCGGTTTTTCTCTCAATACGATACACATGTCATTCGAGGTGCAGGCGATGTGTATCTTGTATTTCCGCGATTTTCCCAATCGAACTTGCTCGTTTGCGAATTGAGAGGCGGATCCGTAAGCTAGTCTGTAAAAACATAACTATTCAGTGAACTAATGAATTTTGCAAAATCTCAGTTCTTATTTTCTAACTGATTCAAGAACTCACAATTCACCCAATTCCAAATATTGGAATATGTCTGGCAAAATGTCAAGTGGGACATCGTAAATGTGGATTGGTTTCGGATCGTCCATTGTGAGCAAGTCTGATCTAAAGTTATTGATGAGAGTAGATTCGGATATTTAGAGACACGGAGCTTGGGTTTACATAAGAAAAAAAACCTTTATATCGGGGGACAGGATACGATGGAGCAGTCGTAATCGTAAAACGTGTTTTTGCGCAATAACTATAGTACATTACAAATCGATGAACCACGTTCAAGACCGGAATCTTCAGATTTAATAGTGTTTCCATTCATTTTTTGGTGAGTAATAGCCTTTTAACAGTTGTGTGTTTTCTTTGGAAAACTACAGAATAATCAATTTGATACCAACTGAACAAAAAGAACCAGAACTTTAAGAAGTTAAATTCGAAAAAAAGAAAATCTGATAGGTGAACAAATCAAAAAGCGAAGCCAAATTTTTTTGCCGGCCAAAAATATTGTGTAAATGTTTGAAAGAGTTCTCATTTTTTTCATTATTGTGAAACTATCAATACTTTTACGTGTGACTAATAATAAAACACCATAAAAATATGCGGAGATGGGTTTAGAATGAAGAAAAATCAGTGACAAACAAAAAAAGTTTGGAAATCTAACAAAAGATAAATGACTCACTCTTATCAAAAATTATGAGTATATTATGTAGCCGTGGCCAGCTGAAAAAACATGCAAAAAAAATCAGTAAGACCCGAGAACTTTTTTCAACTTTCGATATGGCCGCTGAAATGTGAACACTGCCAGCCACGGCAACCGTGAGCATAAGCCCAAACACCCCCGTATTCACAATACATCATCTTAACCTACCCTAGTTGATTAGTTTTTATGTATCGAATGGCAGTTTTCCTCTGAGACGAAAGCAATTCGAAAAGAGGACATAACCAAAGAAAGTCTGTGAATAGGATAGAATAGATGGGAACATTCCAAATAAGTCCACAAGCTCGGAAAAATGAGGCATTATCCCCAATGGGATGTTGTAGATGTGAGGCAGTTTTTGAGCATTTTCATCTTCCGCAAACATTATAAAGAAGCGTGAGTATGGCTCCAAAGTTTTTCTTAAGATCTTTCGAAAACAATTATGTGTATTTCTATGAAACCTCTCCAGGCATGTTAAGAAAGTTCAACCAACTTGATATTAACGTATAAAGTATAGTGAAAAGTCCGAGAAGAGAGATGTAAAAAAGAAAAACAGAAAAGAAAAAGGAAAGCTATAATCAGAACTTTTGCGGGGCCTTGAAATGTTGTGTGCCCTTCAAAATTTTGTAGGAGTATCAGGACATGCGTATACTGAGTAATGACATGATTACCACGGAAAAACAGTAGGAAGGGGATCCAATTTGGGAATATAAATGAAGAACCGTAAACTCACTCTTTTGAAAAAGTAAAATGTATTTCTAGTTGTTATTAATGTTCAGACAAGTGTAACTAACCCATAGAAGTGGCTGCAAATCATACCATTATTATACAAGTATGAATGTTTTATCAATGCATTCATCATCTAGTTACAAAAAAGTAAGTTTTTGCAATCAACTGGTCGGTTGTTTTTTGAGTGAAGAATGCAAGTTTTTTCTGAGATCGAATACGACTCAAAAAGATGACAAAAAAGAGTTCGAGAAAATGATAGAGAAGGAGAAGAAGAAAAAGTGACATTGACGAGGCGACAAGAGTGCACACTCAGTGAACGCAGAAAGATTTGTGGACCATCTGGAGATTAATAAAGAGATAACAAATGTGGCTCGCTCGTGTTGAACTTTAGTGCTAGACGAAAGTTGAATAACAGATGAGAACAACTTTGGCCTACCCAATCCCACATTCAAAATTGACAGAAAAGGTGTAATTAAATCTACATATTTTTTTCTTTGGATTTTTGATACGCTTTTCCGTGCAAACAACTCCATGTTCTTTATTACGATTTCTGAAGTGTCCATCAGCATTTTTTTTTAACTTGATTGATCTCACAATTACAAACTCGTCTGATAATTTTTATTTCGAAATTTTCATCAGAGTCAGTTCTTTTTCCATAACAGTTACTGTCTAGCTTTTGATTTTTCCAATGTGTACTTTAGACGAGTCGAAAGGTTTTCCACGATAACTCATATATCTACATTTGTTAACGTTTTCCACCATACCCAGCGTTTTTTTTTTCGAATCATCATCGACTCCCACCTCCGCGTTACCTTGTTCCACGTGTTCAAAAAAATTTGTTTCTAAAATTCCCATAGAATATAGTTCTCAGCCAATTAAAGGAGGTGGAGTCTTGCGGGGAAAGATGGGAAAGGCGAGTTCTAATCGAATTAAAGCCTGCTATAAAAAGCGCTCCTCCGCTATCACTCCAACGGAAAATGTTCCGATCAACTCTTCCCTTTCTCCTTCTCCTACTCCTTGGCTCTGCCTCGGCTGGGGTGCTGTTCGCCAATAATCCGGACGGTACCTTCACCAACAATGGCTATGGGTCTTCTAGTGAGATTGTTCGATCGGGTTGGTTTTCAAGAAAAACACTCTTTGTTGAAACTTTTTTTCAGATCGCGCTCATGAATACTATGAAGACACTACCAAACTTGCGCTTGACGATGCGGACCTTGTACTGATCCATGAATACTTCCCGGACCAGAAGATCAACCAAAACGGAAACCTTCGGTACTCAGACCTCCCGCTTGTTGAGAAATCGTTAAAAAAGGACATCTTCATGCTCATCGCCAAGAATGAGGACTACATGGCCTTCCTTAGTCACCCTTCTCATAAGGACCTGTTCGTGATGATTAATGATATGATTCAAGGACCAAACCAGAAAGTTCTCCAGGAACAAATCTGGAAGAAAGTTCTAGCCATCGAAGCCTACTACAAGAAGGTCTTTGAACCATTGAAGCGTCGGGATACAATTGACACAGCGATGAAACTTCTGATGCGTTTGGAAAGAGCATCCGGCGATGGCGATTTGACGGTTGAAGATACTGTACAACTTGATCAGAACCTTGGAACGATCGCATTCCTTTTGAACCAAAACTTAACTAAGCGTCTTGTGACTATGTTGGAAAATAATCTCCATCCAGTTCCATTGGAACACAAGAGTAAGGATGACAAATTCATTTTTATTCACTTCAAATCCCATTTCAGGAAGCCACCACGTGAGAAAATCTGCGGTTACCGAAACAGCAACCGGAGCTCCCTCTTCGAACCAAGTGAATAACTTTGTCAATGTTCCACCATCTTCTCTTGGGAGAATGGAAAACATTACTGATATCGATGATCCAACTATCTATACTGGACACAAAATACCAATGCCGTTCAATAACAACCACGAAAGTAAAGTTAACGTATCCAAAGTCAAATCGTCTGAGGACCACGTCGAGAACAATGCTGTGAATGTTACCATTAATCGAAAATCTTTTGATGATGTGCTGGATAGATCACGTAACTTCCCATTTGGAGATGAAGTGGAGAAGTTCTTGACTGGCGACTCTAAAATGAACAGTAGCAACCAACCAATGCCGTTCACTCACAACAACGGAACTACAGTTGACGTTTCCAAAGTCAACTCGTCTGAACACCAGTCAAAAATGCATTCCCAAATAATAAAACGATAGAGCACTGCACGGAAAGAGAGCGGAGTACGGTAGTAAATGGGAACGAGGGTCAGACAAAAATGAATTCCCAAATAATAAAACGATAGAGCATTGGACGGAGAGAGAGTGGAGTACTGTAATAAATGGGAACAAAGGAGGACGAGAGGAAAGGAGGCGAGAATGATGGCGATCTGAAAAATATTATTCTAAAATCAGTCTTCGCCGTGACACCACCAGAGATGGTTTGTCCCGTCTTCTTTCTTCTACTCCTACTAGTGAGCTCTTCGTTAGCCGATCCTCACTTGGTGAAGAAAAGAATGCTGGTCAATTCACCCAAGGATATAGCTTCTACAATTGCGGAACTTCCCGATGGTAGCTTTTGCAGTACCGGAATAGGTAAGAAACTATTACTTATGTCTAGAAATTTGTTCTGATCGATATAAACTAATTTTTAATAATTACAGATCAAGAGGCGTTTCTCAAGCTGGTCGAAATGGGAAAAAATCATTTAACCAATAAGGCGAAAGTCATTGCAAACGAATTATTGAGATATGAGACATCGGTACCAATTACCAAAACTTTCAAGGGGTTCAAACACAGCGGTAATATCAAAGCTGGTCAAGTTATCAAACGTTGAAACTCTTTTAATTTCAGATACATATGGATATAAAGTTCTGGCATCAGTCGCTGTTTTGTTTTCTTTACCACATCAAACAAATCAAAAGAAACCAGAAAATTCATCAGACCCTAAAACACATTATTTCAACGAGTTCTTCCAGTTTGTGGAAATTGGGATGCTTGTTCTAAATGATGCGGCGAAGAAACAGCTACAGGAAATGTTGGATGAAGACCACATTTCAATGAATATGACAGAAGAGGAAGCTTTGAGAGCTTACGGTAAACCTTGATGTTTTTAAAAGTCAATGATTTGGATCATTCAGAGATGGATGAATTTCGGGTAATTGCAGCACTTGGTCGCATGTTTTTCCTTGAAATTGAGGCAGAGAAAACGGTGATGAAGAGTCTGGCTAAAGGTGAGAGACTTTTCTTTTATGAAAAAATTAGATAATACTTCATGTTTTATAGAGAAAAAACGGATCAAGGAATTTCTCCGTGTCGATTCGTTTGAAGACAAATGGAGGGGAATCAAGGAAAAGAATGGGATTTCATCGTATATAAGTTATGATTCGACTGTAATTCCACATCCACGTGAAATGACTACCACTGATTCGACTCCAACTGATGCAATAACCGCGGGAATGGAGACGACAGCTATCAAGACGACTCCAACAGCTCCGTCGGCCACGGATCTGAAGACGTTACCTACCAAATCTACTGCAACAGTTTCATTTACCAGTGCACCAAAGACTTCATTTGGTGAATCAAGTGTTCCAACGACAACAGGATTAAATACGTCAGATGCCGAATCGATTCTAACAATCCCGACTACCTTACCACGTGAAGCGACAGCTGTCGAATCTCTAACCGTTTCGACGACCACAGATTTCCAAATTTCACCTGCCGAATCAACTCAAACAATCCCGACGACCGTACCACGTGAAGCGACAACTGCCGAATCTCCAGCCGTTTCAACGGCCACAGGATTCCAAAGTTCAACAGCCGGATCAGCGTCAACTGTTACGAAGACCGCAGGATTCCAGATTTCAACTACCGAATCGACTCAAACAATCCCGACGACCCTACAGCTGAAGGCTTCAACTACCGAAACCTCAATAGTTTCGACGAACATGGGATTGAGATCTCCAGCTCTCGCATCTACATCAGCACTTCTGACCACCTTGGGATATAAGAGCTCAACCGCGGAATCGGCTCCGACAGTTCCGGTTAACACAGCGTTCCAAACTTCCACTGCTGGCTCAACTCCAACAGTTTCCACGATCGTTGAATTGAAGACCTCCACTGCCAAATAACTTTTTTTGAGTCGGTTGTTTGTTCTGTGAACCAATAAACATATTCGATTATTTTGATAGTATTTATGTTCTTTGAAAATTATCTTTTGTAGAGAGAAGAATGTTATTAAAAACTGAAACTGTTGCAAATGCTCCATCGGACACTTCACAATCCTATTCGAACCTAGTCAGTTTGAAAATGCGATGCTTGTTGAAGTGGAACAATTTTATCTCATCATACTGGTCACTTCACCCAGTATTCCTTCATGCTTAGACTGTTATCAATTTTCGATTCATGTAGTACTCCGCGCTCATTTTATTTTCTTCTGTGAAACTCAGAAAAAATGTTTTACTGAAATCGTGATGGTTAGTACCTCTGGCGAATTTGCAGCCGAGCTAAACAAATGCGAACTTCTACAAGTGAGTCTTTACGGTAAATAAATAATCACTACAATTAATGAGAACTGTCGCGTATGAAAACTGTTACAAATGAGAACGGGGAAAAATGAGAACTGCTACATATGAGAACGTGAATTTCCCTCAAAAATGTTCTTCGAGTGTAAAAAATTAACGCTTTTTTGAGTTCTAATTTGTAAAGCTCTCATCTTCTTCGTTTTCAGTTATTACAGTTCTCATACGTGACAATTCTTATCTATCGTAGTTCTCATTTGTAGCACTTCTTATCTGTTCAGTTCTCACTTGTTGTACCATTTGTTAAACAGAGGATTCAAAAAAATACAAGTGAAATTTCTACAATGAAAAAGTTCTATTTGCTCTTTTCAGTTCCATGTGGGCCGGTCCGGATTCACTCATGTATGGTTTTTTTTTAGTATTCTTTATGATCTTTACGTGCTGTCAACTCTGTCAAAACATCGCACTCAATTGTGTCAGTAGTCTTGATCAATTTTGACTAAAAATTTTACGACTTTTCGAAAGATTCGAAGAAGACACATGATTCAGCATTGAGATTTATTTTTGTGGTTGAGGAAAATGATGAATAAACAAGCTCAAATCCGTGGTAAACAAATCAGAAGATTCAGAATTGGACACAGTGGATGCACGGATGTTGTTCCTCATATATACGAGATCTTCTTTTTCGAACTTATCTAAAGCTTCATACTTTACAGACTCGACTGAAACATAACTATTAGACCAGACTTTCTATCGAAATCATACCTTCTGAGTTTCTTTTATTTTTTATCCAATTGGTGATTTCCAACCATCCGATTTTGGTGTCTTCTGCTTCCATAAAAAGATTGATTGGTGGAGACCAAAAAAGGTCCGAAATATAGTCCAGGATGAAAATGAAACCATTAACTTCATTTTTAAAATAAAAGTGAAGGTATCTACCATCTTGCTTCATTACGACAGGACAACCCTTGATGTTGATTTTTTCTGTAACACAGATGAAATAGAAGTTAGTGACATTATTACGTTAGCACTTACTGTCAGTTTTCTTGAATGTCTGTTTGTTATGTACGTAAATCGACACGTCCTTATAAGTGAAGCGTTCATGACAGAGTCGTAGATAAAATCTTTTTCTATGGATTTCAAGTTTGAGTTTTCTTCTCGGCATCATTGATTTCACATCATTTTCACACTTAGGTGAAGCGGATGCATAGTTTATTCTGGAATTTTTCATTGAAAGTATTAGTAAGAAATCACAAACTCACAAATCTATTATGTTCATTTTTTTGAGCACATCATTCAATTGATGAGATGGAAGGGTAGGAATCGGAGCGTGTGTTATTTTCATGCTGAAAATAATTTAATAATTTGACAGTAGTTTTAAATTGAAACACAAACGAAGAAAAGAATAAAGTGGTACGAATGAAAGACAAGATGCATATTTGGGAGAAGAGTGTACATGTTCTTGAAAAAAAGAAAAATTAAAATGTCATAACTGCAGGAAAGGAAAGGAGGATGTCCCACGAATAAGACAACAAGAATCAAAATATAATGTTTCTGATTGAAAAAAAAGATGACACTGGGAAAGCAGAAGTCTAGTCAACGAAAAGTGAATGAAATAAAAATAAAATTGTTTTTGAGAGAGTTACAAAGGTAATTCATTGTGAAAAATGAGCATTCATGGTCCCTAAAAATAGTCTGGCTATGAGGCAGTTAGATGTTTCCGACACAAATACGAAATTTTCAGAGAACGGTGCCAGGATACATGGTGTGGCAGAAATGGCTGAAAGTCGAATACATTGAACTTAAAAATTGCCGTTTTGAAGATAACAATTCAAGTTAACATTTTTCGTCATGAAGCAGGTTTTGACTTTTTCCAGCAAGTTATCTATTTGTGTGATCATTCGATTTGGAAACTCACAGCGCACTAATATTAAAAACCGACAAAAATCCGTTGTCATGAAAACTATGTTTTGAAGGCGTTGTGTTGATATTATATCAGCTGGAACATCTGATGATGATCCATTTTCTGATTTTCCTTTTTCTTTGAAAGGTCGCGATGCCAAATAATGGGCAAAAATCTTACGCTTTCTCGTCAAAACTTCAAACCTCCGCCTCAAAAGCGGATTTATCGAATTCATAGTTTAGTGATGGCTTCTAAACATTTTACATAATGAACGGAACTCCTACGCTCCTAGGGAATTTCTAGTGATTTCAAAATTGTTCAAATAATGCGAAAATCGTGGTGATCAGTTTTTTCCGAGACAATAGTGTTTATGTTCTGCCACTTATAAATTAATTGTTGATCAGATAAAAATTAATGATTCGGTGAAAAACAAAGTAGAGGATTAAAAGGACAGATGGTCCTTTGTGCAATAGGCGGTGTCGAAGCAGTAGACTCGGTTCAAAACGGCATCATTATGAACAGAAAGGTAATAATTACTGCTGAACGCTCCAAACGGTAATCCTAATCCCTCTACCAGATGGCATGAGCATATCCAAAAACAGTGCATCACAAAAACAGATATCTGGTACCATTAGAAATAATGGTCGTCCTTTAATTCTACTTAAAAAATCCGATGAAATCAGTTTTGGGAAACATTTTCCAACACTGAAACTTTCGAAATACCTCAAACGTTGCTCTAGTTGTCATTCATTTTGCTCTCCGTCACACTCTTCCGTTGCACTACCCTTTGGCGTGCCCGAAAATCTTTATTTCTCATCAGGAAACCCTTCTTTCGCTTCTCTAACCTTTCTTATTTTCAAGTTACCCTCTCTTCATCGTTTCTTTTTCCCCTCTTCAATAGCAAACGCGCTCCACAAAACTATCATTTTGCAGCATCGTTTGTTTTACTTATAATCAGTTATTCCATTCAATTTTAAGACTTTCAAGTGAAACTCATAATAATAAAATATTATACTGGATTGGCAAACTAGAAAACATAAAATAACAAAATTTTATCAAGAGATAGCCAACAAATTTTAGTTTTGTTTTTTTCCAAAATAAAAAACCGAACCTTTTTTCCTTTTCGCTCATTTAACTCTAAATTCCATTGAAAATCTGTTAAATTTGTTTTTCTTTCAGAACTCAAACAATGAAAAGTCCACGTGGGGCTAGTGGAACGGGTGGTCAAGAAGTTGACCAAGCGAATGGGGTCGTTCATGTGAGTGTTTTTATTTTTTATTCGCGTTATAGAATCTACCCGAAAGTTTCCGTTGCTTCGCGGCAGTAAACAGATGTAGCGCCCCACCTCCCTCCCTCACATAAATTTTGTGAAAATTACAGGATGACGACACTAACGCTGCATCAAACCCTCCAAAGAGACAATGTCTGGGTAAGTGTGTAAGAAGATAATCCAAGGGCATGAAGTCTCACTGAAAACGATAACTATAAATGAGATTGAATCCCTGAAACAAGAGCCTTAATGATATTAAATTTTGAATTATTACAGGAGAGGAGCCAGTAGCTCAACCAGAGCAGGAGGAGGATTCGGATTCGGATGGTAAGTATTTTCCTCTTATATATGGTAGTGTTTTCAAAAAAGAAAAGAGTTTCCAGCTCCTCCCGTTTTGCGTAAGGGCTGAGCGAAGAACATTTTTGACAAAATCCGTAAAACGTAGAATTAACAAATTTTTCATCCGTGAAAAATCGCCAAAATGAACATTGTGAAAAAAACGAAGAAAATCAGTCAAGTCAAAAGTGATAACGCTCGATATAACAAAAAATTTGGCAAAAACTGCAAGCCAAGAAACCCCACATTTTTGTCTAACAAGAATTAATTTTGTAATTTTTTCGATACCTTTTCGGCGAAAATGGATTTTAGGAGAAAAACTGATCTGTGTAATAACACAAAATTTTGCGGTTGAATGGCTCGGCCTTTTGTTTGCGTACTGACATCTTCCCAACTTTCGGATGGAATTTGCCGGCGAAAATGGAGTTAAAAACAATAGGACATCTTGAGAATACTTGAATTTTAGCCAACTAAATCATTATTGAGGAATCACAATACCAGCTAGTGACTAGGGCACCCAAACGGAAAGCTCGGCGTAGAAGAGGGGTTAAATAACAGTAATAACGGTGGACTTTTACAGGAGAGGATCAAGACGACGAGGAGGGGTTGGAGTCGGAGTTGGAGGAAGAGCAGGAGGATTTTCCCACTTCTAGGAAACCCATGAGTTTGTATTCGCTTTTTTTCAACTCTCATTACAACTTACAGACTGAAACCAGGAACTTAGACATAGAAAGCAACAAATATTAGAAGTTTTTCCGAGAGTGTATCTAATTTTTGTTAAATTTCGTTAAATATGTAAAACCGAACACTGTAAAAGATACGAAAAACATAAGCATACATACTATGAAACCTAGAATCAATGCTAGCACGCCCATTCCTGAAACCTCGGGCATTCAAACACAGTGTATACTTCGACATAATCTATTACACCGGTTGAATACTAGGAATTGAAAATCTAGCAACGGCAAGTTTTAAAAATTCGTACTCAAAAAATGGGCACTACCAAGCTTTGAATTTTTCTCGGAGAGTGCTATTTTTTCAAGTGTTGAATTTCGTCAAAGATGTAACGTTGAAAACTTTTAAAACAATGAAACCAACCGAAATTCTATCTGACATGCTATCCACACTAGCCATGCCCAAGTAACGGCATATCGAAATTACGAACCCTTGACTGAAAATTATCAATTACTCAGATTAGGAACAAAATACTTACGGGGTGTTCAGTAACAGGAAACAGATAAGAAGGTCACTGACTAACATGTTCCTAATTCTTGCATTATTACAGAAGTTGAAAGCAGCGGAAGCAGCTCAGAGCCAGATTTCAGTGATGATGAAAGTCGGCCGAATAGTGAGTGTTTTTTTTTTTGAATACGAAAAAGAACATGTGTCTCAATAGAAGTAGAGTCTGGTGAGATGCCATCAATGATAGAAGAGAACAGGAAGATGTCATTAGAAAAATAATTGAGCATTACTATCCTTTGTCGGTCTGTCTGTGCCGCACTTATTACTGAATTAAGAGTTGACCATATTTGGCATGTGGCAATGTGCCATTGAACACTTTGGTTTCATAATACTTGGAGCTCAGATTACTGTAGGATTACGGTAGCTACAGCAGGCCGAGCTACCCACCGCATCTAGAAAACGAGTTCAGAGGGATGCGATTTATTCCATTTTTTTCATGTAGTACCTATGCGACGCCGCTAGTACGCAAGAAGAAATTATGAAGATGACTGTAGGATTACGGTAGTTACAGTATGCCGAGAACTCCACTGGCAAGTGCCTTAGATGTTACCACCTAGAATCTAGAAAATTTTGGCGTGGATTCAAAAACTTGAAAATTGTGGCGGAATTCGAAAGTTTGGAAAGTTTTGCGGGAATTCAAAGATTTGAAAATTGGAACATTTTGGCGGGAACTCAAGAATGCAAAAATTGTATAATTTTGGCGGGAATTCAAAAATGCAGAAATTCAGAAAGTCAGCTTACCCCTCTATAATCAATGATATTTTATTAGACATAGCCAAACAAAACGAGAATAAAAATTCTTTCAGACAAAGGGAAGGTAACGGCAGAAATGTCAGCTGAAGAATGGAATGTAAGTTAAACCTCTATTATAATTGCCACCAGTTTTCTTTCCCGAAAATCAGAATCCGCAAAAAGAAAGGCTTTCATTTTTTTAGGAAAGGCTTCGACACTCAAAATGGGGTAAAATAATGGAGGAGAGAAGAGGTGAGACCTCTAATAGAAGGACACACCCATCAAAATAAAAATTTTCAGCGCGAGCAGATAAAGAAATTGAGCTGGAGCAAGAAGAGATGGCTAAGGAGTATGAGGAACAAAGGAAAGAATGGGAAGAAAGAGATCGAAAGGATGAGGAGGAGAGGCAGAGAAAGGTAAAAGAATCGTGTTCCAGGACAAACAGACACACAGATTGACTTATTTCAGGCGAAATTACCGAAGATGGTGGTCAATGGGGTCACGCTTCGGTACATCGAGGAGGATATGAGACAACTGTATGAAGAAGAAATTGCTCCAAGACCAAAGCCTCCCCAATGGCAAAATGGGAAACTCCTTGAGCCGGAGCCGGACCCGGAACCTATATCATGTAAGAATGTTGTTTTTTCTCTGAAATGAGTGCACTATCATTAAGTCCAAAATGAAAGAAAAAGTGGAGAGATAGCAAAAATGAGTGCTCCGAAAATAATGTTCGTTGCCAATTTTGTGAAAATTTGAATACCGGAAAAATTTTTCTGGATATTCGTAATCTTGCAAAACATTTCAACATTTTGAACTTTGGTAAAAATCACTGAAAATTCGAAACTTCACAATTTTGACTTTCCGCCAAAATTTTTGGAAACGAGGATTCCTGCCAAAATTTTTGGAAATTTGGATTCCCGCCAAAAAATTTCAGCACTTTTGAATTTACGCCAAAATTTTACAATTTTCGAATTTCCGCCGACACTTTTGAGTATTTAAATTTCCGCTATGTTCTGGAAGTTAGCTTCTAGAGCAGATGCCAGGGGAGTTTTTCGATCACTTTTTCCAAGATTGGTAGGCTGTAGCTATCATAACCCTACAGTAACCCGAGCTCCAAATCTGATAGATTTGAATTCCTTATCTCATCCTTATCTTTTCAGGGGAAGCATTTTTAGAAAGACAGGCTGAGTGGCACGTCAAATACCCACAACCTTCTAGAACTCCAAGCCGAGAAGGAAGTGTTGTGGATCGTGATGCCACTTCTGGAAGAAGCTCGCCTTTAGGAGGAGTTCAGGAGAATAATACGGAGGTGAGATTTTTGAGAGCATGTAGAGAGATTCTAGTAAATGAAATTGAAAACCCATATTTTCAAAACTTTGATCCTTATAGCCTAAAATCAATTATTTTCAGGAATCGGGAGAAGAAGGCGACGACGAAGAAATGGAAGCGCAGCTCCAACGTGCTCCGCGCAAAAGGCCAAGGAGCCAAAGAAGCTCCCATTCCAGAGAGTCTTCAACTCTTAAAAGGAATAGAAACGTGAGTCGGAAGTTGCTGGCAATTTTTTTTTTTTGGGGTGTTTGGGAGGTTTTTTTTTGACAGCCTAAAACTCAGAATTTTTCAGAAATCGGATTCGGAACAAGAAGAAGATCAGGAGGAAAACAATTGATGAGCTAATAAACAATGAATAACTTTAATTTCTTCTATCGTTCTTTCAAAAACAAATGGTTGTTTTCCATTTTCTACCTTTGTTTGCACCTATTTGAAAATAGATAGTCTGATAAAACATTCACGTTGATAAAACATTATGTTGAAAACGACAAAAAGAGATGAAGACCAAAGCAGAAGCAAACTGGTCATTAAGAATGTTTCAGAAAGAGGATCAGCTTTGAGCTTGACAGTCAAGTAGGGATAGTTTATTGAGGATTTATACTGATTCTTGCATGAAATCATATTTTTTCCAATCATTTGACCCCCACTAAAAATGATCAAAACGAATATTCCAAACAAAATTTCAATACTCAAGTTTTAAAGAAGGTACAAATAATTTAGAAAAAAAATTTGGTACCATGCGATAGTTGATAATGTACAAATACATAACTTAGAGAAAGAAATTTCTAAAAAACCGTCTCTATTGGACAGGAAGGCTAAAGTCTCCCTTCTGTGTGGAAATCGTGTTGTTCCACTGGTCAATGCACTAAAAAGCTTTTTTCGTAATATGAATGAAGGAATCACGCAAGTTTCTAGGATGGAGGCAGCTTTAACTCAATATTTTACAATTTGTGGTCGAGACCTGTCTCAATCTCTGATAATTTTTTTTGTCATTAACTGAATCGAACACCTATACAATCGAGATCTCTCTACATGCACCGTGTTTGACTACCATGTCGAAGTTTTTCGTAACATCTCTTCTTTTTCTGAAAAATTGATGCGGAGAGTACCTGAAGTTTGTTCATGAACTAACCGCTATGCCCACACTGTGATTGCATCCGTATGAAAGCATGTTATTGATTTTATATTAACACACTTTTTATTATTTGTGATGCACGAGAATTTTCTTCAGTAGGAATCCTGGAATGCACGTTTGATCATTTTCTCTAAATTTTTACAACGTACCGGGTATCAAACAAAAATTTCGCTCTCAAGTTCCTCCTAGTATTTGATTGGAGTCGTTTTCCAGATAACAACAAATCTGATTACGAAGATGGTTGAAATAAGTTTAGTTCTTGGCATTATCTGGAGACAGAAGTACTTAGAAAACTCATCAATACACCCTTTTGCTATTTGAGGAAAAAAAGTTGATAGACTGTTCTCGAGTTTGCATTCACTCGGTTATTTTCGACAGGAGTCGCCTAATTGTCGAGCGAAAACTGCTCAACTTTTGCTCAATCAAGCAGAATTTTGGTGGGACAGATGCGACTCAAGTCTTGAGCGGAATCTGCCCTTTGCTTGAAAGCTAATTTCAAAATTTGCTCACATTTTCAACGTTTGCCCTGAATTTGAGACCGGCATCCGAGCAGTTCAAATATTTGTAGTGACAAGTTCTATTGGTCCTGCAACTGCGTTGAACTTTGTACTCAATTTCTTCTTTTTTAATATTCATTGCAATTGCGCAGGGGCCGTGAAGTACCGCTTGAACTAACGTCGAAAAGGATCGAAATTAATCTATATTTGCCAAATTCAAATCTCGCAGTCAGTAATTTCAACCTGAGTAGAATAAGTTACGAAAAACCTTCAGGTTGTTTTTTTTTCTGTGATAGTACAGTCCAGTACTTTTTCTCATGAATTAAATTTTTTCAAAACAAAAACTCACAATACACTTTTGAATTGACGACTCCGCCAGTTGCCCGTTCTCCGTGATTTTGACAAAAATATATACGATGATGTGTTTTTGTTGATGATTCTTTTGCTGATTCATCAGATGAGAATCCATTCTGTATGCAACCTTCCTTGTTGAACTATTTCGAAACAGGATGCTTGAGTACACGAAGTAAATTTCTGAAGAAACAGCAAGCATATACATCGTGATGCGATTTGAAAACAGAACTTACTATTGATTCCTGAAGAATTGAATGAATTTTAAAACATGTGAAACATCTGATTTTTGCGCTTGGTTTGGTCGTTTTGAACTTATCGTGTGAAATGGATGAATCTGGAACGTTCAATGCAATTAATGCTGGCAAGGTGAAATTCAATTCAGACTAGGAATATCAGCATATACAAAAAATTGAACTCACGGGACAGTTAGTCCAAATTGTGCACGATTCTTCTATACTTTCAACATCAGTTGTCAATGTCACTCTTGCAGCTTCCGCAGAAATCGTTCAACTTTCCAAGCTTTTAGAAAGACGAAAACAACTTGTTTTTCCAATTATCATTTTCCATTTTGATTTCGTAGCAGGTGCGGTGAGAAAAGTGACCATCTGAAATACTTCAATATGAATAAACCAAAAAAGAATGAATAGTTTTCTGGTCTGACAAAAGAAAAAGGTGAGAGAAAAATGGCGAAAGTGACGCAGGTGGTGTGACAGAGAAATCGACCCAAGAGTGGTGTATATGTGTTCTTCTAATGCATTAGAAGGCGACACTCGCTGAAGAAAAGAAAGAAGGACATACATATGTTATCGAGGTTGTTGGTGTGTTTGGTGGACAATTAGAAGAGCGAAGGAGAATACATTGAATGACGAGACTACCGAGAGTGAGGAAAATAACGTAGAGTACCAGTGTACCTGCAAACAAAGGTAGATAATAGAAATAAACGTTTTCTTCCAGAACAAAAACGTCAAAACTCAAGTTTATAGATAATTTATTAGATGAAGGAATACGCCGCTTGCTCATCATTATAATAGTTACCATGCAAACAAAAATGCAGTATATAGAAATATCGAAAAATCCAAAATGAGAATGAAAGGAATAGAAAAAAATTGGAGCAAAAGAAACATTCAAAGCAAAGCCAAATATGTTAAAAGGAGACATACGAGATGGGGAAAGATCAGAGAGCTTGAAGTTTTACCGGTGTAATAGATAAAGAAAAGGTAACACATAAAAATGGTGAACAAAAATCGAAGGAATAGAAAAAATTTAATAACAAAAAAGGAAAACCAGTAAGAAAGTGAGAATGAAAAATGGGAGACGAGGGGAAAATCGGGATTATCAAGTTTTACCAGCAGCATATATTGCAAAAAGATACAATAGTTCGAGTTCAATTCAAAGCAATAATTTTCAGACGCATGGCACCTCGGAAAGTGTCGAATACGACTTTTGCAGTTCTCTCTCTACCATCCATAAGCATTCCACGAAGAGTGAATGTTCTGTCCGTTGATGTAGAAATTCTCCAAAGTAAACAATCAGAATTGACCTCGGGGTGTCCTTCTGAGATTGATGCTGGGAAGTTTCGAACATTTGCCATGATGCGATCGATGTAATCCTCTTGCAGCCGCCTCTTCGTGAATTGAACGACAAATTTCTCCAGTAGCGGATTCCACCCGTTAATCCAGCGATTCAGAAGCTCAGTCATACCATCCTCCAGGAAACGAGTACTCCAAATTTCGGTGTCCTTGCAGTTGATGCTGAGGATATCCTTAAGACTCATCGGATACACGAAGGCCAAATAGTTGAACGGACGAGCTAATACTGCTTGGAAATTTGGGAGGCCAGGATTGTAGCAAAGTCTGAGACGTGTTGTTGACGGTCGAAGTTGCTCAAAGAATCTCAAGTGCCCTCCAAATTCGATGAAACTGATTTGAACCACGTTCAATTCCGAGAAGAACACAAACATCCTCTCACAATTGTTCAAACTAGCTGTGAAGTCATCGCACTCGAGTGCGACTTCCAAATTGAACAGGTCCTTCAGGAATTCCACTTGCTGTTCTGGAGTCCACGTGCGGAGAGGAGTCAGTTGCAAGACGTTCCCAGAGTAAAAATTCAGACGGTCCTCCTCGATCGAAACTTCCAGCCGTCCGGAAAGATGGATTTTGACCTCCTTGGTCAGCTTGGGGTGAATATTCACCTGATCTTTGAAAAGCGGGGAGAAGAGGGTGAGGTTGATGCTGAAAAGAAGGAAAACATTAGTGGAAATCCTTTTTCTGTCTTTCATTGAAGTATTCTGTTCAAAAATATAAAACTTTTGAATAGAGATTTCGATTATTTTCTGCAAAGTTATTTCATATTTCTTGATTATTTCTAGAAATCGAAACTTACATGTCATGGGTTTTCATTTTGCCAAGAACAATTCCTTGTGGTATGGTTGGAAGCCTCAGAAAAAAGTCCACAAAAGTTTCCTGATCCATGGCCAAAGATGATCTTCTTACTCTTATACCTAAAAAATGCAATAATCACAAAAAAGTTAAAACATCAGAAAAATCGATTTTTCGCGGAAAAAACGTTCATAACCGAGTTTGTAAATGAATGTTTTGTCGTTCAATTATTGAGCATTTCACAACATTGTGAATATATTGAAAACAAGATACATTCGAGGCAATAATGTGATATGACTCATTCAAAACAGCAACATTAGAAAACAATTGCAAGAAACAATTTATCAATGAATATTGTCGTAAAAATCAATGTCATATTTCAAATCATCACAACGTTCAGTGCTTTCCACTCAAAAAGCAAAATGTCGTTTTTGTGTTCCGGCGCCTTTGTGATTTTGGATTTCATTTATTTGAACAAGAAGGATGCCACTACTGATGATATATTGTTGGTATCACACAAAATGCTTTTTTTCATCATCACAGTATCCCTGAAAAAATTCATTCGGAGAGTATCCTGAAGTTCTTAATCCAACTAACCGCTATGTTGATATCCCGTGGTTTGTTACTCTGAAGAACTCCATTTTCGACACTTATTTCTGCTGATTATCGAACCTGAATTAAAGCTTTGACGATTCATTTAGTCTTTCCAGAATAATTTTCTGAAATTCACAATCTGAAATCATTTTGGAAGATGACCAAGTTTATGTAAGTAAGTAGAAAGAAACAAAACTGTTATACAAGAAATTTAATCAGAAAATTATTATGGAAAACAAGAACATATCAAAAGCAATCATTAACATAAAAGCAATTTTTAAAGCAAAGAAAAAAATGAGAAAAAAACAAGTTAACAATACAACTTCACAGTGGTGGGCGACGATCGGAGTAGTATGAAGACGAAGATGATGGTGGATTGTCCCAGCGACTACGCTTTCTTGGGAAATCCTGATTGCGAGACTGCGACGAATAGGATCCATGTTGGTGGCGAGACGAAGACTGAGCATGACGAGGCATGTTATTCGATGGTGGAGGAGGTGGTGGAGGTGGTCGTGGCAGCGAATGATGTTGGGAATGATGGCCGTTGGATGGAGGAGGAAGAAGCGTTCGACGTGACGACTCAGCACGTGGGTGATGGTTTGGTGACCAACGGTCCATTGATGACGAAGGAGGTGGGATTGACCGACTTGACGACTGAGCACGTGGCACATCGTTTGATAACCAATGAGTCATTGAAGGTGGAAGCGGGACTGGATGCATGGCCATCATTGGGGACGGCAAAAGTGGTTCCACGTCTGTTTGAGAAAAGTGGTTCGACGTCTGTTTGGGAAGCGGAGTCTGATTGAGAAGCTGCTTTGGGTACTTGAGGTTCACTTTCTTCATCTCCTCCTGCAGCTTTTCAAAAATACAGAGGAGCGGTTCCGTTCTGTTTTCGACTTCTTGAACACGAACCAGCTGTAAAATGTTCAAAGTTGACACATATTAACTAATGTCTCTAACTAACCTCGTCATGTTGCTGCTTTGCTCGATTCATTTCAGATTTCTTCTGCACATTTGCATACACATCCAGGAGCGCTCCATAGGACACCAATCCACTGTGCATTTGTTTGAGCATGAGCTGACATGCCAAGTTTGTGGCTTCCGACGTCCCAATAGCCTTCGCTTGGCATTGCATGTCTCCAAACGTCAATGTGACTTTAGAAATTTGGTCCCCAACTCTTTCCTTTACGAAATCAATCTTTCTTCCAGCCCAGCGCTTTGAGCATTTTGCAGCTGTTTCGAGCAAGCTGAGCGGAGTTGGTACACCGTGTGCCTTGCAGATGTTGAGAAGATTTGGCTGCTCTATTTTCACTTTCTTGAAGATTTCCTTCGATTCCTCATCAAATCCTCTCTGCTCTTCATCGCCGATTTCTCCATCGCAGACCCAATTCTCATTGATTCTCAATTTTGGGAGCAGTTTTGAGAGAGCATCTTTTGCAGAAGCTTGACGAGCTTCTTTGATGCTCTTCCCAACTCCTGATCCAATTGGGAAGCTCTCTGAAAATATTCAATTGAATATACATATTTATGTGAGATTATGAAGAATATCTTGTTTCAGAAGATGTATCAACTCACTATTTTCTGACGAAACATTTGCGGAGATTAGTGCACTGTCCCCGGTTGCTTCTGCGATCTCGCAAAGCACCACTAATCTTTCCCGACATTCTCCAACCATCTCATCAAGCTCGCTCTTCTTCATAGTGAGGCTCGCAGTTACCAGATATGGGTAACTAGAGCTTTTGTTGTCCACATGGTTGTATGTTATTTGTCCTCCACCGAGCCTTTGAAGGAACTCATTCAGAAGTTGCAATGCAACTTTTCCCTGTAAAGTCAAATATAGTCAATAACGAGAAAAAATTATCAAAATTACCATTGGGTCGAAAAGCAATGGCTTCTTTGAATTACCCTTCTTTCCATTTGCGGAGAGCAAAACAGGGGTGAAATCAATCAGAACTTTCCCGTCTCCTATTTCGAGAATGATTTCTTGTGGGTCATAATCTTTTCTCAGCTCGTCATAAGTGATGTTGTAGCCAGATTCACAAAGAAATCGATCGTTCTTGTACTTTTCGATTTTTTCTACATTCCTCTCCTTTCTCGTGTATCGGTTCACCTGAATAAGTAGGAAATCTGGAGGACAAGAGAAGAAAACTGGCTTTTAAAAACATGGTTTTTCAGAAAACATTGTTTTTCAGTGAACTCTTTCTGAGATTTGTGAAAAAAAGCCAAAAAACATATAGAACATCAAACTGTTCACAAAAACCAACCGTTTTCTGCACTTTGAGGAACTTCTTGGCACAATACTCTCGATACTCTTCCGGTGTGATCTTCTTCTGAAATAGAAGTGTAAAAAATTTCACGTTTACAAAAACAGAGTGAGTTTTCATCAATGTTTGATAGTTAATCGAAGGATTCTATGGTTATAAAACACCTCTGAGAAATTCACCGGCGACAAAAATGTAACTCTGGTGTTTAGAATGGGCCATCTTTTCGTCTTTCAAAACAACTTCGATTTCTCATAGCTACATTTTACTTAATTTACATCCCAGATAGCAAACTATCAGGTTGACAAGAAAATAACTGTTCATTGTTCAGCTTGCGCTGACTCCCCATTCAAAGGCTTGGTAAATCTGAAGTTGTCCCAAACAATATGTAGCTGTTTTAGCTCTATAAATCACAGTTACTTATCTTTCTGGCTCCCTTCTTGGGCTGGCAACACTCTCATCAGTGGGCATAACATTTCTGAACAAACCGTTTTTGAACTATAAATCAAGAAAATCTAACAGGTTTTCTACTCGCAGACACACTTTTTGAGGAAACTTTGCGAAAGTGATCAAACTCTGTGATCCTCCCTTTAGTAGTTTGTGATATTAAATAATTCACGGCTATCAACAATTGTTGAAAGCTAGTTTTCGTATATCATCTGTGAAAAAATAAACACAATGAAAAATAAACAAGATTCCAGAAAAATCCACTTCTTCATCAAATTTGGTTTTTCACTACCTGCTAAGTTGATGATTGTACCATCATTGACAATTGAGCTAGAAATTTTTGTTTCTGCTGTGAGTGACGTACAAACATATTTCCTTGAAACGCGAATTTGATCAGAAATGAGACACACTGTAGCCCACCGGAACAAATGAAATACTCCGAACAAGCTGTGAATTGAAGCAAAATGCACTTTGTATCGCGACTACCGTAGGAACACTATTAGTGAGCTAAAAATGTTTTGCAACATAAATTGTTTTATCAAAGGTAGTCGTGTTTACTCGGGTGCATAAAAATAATAAACAGTTATTTTTTGCTATTTTTGTTTTCTAGAACAGTTGTTTCCTTTAAAGGCCCTATCTGTCAATTTTGGAATCGGAGAGTGTTTCATGAGATCATATTTATCAGATTGAAGCCATCATCCCCAGTGTTGGCCTTCTCCACCGCCAGTGAATTGCTCAGCTATCTTCCGAAACAAAAAAGAACTAAACGGAATAGTGCCAGTTTTTCATCACACATATCGCCTTGATGGTTCCTGTTTTGTTCAATAAAACAAGAACCAATAAAAGTGATCTGCTAGACTGTTTCTGGCCGCTAGTTGAATATAGAATAGGTAGGGAATAGAAATATTCTGAATGTGTTTTGAGATTTTACACAAAGTCAAACACTCACCTCCAAAAGTTCTTGCTTTCGCTCAGCAGAAATCGGACACTCGTTGTCCTGGAGAGTCACATCATTGTTCTGTTTCATCTCGTCACTCATCACTTTTTGAAACAAACACGGAATTGCAGCTATCGGGACTTCATGGTCAGGGACCGTTCCTTCGAGTTGAAATGGCTTTGAGTGTGTGACGACGCCAGTTTCTTCGTGCTGTAAGTGACTCGTCGAGATCTCAAGAAATGATTTTCAAAAAAAAAACATACATAGTACATAGGCAAGCCAGTGGCATGGTAAACGAGCTTCCAACCCTCCGGGAGTGGTCCATCGACGTCTGCACGATCCACTACACATTCCTCGCTGAAAAATTCCATTCATATCGGTTGTGAGAATTTTGAGAATGAGGACTGCTCCGAATGAGACCTGCTGTTTTTAAGAACTTTCACAAGTGAGAACAGGTAAACTGAAAACTGGATGATGACCAATCCTTCTACGGATGAAAACATGGTGGTCAACAAAAAAAAACACCTTGACGGTCGGAAATCCCATTGTTTTTAGTTTTCATTCGGAGCTCTTATCATTCATCATATTAACTATTTCTATCGGTTGAAGTTTGCAAGAATGGGAGTCTAAGCTTGTAACAATTCTCATTTCTAAAACTCTTATTCCTGGTACCTGCATTCATTTCTGTTTTCTGAAATTAGAAAAAACTTACGTCTGATCGTCGTTCTTCTCAGCTCTTGGAAGGTCCTGGTCGTCACATTCCATATTCTCCTCATCATCGAGCAAAGCTGGCTGGTGCTCATCATCAACTTGTTCCGGAGAACTTTGAGAGTTCCCGATTCCTTCGTCCATATCTCTTCCTTCTCTTTTCCACGTTTGAACCTTGACTGGTAGTATCTGAAATTTGAAAATCAACTGACTTGCCCACAACAAAAATTCAAGACAACAGCGAGAGGGAGAGAACAGTAGAAAAACGATATAAAGATTCGAATGTTGGTACTACACATAAGAAGGAATGGTTGTGTGCGCAGAGAGGAGTAGACAAGGTCAGGTCAAACGGGGAAAAGGGACCACGAAAGAAGTAGACCGAAAAAAAAGAAGGATAGTCGCGTTGTCGACTTGAGACAACCACCCGTATGTATGGCCATCCTGCAGAAGTAAAGGGAACGAATAAGGGAGAGGGTTTAAACTGTGTTCAGCGGAGCGCGTTTGCTTGCGACACACACGAAAAACACGCAAACAACGATATTTGCGTCAACAATGATTGCTTGCGCATTTCTAGAACTTTGGCAAAAAGTTAGGGAAAATTTGAGTTTTTTAAGGCTTTTATCCACCATTATAGTGAAACTTCATGGAAATTGGATTCCTGATTTTTTTCTGACCAGATATTATCCGCTTCTTGTGTCTCTCTCTGTGAATTCATGTCAAAAAAACTAATCTTCATCTTTCCAGATTTTTTATACTGCATTGTCGCTGCCAAATGTTTCCACCGAGCTGCAGGTCCTTTCAACATTTGGAGAAGTCAATAAAGCAAAAAAACGGATAGGAAGTGTCCACATTCAAAACACATTGGTAATCTTTTTTTTCCGATTGGTCTTTCTGAATAGAAACTTTTGTTACAGGATCGTATTTCGTGGATGTGAGCTGCTGAACGTACTCGAGCTATCGAGGACTTTGATTGAAGATGAACGATGGTCCATTTCTTGCAACACCTTTCTCTCAATGCCTGCAGTTTGACGAAGTATTTAAGTGAGTGGTCAAATAGCGATAAAAAGTATTAGCAGTATGCACAAACAAAAATATTAGGCCGTGTAGCCCTGGACCCTCAATTTCTGTAAAAACGCGACCCTTCAAAATTCCAAGAGACAAAACCGAGTCATCATAAATTGGGTTGTGTAACTATCGGGCTACTCCTAAATTTCAAAAAGATTCTTCGAAAAATCAGCAAACCCTGATTCATCAGTGCTGAAATCCGTACACCACTTACGTGCTGTATAAAAAGTTTTAACAACTTAAAAACTTCTAACCTCAAAACTCCTTCGACAGTTTCCGAGTTTTCAATTGAACTTTCACATTCAGTTAAGTCTGAGTCCGTTCAAACGGGCCGATCCTTAGTTTCATCGTAGTCAATCAGTTTTGTTGGTGTGTTTGGCAGCTGTCAATCTGTGAGCAACAAGTTCAACCGATTTTCGCAGTGCATTTATCGAAGTATACAGCAGAGTTGATGATAAAACACAAAATCGCAGTACTTTTTTAATACGAGACTTTGCAACATCTACGCTTAACACAATTTTATAGCAGTTTTCGGTGCTCGATTGCAAAGTGTTGTAACAATGAGTTTTTCTGGTACTGTTGCACGATGAAAATACGGAGAATGCTACTTTTGAACCCTTTTTTTTACATGATTATCTTTTTGGCGTAAAAATTAGGTCGGGTTGTATCGAAATAGCTGTTAGTTTTGAACTGATCTAATAATTTTTTCAGGTCAATCATGTTTTTTCTACCTGACGTGGGATTCGCTGTCATGTGGTGTTCATCTATGAGTTGCGATGAGTGTTCTGGAGGTTAGAATCATTCGATCGTAAGAACTGATCAACACCGTGACGTTTGTCCGAATTTAGGTACGTTTTTTGTAAAACTTCAACAGAATCATCAAGTGTGCATTACAGAATGAATCCTGCAAAAAAGCTTCAACACATGGAGCAGACACACGGAGAAGATGTAATATCTGAATTAGTATGCGATTAATTCGTGTAACCAACTTCACTCAAAACACAGCGGTTAGTTTATGATCAAACTTAAGATACTCTCCGCTCTAATTTTTTACAGAAAATATTAATGGATTATGAGGAATGGCGGTTCGCCAGACGGACGTATCACATACAATGAAACCAGGGAAACAGGGCAAAATGCTGACATGGCTGATGAAGCGGTAAGACTTTCTTGAAACCAAACAAGGCTTAAAATGATTCCTGAGAAAACACTTCGGTGGAGCGCGCTAGCTCAGTTTTTGATATTTCTCGGCGGAAGGCTTATATTCTTGAACAAACTATGGCTGGGAAGAAATGAGACTGAAAGACGCCGTGTGGAAGGGGCATAGGGACTGGAGATGAATAAGGAGAAATCAATGCGTGTGCGTTGTTCCAAAAATTTAGGCACCTACTGAAAAGACTGAAAAATGGAGAGAGAAATGAACGGGATTTCTTCACGACAGGGAATTTGTTTTTGGAGGTGGTTGAAGCGAGAACTGCGGCGGTAGAGAGAACGGCTGTATCGACCATCTGGTAGGATGAAAGCGGTTAAATAATTCAATCTGGAGACGTGTAAAAACTTTTTAAATTGCTAAAAAACTCAGAAATGAGGGATAAAATGAACCATTCTTCAAATGAACAAACTACCGGGCCAAATAGGAACGTCCAGATTTTCTTTGTGATGCTCTGAACTAAAGTTTCAAGTCTGTTTCACTAAATGTTCGATTGTTGATTAACCAATTTCGGTTCCTAGACCATCCGTTCTCAGAAAAAGAACTCAAACAAGAACCCTGGTATCACTGGAGGATTTCTTAATTGAGATAGCTCAAGCTTTGTGTTACCCTTCTAACTCTGGTGAAAAGTTGAATGTTGATTAGTGAGAACTCCCGTAGGCTCTTATTTTATTGGTACAATCCTTTTGAGATATAGAATCAGAAAACTACAAAATCGGTTTCTCTCTAATGCCAAATACAAAAAGCCCATTGAATTCGCAGTTTTCTCTGAACCTTCGGATTAGAATAATGAGATTTTCGTTATCTTGATTTTTTTACTGCTGTTCAAAAATACGCACTTTTTATATAGATCGAACAATTTGTGCGTTTTGAACCTAGTCAAAGCGAAGAAAAAAAGTTCAAATTCGTAAAAGTGCATGACACTTCAAATTCTCCCTTTCATGTTCATAGACGGTTTTTGTGGCAGTTATAATGTCAGTAAAAAATGATGGGCGTGGTCAATGATCAAATGGTCATATTCAATAAAATACTCTCAAGTTTATGTTCTCAATGATAACGTTCGAACTTTTTTGTATGCCAATTGGCTGAAATCGACAGAGGATTGTCTGAATTGAAAATGTTTTCAACTTTGGAGTCTGATATTTTTGTAGTTCATGGCTCGGCGAACATGTGTCGACAAGTTCTCTTTGGCTTTTTTACTCTTAAAATGCAAATTCGGATCACCTGAAGACACCGTATACATGTTTTCAGACACTTCCCAATCGACCGATATAGTTTTTGAAATTGATTTATGCAAATCTCCAAGTACACTTCCAAATTTTGTTTTGGGAGACACTATCAATGCTTCTCGCATGAGTCAGAAGTGTTATTCTGTTAGAATGATTCTCTCGAAAACTGTCGAGCGTACGAGTACAGTACTATGTCCATTTGTGATTTGTAATTGATCGACATTGATATTTATTCAAAGAAAAAAAAGGGTTTCCGCAAAACCTTCTCCGGATAATATTCATCAAATTGAGTTGAAGAATTAGAAAATTTTTGTAAACTCTCGAGCAAGTCATTCTTTTTTTGTATTTTCAAACTATTGTGAAAGCGTTCCCAATCACAAAATATGTCACTACCTGCTCAAAGTCGTCAAACAACTGTCATGGAAATCTACTATAAACATTTCTCCTACTTTTCAATTTTCATTTCTCTTTCTTTTTTTCATAATTTTTCTCGCGAAGGGTGTCAACCAGATCCGTTTCAACTTGATTTATGTAAACTCTACGTGGCAGATGCATACGTCTTCTCGCTTTTCAACGTCACCGCAAAGAGAGGCGGCGATGTTGAAAAATGGGCCTAGATTCGTCTTCTGCTTTTCTTCCATATAGGTTAGAAGCTCCTTTTCTTTTTTGTGTCTGCTTGGCGCATCGGATGTCGTTTCGCGTTCTCATCCAATCTTTTTTACTGCCTCTTCCATTCCTCGTCTGTGCACTCAATGTAATTGAGTACGAATTTCTTGAAAGTTCAAAAGTTTCCTTTTTTACACTTTTCTGCAGCTGGGTTTTCCGATTTTGTTACTCATACAGGAATACGAACCGCACCCGGGCATGAAAGAAAAGTAAACAAAAGTTTTGTGGTTCTATCTCTCGAATGACCTTGGTTGTTCGCGATTTTCACTCTGCAAAGTAGGAATATGACCAGAAGCTGAGACGCACTTTCATTGTTTTTTTTTTCAATTCATTACATCACCATTGTATTTGATCCAAAACAATTATTGGAACATAATAAGAGAATGTAAATGTAGCTCATTCCTTCTTCACTCATTCAATATTTCCTCCCCACACATGTATAGTTTTATTGCCTCCAACGCTCACCCAGAGAATATTTGTTTACGAAATTGACCTCTATCAAATATCAATTACACCATGCCACTGGGGTCTCTTATCAGTCCACATTAGCTAATAAAAAACGTCCGTCCTTCCCAGTCTCCCTTCCAATTTCAGCTGACTTTAGTATATTGTACTGATTTCTCTACTGAAGAGCCATGGAAAAAATAATGAGGTACCCCTAGGGGAATTGTTGAAAAATAATTTATGTGCCGTTCTTTGCTGCCAGTATTCTTCATATTTTGCACGCTAATTTCTAGTTCCTTCTATGAATTTTGAACGTTTTGACGGTTTACTTCTTCAAAAAGTGTAAATTACATTGTCATGGACCTTGCGGTTCGAGTTTCAAGTATAAACTTTTAAAAATTCAAACTTTGTGAAAACATTTTTTTATTTCGATTGGTATTAATGAATATTGATGCATTTGGCAATTTACGAAGAAAACTGAAGGTGGATAATAATTGATGTTAAAAGTTTGAAAACCTATTCCGGATCGAAATTTCCAAATGTGGTTTTTTTCTTCTATCAAGATTCTAGAAATAATACAAGCAATTAAAAAAATACGATTTGTCACAGTTGACTGCACAATCGATGCATAAACTCGTGCAGATTGAGAACAATAACCCGATATGACTGAGAAAAAAAATAATAGAAGTTGGACAGAATTTCTCTTAATTCTACATTTGAAACTCTTCAGATAACTTTTCCTGAGTTTCCCTCCCAAATGAAAATTGCTTTATTGCTTTTTGCTAATCAACCCATTTTCAGAATGACTGACGATTTGGAAGCACGTTTTCATCAACTTGCGCATCCATATCTCACCCAACAACTTGACCCACTCCAACAACTCCATCCGGAGCTTCAAGCACAAGTTCAAGCTCAAATTCAGCTTCAATCACAATTACAAATACAGGTAGATCGGAAATTTCACAACAATTGAAATCTATCGGGAACTTTTCAGAAACAAGTTCAAGAGCAAATTCAACTGGATTTTCAAGCTCGGATTCAAGCTCAACTCCAGTCACAACCGGAAAACTTACAACACGAATCACAAACCCAGGGAATTCCACTACCACCTGCGCCATCGCTCTCACCACTCTCTTCTCTTGCTCAGTTCGGTCAAGTTCCTCAATATAAGATGGCAAACGCTCCGTTCGACCCCGTGCTGGAAGTTCCATTCAATGTTCCACCGCCACAACAGCAAGCTCAGCTTCCAGTCATTCCGATGGGATTCATGAATACCTACATGGATTTGCTTAATGCTCAACTGCCACTGATCAATCAATTGTACAATCCGCTCATTGGATTGTCACCGTTGGCATATACGCCTCTTCAATCAAAGCCGGTCCCATTGATGTCACTCCGTATTCCGACGCCACCGAACTACCGTTCACACCCATATCAAAGGGAGAGAGTTAATGAGGTTTGTGCAATAATTGTTACAGTGAAAAAATCATTTTGTGAATTTTCAGATGTTACGAAGAACAAGACAACGAAACGATAGTCTTCACTCAATCAACGGCAAAGAAGGAAACAGTCCTCAGAACCATCGTTCCTAGTTAGTTTTTTCTCGACTTTTATGTTTCTTGAACTGAATATTCATTCTAATAGTTTGGGAGGAACTTTATAGATCACAGTTTCGTTGAAAACAAAACTGCAAAAAACTTTGACTTCAAATTGACCACTTATGAACTAGCGTTTGGTTTAACGTCTCAAACTCTTTTGACGTGCAAGTTTAACGATATCGGAGGGGTTTCCAATTTTCACAAGAAGTATTCATAAAATTTTGCTTTCTATCGTTCGTATAGGGTAATTTCTCCGATAATGGACGACCTCTGTTGCGACCCAGGAACCAACAGACATGCCCAGCGTGCCAGGTACCACTATGGCCTCCGTATACCAAAATGGCGCGCATCTTTTGGCGCTGTTAGTCGAGACAACGAAAAACTTTTGCGTTGTATCTTTGGTACACAGAATATTTCCTCAGGTTAGGTTCCTTAGCTTCAAATGAATTGTTATGAGAGTTGTCACCGTTACCGTTAGTTCAATATACGCTAATAATATAGTCGGTAGCCACATAAAAATTACAAAAATATATGATGAACATACACCAAAGTTATTAACTGATGACCTATTTTCAGTGCTCTACCACCTCGCTCTGAAATGGAACGTTTGGGAGAAGCTCTCCGAAGGGAAGCTGAGCTATCCGAAAAAGAGGACTCGTGGCGCCGACGACGATAGTTTTACAACGTGATAATCCGGATCAATTTGGAAATATTGAGTTTATCTAGAATTGAAATACTTCAAAAAATTACAAGTAATTTTTACCAAAAGTGACTTTTGGAAAACAAGGAAGTAACTGAATTCGAGATGTTTCTTCCTTTTTTCGCTCAATAGTTTTCCTAATCCGTTTCTGTTTTCTGAGTTCTTGCCAAATTATTTGAAGTTTTTCATTTTTTTATTCTTTGATTTTCAATTCGAGCCTATTATTCTTCTAAGTACCAAATCGTCAGTCATCTTTTTTTACGCATCTCTTAAAGTTTAATGCATTTCTTTCTCATCTACCTGATCTATACTATTTCATAACATAATTTTGGTTCTGTAATCATTTTTCATATGGTTTTATATTGGGAGTTCCAAGGTCAACAATAATTTAATGAAGATTTTTATTTAGCGGGACTACGTGGATCAGAACAAGCACGATTGAAACGTTTCTCTATTTTGTCTGCTAGTGGGGTAATGATTACATTCATACAGCTACTCAAAAGAATGGCAAATAATAAAACACATACAAATACTACTATGATTGTGGTCGTGAAAAATGTATTGAAAGCTGTGACGGTATTTGTGATTTGCTCTCCGGAAGAACTTGGTTGAGGGATTGCATTTGCAGCAAATGATCTACTATGGTTAGCGTAATGAAGCAGAATCCTGAAATCGAGCAGATTTTTGAGAAAAAAATACGGAAAAAAACTCACTTTTGATTAGAAACGTTAGAACTTTCATTTGTTGTGCGATTCAAATTTGTCAGATCCGGGTCACAAATTGAACTTTGGACTAGAGAAAATAGAAAGAATACCAACAGGTACATTTTTAGAAACAAAATGTTTTTGAAAAGGAAAACTGTCAGAATCTGAACAAACGCCACCAAAAAGAAAATGAATCATACACAATGCATTCTAACCAGCGACAAAAGGAGAAAAGTATGAAAGCTGGAGAAGGAAAGTTTTTGGAAGGAATTTATTAATGAGAAAACATTCTAGTTGGAGAAAGAAAAGATAAAATAAGGAAAAGTGAACAAAATTTAAAAACATGGAAAGAGCCAGTGGAAAATGAATTCTGAAATTTTTTCGAAAACCTTGAATGACAGTAAAACTGTGATGGAAATAAAAAAAAATCTGATTAGTTCTAGAAACTCTTGATTGAAACTGAGTCATACTTGTTGAGCTCAGATATATTTGAAACACAAAAATTTATTCCTGATTTTATATATAATGTTGTTTCACAGGTTTCAGTTTTCATTAACTTATCATCCAGGTTTGAGCACATTTCAAATGAAATTTGTATTTCATTTTCTCATAACTTTTTTCATCCGGATAAAATCTCATCCAAAATCAACCCCGTAGACACATTCATTTTTTTTTAAATGTGACGTCTACCCTTTTTTCTTATATCCACATAAATCAACATGACGTGGATGTGTTAGTTTCCTCTTTTTTGTTCGGGATGTAGTCAGAAATTTTTTAATCTTCTTTTATCGTGTTTGAAATAAAAATGTTTAGATTTGGGTTAGAATAAAAGAAAGAGGAACAAATAGGGTTAGCCCATTTCTAATATCCGGGATATACGATGAATATATTGATATTGCTTCTAGCTTTTCCTACTGTAGCTTTGGCTTCACCACCTGTATCCAGAGAAATCCCCAATGCAGAAAACTGTGAAATCGAGCTGAAACTATATGAACAGTGTATTGGTGCTCTGAAAGTAAGAATTAGTGTACTAAACCCAAACTATAATTGTATCTTTAGCAAGACTATGAAGAAATCCGGAAAGACGGTCATGCATGGAAAGACGTGGAAAAAATGAAGAGTTTTGTTCAAAAAATGGAAAGCTTGAAATGTGGTTCTTCAATCATCTGTGATCAAGTGTTGATGGAACAACACATCTTCGAGTCAACTAAACATATGCTCAAAGCAATTTATGAGGAATCTTCTGATTGCATTGTTTCGGTAAACTTCAAACAAGTTACTATGTGAAATTTTAAGTTTTTTCAGTTGAGTCACGATCAGCCAAAATGCTCTGTAGAGGATTTTGAAAGACTCAAAACTATTAATGAGCTGAGAAAGAATTTGGAAATTCTAATTGAGCATAAGAATGAGTTCAAACGTCCAATCCGCCACAGAAATTTCCATGCGGGTTCCGCTGAAAACCAAGGAAGTTCAGGTATTTTTGTCAATGGCAAAGATGATTCTAAATCTGACGAATTTGAAACTGGTCCGGCCATTACAATTCATGAAGAAGGGGTAAATGTAATTTCAACTCAAACAGAAGAGAAAAACGCAGGTAAAGCCAATGATAAAACAACCGGAATTTCTAATAGAACAGCTATTCAAGATAAGCAATCAGTCGCTGAGGCATTTCCAGACTCTCCACAAGAGCCTATAAAAGTTTCGATTGACCGGGAAGCCCCATCTAAGCCAGAAAACCCCGAAATCGAGGATGAGGAAGAAGTTCAAGTAGAAATCTCTATGTCACCTATCATTCTTGGAGAGGAATCGGAAGGAAGCGGCTCTGAGATTGGTTTAAGAGGAAATGGTATGCTTCTTTTCTTTTTTGTGAGATATCATGATCATTTTTTGAGACAACGAAACTGCCACATTGCGAAACGTTGATTCTGAGAAAGATTCGGAAGGAAGTGTTTTCGAAATCACTCTTGAAAATGCTAAACCTCCAAAGTCCACCAGTCAACCAGAAGAGTCAGAGCCAGTTGACATGTCATCAATTTTCATCGGACAACCAGAACCTGAAGATGATGAGAAAATCACCACAGCCCTACCTGATTCTGTGAATGCGGGTATGTTTCAGTTCAAAAAACGCAAATGAAATTATATTCTCAGAATCTACACCACAACCTGGAGATGAAGAGACCATTGACTTGACATCGATCTTCATTGGACAAAAAGAAGTGGAGGAGGAGGAAGCAGAATCAATCCCAGAAAAAACTGTTGAGGTAGCTGATAAAAATGAAACATCCATCGTACCACCAAACGTTCCTGTTGATATTTCTGTTGCGCACAACAAAACACAAGTATCACCTGCACCACAGGAGCTTTCTGTTACCGAAGTCAACAGTGGAAAAACTGGTAAGTTTGGAACAATTTCTTCAGAATATTGCCATATAAAAATTCCAGCAGAGGGAAATCAGAAACCTGTAAAACCGTCCCAACCAGTAAGTGAGGAGTCACAGAAGCCAGGTTTCAGTGGCACGATCAAGTTCGATGTTTTTGGAAACAGCAAGAATTCCATTTCATTCGCCTTGACTCCGTTTATGACTGTCCTTGCTTTGATGCTTCTTTTCTAAATTTCTAATTTTTCTTGATAATAAAGAATTGTTTGCTATCAACTCTTCCTTGATTTCACTTTCGAAAACTTCCGTATATTTCTTCCTGTTGTCATATGAAACATATACTTTTGTTGTGGTTTCTGAGCAACAGGAGCTTAATCATATTTTTGTATGATGATATATTTTGGGAACGATATATTGTTTGTCATATGACTAAAATGTGGCATATAAAAGAAGCTTCGGTTGGCGCGTCAATATTCCAACAATGATCATTTCTTTATTCCTAGCGATTTTCCCAAATCTCCCTAATTTTCATCCAGGAAACCTGCAACATGTCTTTGAAGCATATGGAAAATCTAATACGACTTTTGAAAACTGCACCGTAGAATACAATCATACTTTGCAATGCTACTCTCTTGCAATCGTGAGTTTTTAAACTTAAAAAAAAACATATTTCTCAATGCAGTAAATTTGAAAGAAGTGTTTCAGAAAACAAATGGAATAGAAGCAGCAAAGTTCCCTGGTACATACTTCACAGAAAAAGGATTTACTGATTTTGACAATGAATTGAAGGAACGAGGATGTTTTTCGCACTTAAAATGTTCGAATGCTAACTACATAAAAGACATACACAATCAAACAACGCTCGTTTTGAAAACTATCTTTCATAATAAGTTTAGCTGCTTGGAAGAGGTAAAATTTAATTTTCAACCCCATTTGTAATAGATCTAACTCATCTGGTTTCAGAATTTCGTGAATGCCTCCAAGATGATTGATACGTGTTCCTCCAATGATTTCTCGCTTAATGATCATTTGCTCAAGTGTTCAAAGCCAACGATTCCGAAGTTGAATTGTAGCGATGAAGAAATTGCTTCGCTGAACGATGCGATTGATAGAAGTGTGGAAATAAACAAGCTCACTAATGAGTCGAATGGAATGTTTCAAAAATATTCTATACTCGGTTTGATGATTATCTTTCTGTTGTCAGCTTTCATGTGAATAATAAACTTTTTCATTCGTGATGTTTTCAAATTTCCAAAAATATAAACTTCAAAAAGTGTTATTCAAAAAACAGATGAGGCACAAAAAGCAATTCTCCTGAATCATATTGTAAAACAAAATAAAATTGCCTTTCTATGATGGTAAGTTTGTATTCTATTTTGATCGTTTTGTGGGCATCAATTCTGAATCACTGATGCGTAATCTGTGTTTTCATCTAGTTAGAAAAAAAAATCAAAGGCGCATGCTCTTTTCTTCCACACAGTACTCTGAAAAAACAGCCAACATGCTGCAACTGAAGAGAAAATCATGAAAAAAAGGCTCATGAACACGGGCACCGCCGCCGCAACTTCATAATACGTTGGACTTAAGAAAAATCCCAAACCTGGGCAAAACACAACAGCAGTACTGAACTCAGAAGATGATGGTGACTTAAATGATATCAAAGGTCTATTCTGGAAATTTTTTGACAATAACAGAACTTGCTGTCAGGTAATAACAGAACTCGCTGTCAGGTAATATTCCCGAAAGAAGATGGAGGCAATACTTTTAGAATGGGCTCCAAGGACCTTGAAGATTGATTTCTTCATATTCAGAATAATCGAAGTTTGATTGGAATTTTCAGTATCTAAACGGAAAAAGTCCAAGAAACATTTACACCACGATGGTTTTCTGTCTCGAACTCACGTCTTTTTGACGTACAAATTTTTAACAGGCAATCACAGAAGGAATAGTTCACCAACACTCGGAAATAGCAAGAGTTCATGTTTATAACTCCATTTATCGACAAATAAAAATTAAGAGCTGCAAGGGATGAACGTATGAAACCGGTTCAATCTACAACAACAGAATCACAGAAGCCAAGCTTCAGCGACCCAAACAATTTCAATGTCAAGATTTTTATTCATTTGCTTTGATTCTTTTCATTACAGTACTTCCGTTCATGCTTATTTCCAAAATTTTCAATTTTTTTGGACAATAAAAATGTTTCGTTTCCAACTCTTTCTGGTTTTAATTCCGAAAACTTCCTTCTATTCTTTTCTATTGAAATGTAAAAAACATGATTTTGTTAAGGGTTTCTGAACAATCAATGCTTAATAATTCTTTTGTGTGTTTTTTATCATATGGCATGACATATATGTAAAGGCGTATATAAAGGACATCTATCAAGGAAATACGTGAGACTGTAGAGCATACCATCATGCTTCCTTTCTTTTTGCTCGGATTCTTCCCAAATCTTCACAATCTTCACCCGGCAGAGTTGTCGGACACTTACGGAGTTCTTGGAAGAAGAGTCGATACACCTAACTGTACAAATGGAAGTTTCTATCCTTTGATTTGCCTAATGAGTGCAAAGGTGAGTGGTTTGAAAGTTCTGTTTCATCAGCAAATGTCACATAATAAAGTTCAGCAAAACCGAAATCTTTCATTTTCTTCGTATGCAAGTCCATTTTGGACGATGGATGGAATCATGAATTACGAAAAAGATGTGAAATGCTACGAGTGTTTCAAATCTAACTGCTCAAATGTGAAACAGATGGAAACCATACACGATAAATCTTTATCGGTCGTGAAAACTGTTCTTGGAAAAGCATATTCTTGTTTGAGGGATGTAAGTTTCATTAGTACTAGTTCGGTTTGTATGGGAAAAAGTTCGCAGAATCACATCACCGCCTTCAATGATATTGAAATCTGTGCCCGTGGTGTTCGCTCATTTTCGGACTACTTGACTTTTTGTACCAAACCAGCAATTAGGAACTTCAAATGTAGTGAGGAGGACAAAACATTGGTGGCAAAATCAGTCGATTTGAATGTTGAACTGATCGAATTACTTTCCGAAGCTAAAAAAGAAAAGTATCTTTTTCCCGAGCAAGTTCCAAATGTTTCGGCAAGCAAGAAGCTAATATGTTATGTCTTTTGTTTCATATTTCTCTTTATGTCATCATAATTTATCGAAAAAAAAATGAATGTTATATAAAGGCATCGAAGAATGAAACATTGCAATTGATCCGATCAAGCATTAGATTATGGTGAGTTTGTATTCTATTTTGGTCGTCTTGTGAGCAATAACTATGAATCATTGATTCGTAATCCATATTTTTATTTAGCCAGAGGAATAAATAACCACATGTTCTTTTTTTTCGAACCGCACTAGTAGAAAACGGTAACAGTTTCAGCAACTTCGTGAAGTTTGCCGTGAAATGCCTCGGCGAAAGCTGCAAAACTAAGTAACTGGTATCATTCCAAAAGTAAGGCTCCATGATGATTTGTAATATGAAACCTTCTCCTGTGTTAGTTTCTCTTCAGTTCAGCAAATCAAATTTTCTAGAAGCATTTTTTTTAGTTCTTGCCTGAAATCATAAAAATATGGATTTCGAAAACCAGAATATTAGTGAAACATTCCCAATTCAAGACATGATTCCCAAACCTACAGTCTTCTCAAAAACATTTCCGATAAGATATTTTTGGTGACAAATCAAAACTTCCTTTTCTTTCCAGAAGCTTTCTATTTTTGTCAAACACCTTTGAAATAAAAGAGAAAATCAGATTTTCTCTGACATGATTCACACCATGTTGCCCTTAACGTTTCTCGTTATATTCCCAACTCTACCTATTTTATACCCTATTCATTTAGAAGAATTACGCTACTTTTTCCCGAAAGCAGGACAACTCAGCTCACAAGAATGTGAAAGAGAGTTGCTGATAGCAGATGAGTGTTTTGCTCAAATTACAGTAAGTTATTGTTGAGAAATATATGTTTTAGAATTCATTAAAAAACTTCCAGGAGAACCACCATTATCACAAGAAACCTGGATTTCTATGGAAGAAACATGAAATGCAGCCTTACCAAAAAGATATCTCTGAATCTCGATGCTTGAAGCATTCAGACTGTCAGAATATTCTTTTCGCTTTGGAACTCTACGAAAATTCGTCGTCTATTCTAGAGGATGTGTTTGAAAACGGGTATGAATGCTTGAGAAAGGTGAGTGAAACTTGTATGTTACATCTCGAAACAAGTTTTTACAGAAATTCGAAACAATCAGTTTCAAAATGGATGAGTGTTTGAAAGTAGTGCGCATAAATACATTTTCTGATATGCTAAACAACTGCTCAAGACCAATAATCAACGAGTTGGATTGTGAAAAAGATGAAATTGAAGCTCTCAATAAAGCAATCAATAAGAGTTTGAGCATAACTGAGCTCTATTCTGAATCTACAGTTAGCAGCGGAGCACATATTGGTCTAATCTCTTGTGTTTTAATTATGCTTGGGTTTCTGTTCGCGTTCTTTTGAACATAACTTCTAATCCAGTAAAACCTTCACACGATCATACCTATCAAAACCAAACTATAATATTCCACTTTATAAAATTGGAAACAACAAATTTAATAAAGCAGAAAATAAAAAATTCTGAAATTTGAGATGCATTCCGTTTTTTTTGTCGAATAAAGCCGAATGATTATGAGATAAGTTGTAGTCTCGGTTGTAGCATGAAAAGGAAAAAGTCAAATGAGTAAACGAAATTGAGGGAAAGAACACTTCTACTTACAAACACAGACAATTTTTTGCACCTTTCAGGGATCTGTTTGCAACTCAAGCACCGATACATAGGAAAACTTACGTTTGCTTGCTTCGGAATGGTGGTAGTCGAGTTGTCTTCATTGAAACTGCGATTCTGTAACGGGTCAGTTTTTGGATGCAGTGAACCTCCAACTTTCTGTAGTGGATTTGCAAATTTTTGGAGTTGAAACTATTCATGCAAACAATGTCGTTTCACTCGAAATTGGGTTTTTGAGAGGTGCAAGTGACTGAGCGGCTTCCGGCATTCCCGACGGTGGAGCATATGAAGTTGAAGATATTGAAATTGTTCCAATTGAAGAATGTTATACAAGTCGTACTGATTTATTTATGGTTGGTAGATGTGGTTTTGAACAATATTCGCTGAGCATGAGCTACAGGCAGAGGAAAATGTAGCTACATGTGTAGCTACATTTCCCTCTGCTATTAATCTCCATTTAGAAATCATCCGTTTTTTGATGACAATTGACATTTTCAATTGTTGTTCAGAAATTCAAACGTCATTTTTTTGATAGATATCCCAATGTTAGTCGTTTCTGTTACTGATTTCTCTCGATTCATACTTTTACTTCCAAAAAAAGTGATTTCCACGCCAATTGACTTCTCTTTTTGTTTTGTAAACGCGTACTTCTGATTGATACTTCTCTAGTTTTCAATAAAACATCAAGGTTCATTCTTTCTATTTTTAACGTTTCTTATTTGTTTTGTGAAGCCACGTCATCTTCCAGCTTATGTTTAGTAACCATCCGTCATAAAAGAGCATCCAAGCGGTTCATTTTGTCAATAGAGCATACAAAATGATCAAGTTCCTAGTCTTAATTTTCTCCTTATTCACTATAATTCATGCAGGAGCTCAAGAGAATCTTCTCGCTGGAACTGATGCTGACACCAACTCATCCAATGAAACGGCAGTTGACAGATGTGATGATGAATATGCTGACATGAAAATGTGTATATCTTCGATTGTAGTTAGTTTTACTACTTTCAAAGCTTACCTCAATTTTCGGTTTCAGGAAAAGCACAATTTCACTGATTTTGCGAGTAATATTATGAACAGAGATCTTATCCTGGGAATCCTTGATGAAATTCAAAATGCTTCTTGCTTCGGAACTACGAACTGCGCTAATGTGAAACTTGGAAAATTTGTTTTCAATGCTTATGATTTTATTGGAGAAGCAGTATACAGAAGGGGCTTTGAGTGTCTTGTAAAGGTAAATGTGAACAAACAATCTCCCCTAAAGTTGTTTTCTTCAGGAATGGGACACAATCCAAGCGAAGTCTTCTCAATGTGTCAACATATTAGTAATGAGCGGAGAAATAAAAAATATGAAGCAAGAATCCTTTTTTTCCGCAGCAAGACTTCTCATCGAATGTACCGTTTCGAAGTTTTCCTGCTCGGAAGACGAACGATTCTATTTGTTAGTTGGTGCTAGCCATGTCATCAGTTTGATTGACGATTTTATGCATCCAGAAAGAATTCTCTGGGCGCTTGGATTTCCAGAAGATGCTCTCAGCAAGGAAGAAATGATTGAGGTTCTGATATATTTTGCTTCAATTTTTTGAATGAGTGTCCATTATGTCCGTTATGTTCACAACTGATTAAATTCAAAGTAAATTTTTCGAAAGTGTTTTTTCGGTTTTGAATTGAATATAGACTGACAAAAATTCTATGAAAAAGTTGCTCTTCGTGCAAAATGACGCCATTAAACTCCTTGTAAATAATAATAATACACATGAACTTGAACTCAACCCAGGAAATATGAATATGCTGGCATAAATGTGATGAATATGCATTTTTCAAATGTTTCAAGTTTCCAACCAAAGAAAACCTGAGTTTTTTTCCGGAAATTTGGATACAATCAGTTTTTTTTCGAAATCGAATTCGGCTCAAAACCATTAAGCTTCACTTGAAAACAAGGATCTTGGGGTTTCAACTGATGAAATTACTCACTTTCTTCAATCCAACTTTTTTTGTCACTATCTCTCTCCATTCAGATATCACCTGTTTTCTGGCGACAATTATCATTTTTAATTGTTGTTTTATAATTTTAAACCTTTTTTTCCATTTTTTATCAGTTGTTCTGCATGTTCTTGATTCCCACTTTTACTCCTAAAAAATTTGATCTCAACATCAATCCACTCTTCTTTTTTGTTATATAAAACCGTACTACCAGTTGATACTTTTCTAAATTTCAATAAAGCAACAAAATTTTACTTTCTATATTTAACGTTACTGTTTTGTTTTGTAAAGCAACGTCACCTTTCGGCCTATGTTTAGTAACCATTCGGTATAAAAGAGCAGCCAAGACTTCCATTTCCTCAAAAGAGCCTACAAAATGATCAAGCTCCTAGTTTTGCTTCTCTCTTTATCTATTTCGATTCATGCTGGAAACCAAGAGTGGCTTCTTGCTCAAATCGATGCTGACACCAACTCATCCAATGAGACGGAAGTCGACAGATGTGATGATGAATTCACTGACATGAAAGTTTGCATATCTTCAATTGTGGTTAGTTTTACTATTCTCAATTTTCTCGGAAAATATGTTTTAGGAAAAATACGACTTTGACGGTTTGACGAGTAATATAATGAAAAAAGAACTCATCCTGTCTATTCTTGATGAAGTTCAAAATGCTTCTTGCTTCGAAACAACAAATTGCACTATTGTCAAAGTGGGAAATTATGTTTTCGATTCATTTGCTTTCATCGGAGAAGCGGTATTCAGAGAGGGCTTTGAATGTCTTGTGACGGTGAGTTTGAAACTTGAGTTTCCCCTAAAAACGTTTTCTGCAGGAAATGGATACACTATCAGCTAAAGCTTCGCAATGTGTCAACCTGTTACTGACGAGCGGAGAAATCAAAGATATGAAGGGTGAATCTTTTTATTTCGCAGCAAAACTTCTTAGTGAATGTACAATTTCAAAGTTTTCCTGCTCGGAAGACGAACAATATGCTTTGATTGCTGGTGCTCACAGAATTATTGAATTAATTGAAAGTTCTACTCACCCTGAGAAGATACTCAAGGAAATCGGAGTTCCAGAAGATTCCATCAGCAAAGAAGAGATGGCTGCGGTTTTAAGTTACTTTGTCTCCATTTTCAAATGAATTTTCACTATATGTGAAATTATTCCCAAATAAATTTGGTTTGAACTGTTGTTCCAGTGTTCTCCTTAAAAAGTGCAGTTGTTGCGTTTCAATTTCTCTAATTTGACAATGTAGAAAAAACTGACAAAATGTCTAAAACATTGGTTATCAAGAAGATTCTTACGGAAACTGGCGCCATAAAGTTTCCCTGGGCATCTTCTTCTAGATGAACTTTGAAAATAAAGATGACGGAAATTCGAATTGAGTGAAAATGTTCCAATATTCCAAAGAGTAGGTTTCAAAATTTTGCCAAACAAAAATTTAACAGAAAATAAAGCTTGTCATTTCTGTTTTTCCATCTATGAGAATCACAGCTGTTTTTTTTTCATGCCCAATTGCAAAATATCTTCACCCATCAGAAAAAAAAACTGTGGGTTCTTAACTGATGGAATTTGTCACTTCCTGCAGTTTACTCTTATATGTCACCACCAACTCTCCGTTCGGAAGTCATTATTTTTCAGAAGACATTCATCATTTTCAAACATAGTTTTAAAATATCGAACCTTTCATTTTTCCCAGTTCCTCTCCCATCTGTTGTGTTTCAGTTCAATCCCTTCTCACTTTTGCTTCCAAAAAATGTGATCTCAATTCTTCTTTTCTCTTTCATAATTGGCCCAATCGCAGGCAATTTCTTTAAAGGGGGACAGTCACTAAAAAATCGTCCTCGAGACTTTTACACCATCGGATAGATCTCGCCGAGTTACATTGAAAATCCTCTTGGAGACATATCTGAAAATCTCATTTTCGACCTGTTTATAGACGTGGAAGTAGAGCATTTCCCTTTTTTTTCGCTTTTTTCCCAGTACTATTTTCACGAGTTTCGCTTTTTCGCTTTTTTTTCGCTTTTTCGCTTTTCACTTTGTATTTTTAAGGACTGTCTGTGCTTTGGGTCCTAACTGAATAAGGAAGAATTTTCATAAAAAGTGATCAACTACAAAGTTGTTCACCTGATAACTTGCAACAACTTTTTAGTTGACAGATTTTTAAGAGAAACAGGCGTTTAAAAGTTATAGAGCGTCGAAAATGTGGTACGAAAATGTTGTCCGAACAGCGGGGAATC
>GL379807.1:52680-90618 GCA_000143925.2 Caenorhabditis brenneri
TCAACGATCATAATTTCACATACAAAATAAACTTTCGTAAAAGCTATGGTTCAAACTCTGCAAAATCCCTATTGTGAACATCGCTGAATTGTAAGCTGAACTATGCTCAATTGCAAGTTTCTCGACTTCCACTGTCATACTCATGTGGGAGTTCTAAAAAACATTCCATCGAAATTTTTACTTTTGATTGTATATTGATGGAACGCAAAACAATGACGCCTACTCAGATTTTCAGTTTATGTGAACCAGTTTACGCTGAGTTACCGTCTTTATGAAATTACTCCTCTTTGTGCAATACGGCCTGAGAATCAGTGCCAAATCTCAAGATCTCGTCTATCAACATGTTTTCTACATTTGACCGTATCACATCAGTTCTTCTCAAGCTTCTGAAAAAAAACCTTCAGAAAGTTTTGGTTTTCAGTTTTTAGAAATTTCGAAATAACTTGAATTACTGAAAAAATTTGAAAGAAAACATTCGGACGTGCCATCACTACCAAAAGGAAATCCGTCAATCTATTCAGTTTGAGCCTAGATATGCAAAAGTACCATCAATTTTTTTGGCTATTGTATTTTTTATTTCTTGATCGATGAGTTATTTTATATAGCACTTTCTCCCAAACGTCAGATTGCTACTAAAGAGGTCCTCACTATGCTTTTCATTAGTACTATTTGTTTCTCATCTTATGCGGTCAACTTTGCAGTTTTTAGTCTGAAAACAGAGATGATCTTCTGTTTCAGCCAAAAACTCCTTCAGGTTTTGCGTTTTTGAACCACGGTTGGTTTTTACTTGGAGCACTTCAATTAGATGTAACTCCTTATATATCCTATTGGTATTCAAGGATTTCTGTCTTTTCCTTCCTTCTTTCTATGGTATTTACAACTGAAACACTTGCACAAATGTTCATATCTTGCAAATGAAGCCATACTTTTCTGAAGATTGGAAACCAGATTGTGTGGTCCAACCAATTAAAAGTCGTTTAAACCAAACAGCTGTTCACTCACTCTTCCCGCACTCGACCCACACGTTCAGGTAGAAAAGTGGCAGCTGTTCTTTTCTTCCAATAATCCCAAACGTTTCCATTTTGTTTTATCCCAATTTTTGTTTTCCATCCTCAACTTCTCCATTCTAATTGGAAGTTTTTCAATTTCTCATTTGATTTCTGAACATCTAAGTCGGCGATTCTGTTAGTGCAGACTCATTAAATTTTCCTCCGCCACCACATAAATCACTCCAACACCTTCCATTTTCTCACTGCACACACGAAGAGGACACACACAAAAAACGAAGGCCACCTATGTAGATGTCATTCGAAGATAGATCCCAAGAGATTAAGAGGATTTGAGAAGAAGGGAGAAAGAACGGCTGGAGACGTTGGTAGATAGAGTGGTGGAAAGGATGGGGAGTCGAGATATCCTCCCTGCACACACAGAAAAAGAAACCTTTGGTGGGCCTTCTGCCTGACCTTACAAGACGTTTTTTGGCGTGATTGATTTCTCGCTTCTCAAAAAACTTGTGGCATCTAGCCGCTAAATTTTTTTACAGAAGGAGTGTTTTACTCCACTAAACCGTAATGTTCTCACTCGTCAATTTCGACTGACAATTTGTATAACTGATAAGCGGTCGAACAGTTCTGCTCTCTCGTTTTCTCTTCCTCTCTTTTTCGCTCTCTATTTTCAGGAATGTTAATTTTCTGCCCTTTTTCATGTAGGCAGCTGTCCCGAGTAATAAACTAAAAGTCGTTTACGAAGCCTATTACGGGAACAACATTAACTTCCTTTCCTCATATTTCTTCTCTTCGTGCCTTCTCCTCCCCCTCCATATTCAAGTTCGAATGCGTTTTCCCCACGTTTCCTCACGTCTTTTCCGCATTTTTTTCCAAAAAAAAGAAGAGATAGAAAAAATGTGCATTCGAAGTCTCTATTTTTCAAAACAATATAGACATACCCTCTCTTTTCACAAGTTCCGGACACAACTCCGTTCTTTTGCCTCTTTTTAAATGTTTGTTCTCTCTAGGGCAATAGAGAGAGCGAGAATATGTATTACAAAACATTGACTTTTTTGAGAGATGATGATACCATGTACACTCTTCTCGCTCGTTCTCTGTTTGCCTTTCCTTCAATCTAGAGAGCATTGACCCCTAACATAACCGATTTTAGTCCATACACGTCTCAATATGTCCGCTGCACCGATTCCAATCAGTCAACGGATTGCCAAAGTAAGTAGTTTTAGTGAAGAGTCTGTTTGAAACAGTTGATTTTTACAGCACGATGAGGCAGATGACTGGGAAGAGCATTTAGTTTTACGTGTCCCTGGTAATGTTGTGGGTAGAATGGAAAAGGCGGCGTATGATGTCCCGGGAGCTGAGGAATTGGAAATTGACATCAGCGAAGACAACCGAACTGTGAAGATTCGGCTTGGAAATCAAATTCTCCCAGCCAAAATTCTGGATCTCCCAACTATCAATGAGGTAAAGATGTAATGGGTTCGAAAAATTCATTTTGAATTAGTGTAATGGAGAATGGATCGGCATTTTTCGAAAGAAAACCTTATTTACTTATTGCACCAAGTTTCAGCTAATTCTAGAATTCCTAATGAACTTGAGTTCTCACGGCCCTCCCAGAATGCCTCTTAATTTTTTGAGTAGTAATTTGTGATATTTTCAGATACTTTGGGTCTGAAATGACTAGACTAAAAACTGGGGAACATACCGAAACGCATAATCTTAATTGCTACTAAAGATAGATAGTGGGAAAGGTTAGGATAGTCACGTGTTCACATTTTCTTAATGTTAACTTGTCACCGTCAGTAAAAAATGTATTCATGCCTAATTGGGCGTTGAAAAAGGAGCTAGATTGTCTTGTGTTTCCAGGTGCACAAAACTTTGGATAACCACACGTTATACAAAGTAACCAACATCTCACAAATCATTATGTGTGATGAGGCGATGCCAGCTCCAAGAAAAGATAAAAAGAAGACAGAGCCAGTTGCTGAAGAGAACAAGCAACCAAAAGAAGAAAATGAATCTGGAGAGGGACCGTCAACTGCAGAGGTCAAGGTGAAAACTGCACGACAGCTTGCCAGAGAGGTAACCGATTTTCAAAATTTATATACCTTAGCTACGCAATTTCAGAAAGTAAAAGAATATCAGTATCCGCATGGCATCACTCCACCAATGAAGAATGTCAAGAAGCGTCGATTCAGAAAGAAGAAGCAGAAGAAGACAATGGCAGTTGAGGAGATTGAAAGAGAGTTGAAGCGGCTTCTTCGAAGTGATTTGGAGGCCACGTCGGTCAGATGGGAGATTGTAGCAGATGACGGGGTGAGGCTTTTTTCTCGGTTTTGGCAAGAAGTAAAACAACTCATTTCAATTTTACTCCAATAGATTGATCTGTAGTCACAAAAATGTGAGTTTTTCTAGAACCAACAAGAGGAAGAAGAGGAGGAAGAAGTGTACGATGGTGATGATGGCAGTGATATGGATAAGGATGATGACAAGGATGGAAGTGATGATGACGAGACTCTTTGAAATGTTCTATTTTTCCTCCTTCCAAACAATTATAATACTTTATTGGGTTTCCGATCAAAAATGGGCAAACAATTGAATTTCATCGTTTTTTTTTTGTCAAAATTAAGTAATCAACTTCTTTTGGGTAATAAACAAACACACATTTTTAGAGTCTTGAAATCAAATAATAAATCAGAATGGCAACATAGTGGACAATCAAATCGTTAATGTTCAGATAACTATGAGAAATGTCAAAAAGAGTAATTTTAAAGAAAAGTAACAACAAGAAAAGAGATAAAATCATGAGAGTATATTGCTGGAATTTTTGCGAGCTTTCGATTCTGCCGACTTCTTTTTGGTTTTCTTTGGTGAGGAAATCGGTTTCTCAGGCTGAAAGTAATAACATTAAAATTCATGTCAAAACTGGAGGCGGGCAACTTACTTTTTTGTAAACTTGAACTTCTATCTCATCTTCCCTGTCAGAGTCACGAGACTGCCTGCTTGATCTGGAAAGACTGCGACGAACACGTTCCACTAGTCGAGATCCCATGTTTTTGAATGGATTTCGGCCACCTGAAACAACCAAATTTCACGAAAATTTTATCAAATGTTGTTACCTCTTGGAAGTGTAGCATAATTACTGCTAACACCTTCTTCTACTTGCCCTAGACTGTGCATCAGCGCTGTGTTGGCGGCTTCTTCCTGAATATTTAAAGAACTTCATATGATTCAATAAGGATAGTTCAACTTACAAATTTACTTGGTTTCCCGTTTTGAGTAGTTTCCACAGATCTGGATTTCCTGATACCAAAGAATCCTCGCTTATCAGTCCTCGGCTCATCGATAGCTTCAAACGCCTTCGCCATTAATTTCACTGAAGGTTGTCCTCCACGTGCTAGTTCTTCTCGTCGCACTCGATACAAAATGTTTGCACCAGTGCTGTTAGGCCGAGAACCTTTTCCATCTTCAGTTAGATCATCTTCACTGTACTGACTGCGATTGTCGAATGAAGTTGCTCGATTCATGGAATACTCTTCATTGGAAGTTTTTCTACCCGGGACACCTGGAAATGAAAATAGGGTAAGGATAAGGATGGAAAGAAAAGGATCTTACTAAGATTATTACTGGATGATGGCTCGTGATACAGACCACGTCTTGATGGACGACCGTACTTATCAAACCCACTTGAGCTTTCAGTGCTGAAAAATCCACGTTATCTGTGTTTGACCAAGAATTATTAGACGCCCAAACGCAGCATTTCAAGTACATAAAAATGATTTTCAGGCGAAAGGTTGTATCAATTTTGGAAAGAACTAATTTGGACTGAAGTCAAATTGCTGCCATGTTCATGAATCGTTATTGTGTTATGACTAGTCGTACTTTCCTTTTTCTCTTTGTTGTCAGTAGCTTAGCTCAACCCTGAGTTTCGACCTCTCGACCACTTTCAATTCAGAATGAAAATTATTTTTCCACCATTATATGATATTTTCTAGGAACCGTTTTTCCAAAAAGTTAATCGAAATGAAATTAGAACCCAACAAAAAATACCACAAAACCCAAAATAACACAAAAACAGAAAAAGGAAACCCAAAACCATTGAAAAAATACCTGAATGATCGTTTCGTGGTGTAACTGCTGACGATGTTCAATTTCTCCGGTTTACTATAATACGGCTCAGTCTCACTGATTGTTGTGGAAACAGAAGCGGTAGTAGTTGGAATAGGAAGGTTAGGATGTCTGGAAATGATAGTGAAAAAGAAAATGAGAAGTGCATGCAGAGAGAAGTTGGATGAGTTTTTATCTAGTGCTAGTTGTTGTTGATTCTTAGAAGTAAAAAAAAAGTAAATCAAACTGAACTTAGGAATCAGAAATAGAAAAAAAATAAAAAGTTGAAAAGTGAAAGAGAGGAGTGGAAATTCAAAAAAATCAACATGGACAAGTAGAAGTAAGAAGTAGGATTCTTTCCAAATTTTGCAAACTTACCTATAAGCATGTCTCAAAGGAGCACTGTTAACTGATCGAATAGAAAATGAAGATTGACTGATGTTATCATACGTTCCTTCACCACACTCTGAGATCGATGGGGCATACCCATTTGAAGCCTTTTCACCGAGCACAGAACCTGCTCTCTCATCTCTGAAACCCTATTTACAACACTTTAAAAAAATGATAGGGAACTCACGGATTCAAATTGTTGGCAGCTTCATCGTCTCTCAAAACAATGAGTTGGTTGATTATATACCGTATACCATCCGGTTCATTTTCTCGGGATGTCTTCCGAGTTGCTTCGCTGACATAGGCAAGTTGATCAATGATACTGCTGAGACGGTACTTGCGGGTTAGCTTTTGGAGCTCGTTAAGATGAACTATTTGTTGAAGGCGTTCTCGTTCAGATTCAATCATTTCCTGAATAATGAAAATGAGATTAAATATGTTCTATTTTCGGGTATTCTCACTTTTACAACTTGCTGACTGTCTTTGTTTTGTGACAAGTTCTTCTGCTCGATTTCCAGCACCTTGATCTGCTCACCGAGCACCCTGATGGTTTTCTGTGCTTCATTTTTCTGTCGATTCTTCTCTGCTGTTATTTCAGTAATCTTGTCATTTAACCTGTCCATCTCCTTTGAATAGAACGCTTCACAGTCTCTATATTGCTTCCGGATAGTTTCAACCGAATCAGTGTTGTCAATTTTTTCATTCCGACCTCTAGCTCTATCGATATTCCAAAGTATTTGATCCGCTTTACGAGCTTCTTTGGTTAACCGTAAATCTGTATTCAACCGCTCTAATTCTTCTTCTTTTGCGGTTAACTTGTTTTGCTGGAATGACAGAAGTTTGTCATCATGATATAAGTTAGGAAGTATTAGTAATTACCTTCTACTACGTGTAATACTGGCTGGTTAGATAATGAACACCCGTGAACATGTGATAATGAGTAAAACACATCAAATAGTAGTTGTGTTAATGTCAAACGTGGTAAATGTGAGTTTTCTGTTCAAAAAAGTGAAAGGTTAGTAAGGGGGAATGACACACAGGAAATGAAAACTTACCAGTTCTTTAACTTTTTCTGTAGACTCGTTTGCTGATTTCTCCTTAACCTTCAAGTTGTTTCTTTCTTCAGCAACCTGTTTTTCAAAATTGGCAAGAGCGTCTTTGTTGGTGTCACGTTCACGGCGGGCAAGTACTAGCTGAAAAACAGGTAATGTCTCTTAAGGAATATTTACATGAAGTCAATTTTTCAGGCTGGAAAATAAACCATAGATGTTCTTTCGAAAAGGATAAAAGAACTTTTCAAAACTGAATATCAATGAATTCGATGATTTCCCAATTCATTTTTTGACTGATTTCACAGATTTCTCATTTTTTGAGGCTATTTTCGTAGCTGCGGTAGCTTAAACTAACAATATCTCTCAACTTTAATTACCTGGGAGTGAAGGGCCTTGTTGGTATCCTCCATAATCCTCATTCTGCTGCTGAATTTCTGCTGCATAGCATCAATCTCCACCGTCCTCAATTTCTCACTCTTCCTTGTTTTGTGCTGGAATGCTTCCTTATCCTTCTCCCAATTTGTGTTCGCCTTGGAAAGTTGATCTTTCAATTCAGCATTCTGAATTCGGCACTCCTCGAGAGATGAGTTAGCATCCGCGACTCGCTTTTCAAGAATTGAAATTTGTTTTTTGAGCTCCAGCACCAGCATCTTCTCACTATCCTGACGACGGAGTGGGGATGGTTCTCCAGAGAACGAGTTTTGAGTTGCTAGAAATAAAACATATAAGTAATTGTATACGGTGTACAGTGCTTACATGTAGACTCCTTCATCTCATGCTCATCTGGAAGTTGCTTTTTGAGCAGAGCAATTTCTTTTTCAAGCTTTGACTTTTCATTTTTCCAGGTGGTCTCACTCTTCTTCTGGTCTTCTGACAGTTTTTCTGAAATCATAATATAGCTTTTTGAAGCTAATTTTCTGTGGGCTTACTCAAATGCTCTTCAGCATCATCCTTCATTTTCTTCATTGCAGCAAGTTCATTTTTAGAGCGATTTCTTTCTCCATTCATCTTTTCACGCTCAGCATCAAAGATACTTTCCAGTTTCTTATACTTGATTTCAAACTCCTTCACCGTCTTTTTGTCAGTTTCCATTTCTTGCATATCCTTTCTCAATAACTCTGCCTCCACCCTCAACTTCTTATTTCTCTCCTCCTGTTCTTCCAGAGAACGGGTCTTCTCAATCAAGGTAGTTGACTTTGACTCCAATAACTCCGAGAGTTCATCATTTTGTCGTTTTGCATCGGCAATTCTAATTCCAAGTGTCTTGATTTCCTTTTCAAATATCTGCCGTTGTTTCTCAATTTCTATCGTCCAACGATCTTCTGTTTGAAGAACTTGATTTGTCAAATCCTTATTTTTCTTCTTATAGAATGAAATTTCATTTGCTTGTTCTTCAATGCTAGATTGCAACTGATCACATTTTGAACACTTTGCTTCGAGAAGATTCTCTTTGCTTGGCACTCGTTTCACAGATAAACCAGATCCAGGAGTCACATTCTTAATGTTATCAAGTTTTGAGTGAACATTCTTCATTTCTTGCATGACATTCGCCAGCTCAGCAATAATTGCAGCTCCACTGTCTTTCGATAGAGAACGACGTCTTTCATCCTGAATTAGAACATCATTACGGTTTGAGACGTGGGTTTTTGCATAAAGCAACTCAATTTGGAAGGCGAAAAAATTTCAGGCAAAATGAATTGAGATGAAGAGAATACTATGCGAGTATTTCTTTTTTAACTCGAAAAGGAATTTGATTTTTTGGTACCCAGAAAATCATCAACTATTGACTTCATAGGCCGCTTGCACTCATTGTATCAACCAAATACTCTCACCCCAAATTCAAACTAGGAACTGACCTTCTGTGCATGATCAATCTTCTCAAATTGCTTACACAACCTTCCTGTCTGTGTTTCTACTGCCGCCAGGACTTCACAACATTGCTCAATCTCATCAATAGTCGGAATCTTCCCTTGAAGTTCACTAACGGAGTCCTTTGCCATTTTCTCACTCAATTGTTTTTCGAGATCTTCGATTCTTCGTTTTAATTCATCCGAATATTGGATCTCCCCGTCTTTGACTTGTTTTTTGTGAAGTGTGTTACATCTCTCGTTCACCATTTGGAGCTGCCCATTTAGCTGCTCAATCTGAATTGAAATTAGGATAACTGACTCAAACATATAGTGGTTTACCTTGGTGGCAAGCGAGATAACTTTTTGGTTGTCGGATTTGAATACAGTCGTTTTGAGCTCGTTGACTTGGGCTTCCAAGGCTTTTCGCTTCTCTTGCTCTTTTCGCAACTCGGTCGTAGTTGTTCCAGAAGGTACTGAAAACGGGGTTTGATATTTTTTAGATTCAATGCTACAAAATGAAAACAGAGGTCGGCAAGCTAGGACTGACCAACAAAATTAGGTTTCGGTGTCGATTTGCTTTCCAACTGTTTGACCTGAGTTGTGAGCTCAAGATTCTTGCGCTCAAGCTCGCTGATTGTCACAATCATTTTTGACATATCCTTTTCCATTTCGGGCGTCAACTTGAATTCGCCAGCTTCGGAATGGGCTGATGTCCCACCGCCACGCTTGCAATCGGTCTCCAATTCGACTATTCTAGAATTACTTCTTTATTTCGAAAATTCAACTTAAAATTTGGCTCACTTCTTGTTCAAATGATCGTTGGTCTTTTCCAATCTTTCGACCTTGGTATTCAAATGTGTCACTTGACTCTCGGCTAACTCCAATTGCAAATGAGCATTTCCGTCGCTAAAATACAGATTTCATCACAGAATTCGAACCCAAATTATCCCAAAAACAATGAGCAGCACACAAACATAAAAAAGAAAGATGAAGATAAAACCCAACTAAAGATGAATTGAATAGAACCCGGAGGAGAGAAAGTCAGAAACTCAAATGGAAAATGTTTTGAAACTATTCAGAAAATTTCACACACAGAAGCAAAGAGCAAAAGTACAATTTCAGAAAAAATACGGTAACACGCAAACAAACCAATTGCCAGAACACTTTTAATAATGACACTAACCCTCTGAAAATGTTATTATTTAAAAACTATAACGTGGTTCTGATGAACACTTGTGCGTGGTTAGTTTTTTGTGTTCTAACTATCATTCTAATATTTTCAACTTTGACTCTAAAACATGTGAAACGAGACAAAGACTATATACGCACTTGACAAGTACACGCAGTGACCAACCTAGCCGATCGAATCATCGGTGGACGAAGCTTGCTCGCCTTTGACAGTTTTTTGAGAAGTTCTTCATTCTCGTTTTCAACATCCTGGAAAAATGGCTACGTAAGGTACCCTAGATGTGTCAAACCTGCAACCGAATCTGGGTCCTCTTCAAATCCTCTTCTGAAAACCTCATTTGCTCTCGAAGATCAATTTCTCGCTCAAGAGCATCTCGAAGCTCCTTAGACATCTCGCTTTCTGGAATGTTTGGTACACTGGCTGCAATTTCAGCAGATAGGCGTTTCTGAAAATTAAAGATTTATGTCCGAAGTCCGTAATAGGTTCTCAAAGAATATTGTGTTCTAAAAACTTACCACAGCAATGTCAGTTTTGTTTCTAGCTTCTCTCCACTTATTTTGAGTTTGAATCTCCCGAACTTTTTCTTTCAGGTAGAATACTTCATCTTCCAGCTTACACCGTTTTTCTTCAGTTTGTTCAAGTTCATTATGAAGTCTGACCGACACCTCTTTGGCAACTCTGATTTCATACTCCAACTCCTTCACTTTAGCACTGTCAGACTTTATGGACGCAGCAACAGCTTCTGGACAACTGTTCATGTATTCCTCCAACTTCTTCTCGGAATGCATTTTCTCTGCTTCAGCTTGATCTTTACTTCGTTCGGTCTTTCTCAGTTTGAACTGAAGTACTCTGCAGTTTTTAGCATTCAGCTCAAGTTCTCTTTGAAGTTCTCGGAATTCTTCTATCTCTTCTTCACGATACTGATCCTATAAATAATATGAAGGTTAGGCGATCGAATTTGAATTGTCATAATATACCTGCATCTCTTCAATTTCCTGTTGCAAATCCTTCACCTCCGCTTTCAACTGCTCATTTTCTTCCATTAATTCGTCACATAACCCTTCAGTTGTTCGAATTTTCTCACGAAGTTTTTCATCTGATGTAGCGAATGTGGTTTCCTGCAAATTATGCAAATTGTGGCATAACGTTTTGTGAGATTTGGTAAACACAATTTTTCCGACGTGTGGGTGGAGAAGTAAGAATAAAGTTCGAAAGAAAAGTTGGATAGTCTTGTTTTGCTCAAAAAATTAATATGTTCAGGGTAAAACCGCAGTTCCCATTCACACTAACCTGCAGTTCTCTCAGCTCACACTTCAATACTGTATTCTCATCCCGATAGTCTTGTATCTGATTTTCAGCCTGATTCAGCCGTTCTTCGAGCATGTTGATCAAAGATGACTCGCTTTGTTCGGCGTTCTGAAGGCGTTGTCGCAAAGCCCACTGAGCTTTCTCCTCCTGAATAGTGACGATGCGACTAATTTAATTCTTTTTCATTCATCTTTTCAAAAGAGCAGACATAAAAAAGCAAAAAGAAGATATAAAGGGACTAACCTTCAAGCTGTGATTGATATCTCGGAGCTGAGAGATTTCTTCTTTTAGGGTCTGGATGTACTCTGACTGAAAAAAACGAATAATTGAATTTTCAAGGGCGCGACTGAATCTCAGAGTCTCAGATTTACAGAACACCCAAAAAAAACTTTTTTTCGGGAAACAACTCGAAAAGTAGTTTGAAATAAAGTGTACAACTATAAACGGGATATGAAAACAAGTGGGGACCACTTCGAAATAATATGCTGCACCTACCTCGTTCTCTGTGGGTGTAATAGCCCGTTCCTCCTCACAAATGCTACCACTGAACGCTGTCACCATACTTTTTGTGTCATTCACACTTTCGCATGATTTTGTGGAAGACATTCCTTTTGATGTAGCCGAGAGGTATGAAGAGACAGATAATGCTTCAGTGTCATCTGGAAGTTATAAGGTTGGGATAGAAAAAACGATTTTTAGTCCCTCAATCGTTTCTTTCAAGCTAAACGTTTTAGCATTTCGAAGAGTTGTTCACTCCATCTGTAAACCTACAATTAGTTGACACCCAAAGCATTTCGTCACAGCTAGATTACCTCATCGCATTAGAAAATGCACAGGGTCTCGCTCCCACCTATACATAGAAAACTCAAAAAAACGACCTATATTTTTCTGAATTTACTTTTCAGTTTCCATTATTCTACCCAAACTGTCTCCTGACTTACGTATTTTCACAGTTTTCCCGTTTTCAATTGCACGAAAGGACCTATCCGTTTGAGGACCGCCATTAGAAGTAATAGAAAAGTATGAGGATATGGAAGAAGTATCCCGATCTTTTGGATTTGGAGCACATATAGCTTGATTACCCATATCAAAATTTTCTAGAAAGTCATTTTTTGTTTTTCCAAAAAAAGGAAGTGCAGAAGGACGACGAATTGAAAAGAATGCGTCGAAAGAAAAAAATCACAAAACGAAATGATGGGAAACGAAAAGTGAGTGCGCGGAATGAGAAGAAGAAGTCGTGCTCTGCGCTGTTGAGAAAAGCTCTCCGTTTTGTGAGCGCAGGAAATTGTGGTAAGTAGATTTGTATTTTAATACCCAGAGGAGTTTTCAGGAGACACGCAACGCCTACACTATTAAGGTCAAGGATTATCAGAAAAGGTTGACGTTCTATACGAATATTATGGGAACAATTTTTTTCAATTTCATTTTATGGGAAGTCTGAGGGTAGGAATGATATTTGAACAGAGTATCTAGGAAGAATAAGCCAACGTCATTCGAATAACAGACATGGGAGTGTGTTGCACTATTTATCACGTAATTCTGAATATCATGTCATTTGTAGCAATTTCGTGCGTTGACAATAGGTAAAAAGTGATTTTGATTAAAAACGTGTGCGAAGGCCCTAGCTAAGGTATGGAGATTGTAGTTGTTCTTAAATTTGTCATTCTGGCAAAAACAGAAAATCGACTTCAAAAATTGGCGGATAGTTAACGAAGTTTTGCAAAGTCGCGCCATTGTATGCAGACTGAGGATTCAAAAATCAAAAAGGCTGTACGCTAAACAGTCGACGTTACTAATTTATTTGACATTGTTGGCGCTAGCGGGCGCACCTCGGTTGCCAAGGCACAGAAACTACGATTTCGAAATGAGTAAAAGCTATAATTTATATTACTCCTGGAGAAAAACAAACTGATGGAATAGCAACTAGAAACTATGTCTATCGTGAGAACTTTTGGAGAACTGGTCAACTGACTTGAAAGTGGGTGTGTAAAAGGTATACTTGTGTGGTTCTGCTCAACATTTTCAGATGAATAATGATATCATTGGAAACTTATGGCAACGTCCTAGCTCTAGTGGGGAAACTCACTAACAAGTATTTCGGTTTGACTGTTGTTCGATTTTAATGACGGAGTGATGATAGTAAACTAGTACAGCTTAGAGAAACTGTCGAATGACCACATGAACCTATGAAGTTTTAGTTAAAACATCTGCTATTTCTGAGAAGAAAGATATTATTCTGAGGTGATTGTTATCTTTCAGAAATCCATATTCCAGAACCAAAAAGAAGTTGGGACCGCCTTTATTATAAGTTTTATCTACCCAAATAAACCTCACAAGGTCAAGTTTTTGTAAAGTTGTTGAGAAATTTCAAACCTATAGCATTATGACGCCATTTCTACTTCATCATATGTCAGTTATCGGTTTTCAGAACTACAAAATCCCTATCCACGAAACAAAATAATTTCGTGAAGAGACCAACCTAGAATCTACTCAAACCAATTTGAACAGCGGAATTTTTCAGCTCGGACTCACCATAAAAACTGAGCTTCCTAGAAGCAATCATATCTCACAAGTTGCAAAATTTCAAATAACTCTTTTCAAATATTGGATCCACTATCCGAATTCCCCATCTTCATTTTTTGACCTATAACCTCTCCCAAACACCATAGATTTAAAACTCTAGATTGCAAATTTTGATGTATCCCTTCATTTTTTCCCAATCTTCCCAAGTTCAAGTTTTTCCTAACTCACCATCATCAGGTCCACCATTATCCAAATTACTTGCAGTTTTCCAACTCCTCCTCCGTTCTTTTTTCAGTGTAGACAAAGTAACAGTGGCTTCCTCAACATGTTTATCCTGGAAAATATAGTGAATGTTTGATCGGTAAAGGTCAGGTTTCAAGAAAAAAAGTACCTTCGGACGGAAGCACTTTTTACACCGCTCCTTTAGATAGTTTTGTGGTTCAAAACCGTTGCAAAGGTCACTCATTGAGCGAAATCTGAAAAACGAAGTTTATAGTTTGAGGGTACTTGGTACGAATCTGAAATTCAGATAGGAACCCTACAAAGACCTAAATCATCAGATATTTCTTATCACAAATTGCAAAAATTCGAAAAAAAAAGTTACCAGTTCAGGCTTCTCATGTTGATGAGAATATAGAACAGATCAAGACAAATGACAAGAATAGAATGGAGGAGAAGGACAATGGGAGAATGTGAAGGATTGGGCACATGTTATTGTAAAACGGCGAAAGAGGAGGGGTAAAGGATGACAAGTGGCAAGAAGAAGCGTTTTATTATTATTTTCTACCCTCTTTCTTTTTTTGTTCCCGTATATCTGGTTGAAGGAGCAAACATAAGCACGTACGTACATACCCCTTCATGTAATTTTTGGTCTGGTGTTAAAACAATGGGAGATCTGGTCAGAAACCGTTTTAGGGAAGGCTCGGCAAAAAAACGAAATCATAACCCTAAACTGAAAAAGAAAATAATTTGGGGAATCTGCCGTTCAGAGAAAAGTGATGCGCCCACTGTTTATTTGAACTTTCCATTACATTTTCAAGTGGCCACACGTGTTAGGAACTTCAGATAAGATAAACAATGATGAGATGGTTACTGATAATTCTTAGAAACCACTGCAAGAAATTTGACTTCAGACTTCAAATTTCCAAAGATATGCAAAAAATAAGCACCATAAACATTTCAGACTGCTTTTAAAACAAAAATGACCAAAAATTCCATCCTAAATTACTTCAAGCGAAACAATGAAACATCTCGAACTGTTTTCTTGGATCCAAAAAATCAGTAGATCAAAGAGATGTGGAATGTCAAAAAGTCTGCGCTAGGTAAATCGTGGTAGTACAAAAAAAAAACTCTGTCTCTCCCCCCTAAAATTCCACTTTCACAAAAAAACCGGCTGACGTAATTTACTCATATCCCACCTTAAGAAAGCGGGTGAGAGGGGAGAAAGAGAAAAATAGCTGCTGTCATGAGAATGTTGCAAACCAAAAGTCTCTCACTCGCACTGTATTTGCTCCGTGAGCCCTGAGCTACCAGATAGACCCCGGTGGCTCACAGAGCACCCCCGTAGAAAGAAAAGAAACAAGAGCGTGCACAAATATCTGGGATTGATTTAAATTCTACAAAAATGGATGTTTTCAATGTTACCTGGGTGATTTTTTCATTGTAATTAGCACTGGAATTTTAGATTTTCAGCAAATTTTCGTCGTTTTTCAAATTTCCAAGAACCAAAAAAGAATTAGAATAAATATGAGAGTGGACAAAATCACACGGAGTATCAAAGGGTTTAGTTTCAATTTCCACTTGCCCTTTCTTCATGTTTGTTATTTGCTCGCTTGATTTCCGCATGCATAAAGTTCGGATTTCGGATTTTTCATGTCGTTTTGTTTTTTCAGTTTTTTTTTTAGGAAAAATGTAATTATTTTATGGATTTAGAAGTTTCGAATATTGTAACAGAAAAACAAGAAAGAAGGATATGACAATCTGTATTGATGAAGCTAATCTAGGTGAAAACAACCGCACAAACGCAAGATTATATTGAAAATGAGAAAATCTAGTTACTACAATTTTTATTCGGGTAACTTCTTATGGATACTCAGAAATCAAGAATGAGAGGGAAAATATAAATTGAGTGATCAAAAATTTCAGGGTTCTATAAATCGCAACACATAAAAAAACACCCCGAAAGAGCTAGGTGACCAGTAGAAGAAAATTCGGAAAATCGGTAGGAAAACTCGTGAAGAAAATACAGTTTGGACACTAACTGAAGTTTGAACCGGCAATTGAAAATCCCTAGAACGATCCCATTTTCCAAACTTACACCCTAGAATAGTTGTTTCTGTTTTGCTGAACGATTGTCCAGACTTTCAGAAAAATCGAACTTCTTGAATCTTCGGAATCAATTTGTCCCAAAAAAATTATGATGAAGTTTTCTTGTAGGTAACTTATAAATAGAATTCGCCTAGAGAAAAAAAACGAGTTCTGTGAATTTTCTGAAAGGAAATGGGCAGTGTGAAGAGCTCAAAAACAAAAACAAGATTTCGGGCGGGAATTTTGAATTCATTTTTCTAGTGATTTGGGATTTTCTTTGCTGAAACTAGGATTTCGAGCTGTGAAAGCAGAGAAAACTCAGGAAGTCGATCTTGAAAACTCAATTTTCACCAGAAACTGTACAAAATCCACAGATAGAACTGATGGAAATAGATAGGTCGGATCAAGGTGGTCTCAAAAGCGGTATCGAAAATGTTGTTGAGAACGTGTTACTCACAAATCGGAACGAGGATCGTGGTGGAGCAAGGAGATAGATAAGAGAGCCCCGGGAATAAGGAAAGAGTAAGGCGTGAGTGGAGGAAGAAAAGTGTAAAGTTTCCCGGGCACAGGACATAGAGATAGAGAGGGAAGCAAAATTCATTCTCGAGACAGATCCCCTCTTTCTACCCACCAACGAAACTCTTCGTCTCTTTTCTGAACACTTTATCCGTCGCCGCTCACCCTTTCTAATGACTCGTTTTCAAGGCTCTTCGGGAGGGCCATCGGGGTCAATTGACACGGGATTTCACTCCCATTTTACCGGATGAAATCTTTTGCAGACGGGTGTGTGTTTCAATGTTTCGCGAAATGACAAGATAAATGAATATGAACTTTTGAGACAAGCGTCAGGGATAGGAGGTATTGGAGGTGGTGGATAGACTGATATTGCAAACTTTGGAAAAGGGGTCCAGAGTCTTTTAAACTGAAATTATTGCATCTCAAGCAGAGGATTGCTAGCTAACACAGGTTTATCTCAAACAAGGGAAAGTTATTGAAAGTAGCCATCTCCTTATTTGAAGAAATGAACTTGAATGACATTGAAAATTTCGGGAATCGAAATTACTTTTCCCGAAAGTCTATACGGCAAAAATCACAGTAAATCAGAAATAGATTTAGTTTCAGAGTTGGAGAAGGTTTTCTTATAAAAATGAGATAGTACCCTAACCTGCAACAGAATCCAAATACTATGGAATGGTTTACATGTCTGAAAATTATATTCTGAACTTTGAAGCCCAATGAAAATCCTGAAATAAGAACCGGATATTTTCCTTTGGAATCAGTTCATTGTGGAAACAAAGCATACCAACGCCTTTCAAAGCTTGAAAATCAGATATATCATGGGCTTATTTCATAATTGATTCGATATTAATTGATTCGATATTGATTCTATATAGTAATTAGGTAAGGGGGTTTTCTGAAGATAGCTCTGAGCCGAATAAAATTTCCATTCAACTTGAACTTGAATTCTTGACATTTATTTCAATGTGACTAAAATTGTGCATGAAGCGAAGAAAACTAGTCTTGGGGTCAAACCCCTTTGAAGAAGAAAAGGAAAGTGCATATGTAATTCGATCAGTCGGCGTCTCGAACTCATAACTTGTTGCGAGCTCATCTCAGTTCATCTGCAGTTGTTCGTGTTAGAACTTGAAAAATTGTATCAATTTCTTCATTTTTCTCGAAGTTCCAAGACCTAGATAGATTAGAAAACGCAGAAAGTACTGTATACTCGTTTTCAGAAGTTACTGGGTGTTCGAAAAGATTGTTGAGCAATTCCAGAAAAAGAAAACAAATCAAAACAAGAAGTGTCACATTTCTTGTTTGAATCAAACAAAAACACTAAGAAAAAATAAACAGAAGGCGTGGAGTATGGAATCCATCTACTTTTCTTTTTTCTTCCAACTGCCAGTCCACCAACCAACTGTTTATTATATTTATCGGGGCACGAAGACGCTTTGGAAGAAAAAAAAATAGCTGTGGTCCTTCCTTTCGTCATTCGGAAGAAGGAATAGCAAAAGAAAAGAGGAAAAGTTGTCAACATATGATTTCACACAGAAGAGACGATTTGTCGAATAAAATAAAATAAAAAAGTTTTTGTGTGTGAAGGGACCCTCAAGACTTGAGACTTCAATGTGGCAGTTCAAGAACAAAAACAATAAAAATGGAGACTTTGATCACTTTTTTTTGAGTTTTACGTTTTTTTTCTTTTTGTGAGTGACAGCGGCTCTTTTGATTTTTTTTCAAGGAAGTTGAAAATCACTCACGAATAATATTCATAGATTTCTGGGTCCTACAGTAGGAAAAAACTCTCAAAATTAGCATCGTTAGTCGATAGAAAAAACAATCGAGAAGCGATGAACTGGATCTAAGAAAACCTAGTCATGTAACTTAGATAATGAGGATCCCAACAAAAACCTTCGTGAATATTTCAACATTTTATACTTGCACAACAAATAAGAAAATAAGAAATGAAATGAGAAATGCAACTCCTCTCAAAAGTATGATTGAAATAGAAAAATGTAGAGTAAAAAGGAGAAATTGCACAAAACGGCCACCCAACAATTTCTTAGTTGTCTGAAGATGAGTAATAAGACGAAAACTAGGTTAATTTGCTGCAGCCGGCTCAGCATCAAAGCACATTTATAAAACTTATAGCTGTGTGTGTGCTCTAAGAGACACTGACACACGGCAATAGTGCATTGTAACACAACTGTTTAGGTGGGAGTTCTAGTGGCGTTATTAGAAAAGTTTTGAAACTCAATAAAACTTGGAAATGAAAAATATGTACGATTTCGAGAATGAATCATGGGAAAACGAAGTTAATATAGGAAGGAGTAAGGCAAACGAGAATGGGACAAAAAAAATTATGAGTAACCTCAGGGATTGTGAAATATGGACTTTTATTGAGCTTCTGAGAAAAGTTTAATACTGGGAAGGGGTGGGATAAATAGTTTGAACTTTCCGAACGAAAATTGGTAATGAAGACGTTGTAGAAGGTTAATCAGAGAACGAACTCAAAAAATGAAAATATTGGGAATAGAACCAAGTTAGAAGTCGTGAAATACTAGTGAGAATCTCAGGTTGTAAAAGCGATATATGGATATATTGATTGGAATGTAATTCTCGATTTACTGTGAGGTGTAATTTTCATTTTTAGTAGGTTTTTTCGTTTTTTCATGCCCAGTTGAACCATAATGGACCGACGTTTTGTTTTATTAGTTCAACTTCAAAACTGTGACAGTCAAGGCAACAACCGGCCGTGGTTAGGTACCGTTCGTGTTTTGGCTGGTTTTTTTAACATGTTGGTTTCAGAACTCAGATACTGCTCAACATAAACCATTCAGGAATATCATCCAAAACATGTCACGGCTATCCTTGGTTTCTACAGACTTTTTCAACTCTTATCACTTTTTTTCAATCGGAATGGGTGGTAGTCTTGGTTTTGAGAACTGAAAACTCTGACCCTCCAAGAATACTAGTTCTTGAAATCCAGCATGAATTGAATTTTTCTCAGATCAGACGTTTTTGAGATAAGATCCATTAGCGAAGCATCAAGAAAGAATGTTTTTTTTTCTCAGTGAGAGCAGAACTTGGGGTTTGAAAACTAGAAGAAACAAGATGCTCTTTTTGTAAATTTTGTTTCAAAAGTATATTCCAAGCTCCAAAAAAAAAATTCGCATACAAGAAATAATATGCAAGTTTCGAAAGTTTTTTGGGCATCTTTTCTGAAAAACTGTTCTAAGGTCAGGCCCAGAAGTTTTTAGTCACTTCATTTTTATATCTGAAGACTGTGACTGGTTTCAAAAGTCTGAAAATTGGAAAAAAACCTCATTTTTTCAACAATTTTCAAATCTCACGACCAACTCGAAATCGGCAATTAATCTGAATACTCTCTAGTTGAACAAATGACACTACTACATTGCAATCCTAGAAAATTATTGCTACCAACCTCTTTGAAACTTTGAAACATTGAAATGTATTAGGTGACTCTTTGCCGCCTCTCCCTATTACACTACGGGACCTCCGCTAGAGTTTATGAGTTTTGCAGCATCACCAACCGCCCAACTGATAATAGGTACAATTTCGAGTTGATTAATCGTTTTCCACGAATCTCTTCTTCGAAATGGATTTTGAAAAAAAAGAGAGTTGAGTTGAGGTGAAAATGAAAAAGAGATAGAAAAAACTGACCACTTGTTCTATCTATCTATCTGTCCTTCAGAAAAAATGAAGAATGTTAAAGAAAAGAAGATAGGAGGGACCAGTCAAGCCCTCGTCAGTCGTGACGTAAAGTTTGTGAACAGGTACCTTCTCCTTTCATTTTTCTATCCCTTCATCGGGGACCAATGATATTTTCTTCTCTTTTCCCCTTTTCTATAACCTATTTATGATGGACAATATGAAACATACATGTCAACAGAACTGTGACGTACTTCCTCAGTTCCCTTTTGAGAAGACTCCTGAGGATATACGGGATATTCGTTTTTGGACACTCAGAACTCCAAATACTCATTTTCTGTTTGCCAACTATTTTTGATTCCGTAGAAACCGAAAATCAGTTGGCTTCCAGAATCATCATATGATTTGTCAAAGAAACCGGAATCCATCTGGATTAATTCTGACAACTTTGACGTCGACTTCTCAATTGTATTCGACCACCATAAAAACAAAGAAGTGTCATATCCTGGGTTCAAGTTCAAACCTCTTTATGCATTTTAGAACAAGTTTTTTGGAAGTGGGAGGCAATTCGTCATTTCAGGTTTTGCACGGAAAACGGGGGAGAGGGAATTGTTTCTCAAAGTTTAATGACCTTTTGATCTAGGATCAAATAGCAAATTGGATGGATTTGGATAATATGAGCCGGATCAATTAGCGAAAAATCAAAATGAAGAAAACGTCATTTTTATTCAAAATACATGATGGAACACCTATCTTCCTATGCTATGCAATTCAGTTTTCTAGGGGCGGGAAAAAAATTCTTGAGAACGTTCAACCAATATTTCACAGTCGTTCAAAAAATTTTTGAGAAAAAAAAAACATATTTTCAGCTTTTGACAAATTGGGAAAGTGATTCGGTACCAAATCCTGGAAATGTCTATTTTGTTTTTCACAAAAAAACCGAAGTTTGTTCCAGTCAACTTTTAGAAACTTTATATTGCCAACCTAAAATTTATATATTTTTTAGAAGTACCCATACCCACACATTCCCAATCTCACAAAAAGTTACTGTAGCATTTTTCCCTCTTCCCAAAACTTAATTTCTGACCAATTTTCATTTTTCAATCTTATTCCAAACCTTTGATTGGTTTCACTTTGCCATTTCCTAGAATTGAAATCAGCTGTTGTAGTTTTCAATTGAAACATCAAGAAAACAGGACCCACATGACCTAACCCCATGAACCTTTTGAATATCAAACCTGATAAAACTTACTTTCTTTGTTCCATCATTTCTGCTTCATACAAATATATAGCTGGTTGGACCGAAGTCAACATCATCATTGTTCTTGAGTGACTCCTCAAACTGACTGCTTTCTCGATTTGAGTTTATTTTTTCACTCCGATCATCAACGACCACTGCAAAAAGAACATATGGCAAGTTGAATCTTGGTGCTTCCAGACAAATTATTGTGTTCTGGAAGGAAATCTGAAATCTTTTCAGCCCGGATGAATGTGGGAGGAGTGGAAAATGAGGAAAAAAGAATGAACAAGTTTGTTGGAGTGGGAGTTTTGAGAGGACACCATCCCCTCATCATATGCTCCTCTCATCTCTTCTCTTGAAACGCTTCCAAATTATGTGAAGCATAAGCAAAACGGCATGTCGTGGTAGAAAAAAGAGCACCCGTCCTTCTAGTGCTCTTTTTTCTTTCAAATCCATCAGATATTCAGCAGGATTTAAGAATTATTGGTTTATGCATTTTAAAAACGTTCTTCAGGGGTTTAGAGTAACCTTTCAAGCAACCTTTTCTTAAATATGACCTTTTCAATCCGTCTGGTGACAAAAAAATACGTATCAAGACTGAAATCAGAATTCAAATGAAAAAAAAAGATTGAAAAGTGTAAGGTCACCTAAAAAAAGGCAGATGCAAAAACGGAGAGACTGATTGAATACGTTTACCTGCTCAAATGTGTGAATATGAGTTAGGTGAAAAAAAAGGTACATGCATACACAAACAAAGAGAGACTTGAATATCAGATTGCCAGAAGTTTTAGAGTAAAATGAAGAATATGCCTCCCATGAGAAGTGTTCGATGTGAAGTTTATGTCTGTTTTGCCAATTAGGTTTGATAAGAAAGGTATAACCAAAAAAATAATGGTGATGAAACTCCCAAGATGTGTTAGGAAAAATAATGAGGACAAGTATGTGATGAAATGATATAAAATAATAGAGAATGTTTTGATAGAAATCGAGGTTTGGAAAAAACCAAGTCGATGATTTGAATGGAAATCGAACACATTTTATGTTTAAGAAATCGAATTCGCCACTCAATAATTTAACATAGCTTTCTTCTGACTCGTCTTTTCAAAGCTAACAGATTTTGCATGTTCTGATAGGCGCTGTAACTAGTTTTAATAATCTCGCATAATCATCGAATGATCATCTTTGTCATTCACATTTTCACCATTGGAACATGATAAGTCTAAAATTTCGTCCAACATTTTCACAACAGTGAAGTCATCAACCTCATTAGCACCTCTACTTGACGAATTCCCTACTCTACCTTCAAAAAAAAGCAAAAAACAAAGTGCGATACTTTGTTTTTTAGAATGGGGCCGAAGCACACCTACATAGGATATATGATGCCTATGCTCATCAGTTCTTTCGGGGCCGAAGCACACCTAACATACGCGGTCTGAAGAGGATGGGCCGAAGCGTCATCATTCAAACCACGGCGAGGATTGAACCAGCATGTACGAGGACCGAAGTACCGCACACTACCACTCAATCACGCAGCTGCTGGAGAAACACGGGTAAAGGGGGAAAGATATCTTGAGAAAAAAGGGGGAAAGACGAAAGAGAAGGAGATTGTGGCCCATAAGGAGGGACAGCTGGTTCGTAGTGCGTAAGAGAGAAGAGGGGGACACTGACGTTTGGGTTGCATGGGTGAGATTGTCTTCCTAACTTCTGCAGATGGGAAAACCCCACTGAAACGTTTTTGAACGTCGAAAATCATAGCAAAATCTGGATCTGGATGATGTCTTCCGAAACTAAGACTCTCCGAAAACTCTGGACAAGAATTGTTGAGCCAGACGCTGCAGGTTTTGCAGCTGGCGTGTGATCTTCAAACCAATTTTTCACTTAAATCTTTTTCGACTCCATCTTTTGGTCGCTGAAAAAAATTTTTGACCTCAGATGTTTCCAATCTTCCTGAACTCCATACTCATATATTTCATTTCAATGTTTTCAGCGTTTTCTTCCAACATGTGCGATCTTTGTTCCTGTATTATTTTCAAATCTCTGCTCTTCCCCTCAAAACTTCCTCTTCTCCCCAGAAAAACTTTAGCATCTTCATAAGACTGAAGCATGGGCGAGAAAAATGTATTTGTATATTGACCCAATGTCAACAGGCCCTAGAACCAGCTCCCGTGTGGCGTGTCACTCACACGTTTCACACACACTCACAATGAGCAAAAATTATGAAATTTGGATGAAGCTGCCAAGTGAGTTGCAAAAGGGGGGCTGCGGAAAAGTTGGTGGCACGCGGAATGTGGCGGACGGGTAGGGTACGAAGAGCATGTGCAAGACAATACAAAAAAACGATGGACGATGCGCGAGGAATTTACGCGGATTGCCTACCTGTGTGTAGGCATGTTTGTAAACTTTGCGCACCACCTTGAAACAATACACACGGGGCGAGGAACTTCGGAACTTGCATAGGAAAAAGCTAAAGTCAAAAAATCAAGGGGTGTCAAGAGGATAAAGGATGACAGTTCATTTGACTTGTTTAAGGCGGACTGTGTATCTTGTAAATCGAAGGGTTTGGGAACACCTCTTCCACATAACCACTACTATCCTTCATTATCTTGGAAACCCCGCCAGTTGTACAATTTTTTATTCAAGAAGCAGAATTCGAAATTTGTTGTACCTTTTTGAGTTTGTTTATTTGAAATTCCAAGCTCCACATGTGAGCATTGTCATTGAGAATGGGATCTAACATATCGTCTTTCCGTTCCCTTCCCCCTTCCTTTCTCATTTTCATTTCCCTTGTAAGCACGCCGTGTCGGTTTTTTGTTGCTCCCTTCCTCATACAGTCATTGCCGCTAGACAGCTGACTAATCCAAACGTTCATTTTTTCTTTTCCTCTACCGTTTCTCCTCTCATACTTTACCCCGTTCTTCTAGAACAAGTGGCTCGACAAGCGTGGCCTCTGTGTCGTTGCTGTTGCCCCCCTTCACAAACACTGACAGGTATCTGGTCCCCTCTCCATCAGCCTTTTTTTTTGTGCTACTGCTCGACGCGCCCCCAATTGTCCTCCTCGCTAGTATGCAGCTAATCGCTAGAAATTGCAGTGAGTGCAGTAGTCGCGGCACTGTAAGGCGAAAAAAGCGTAAAACACAGTGGCGTGAAACGAGATAGTGTGGCGCCGTGAGATTCGCTTGACGTTTTTCCTGGGTTGGCACAATCACCGGAAGCCGGGCGGGGAAAATGGGGGGAGGCTCCACCGGCGAGCCAGCTGCCGCGCGGAAAAACTGAATGCAAAAAAAAGAGAAAGTTTCGAAAGAGACGCGCAGTGAAATATACGGAAAGTCCCCTCCGCGCACCTCGAAACTCCTTCATTTTCCGTCACTGACTCGTCTTTCCGCAACCACCATCATCCCTTCTTTCAACCATCACTTTTCGTTTCTTTCAATTGAATTTACTTCCTATCTCATAAGCCATCCATGCATAGGGCCTATGACCCGGGAGAGACGATACGCGAAAAAGGTCTAAACCCAGTTGCTAGACTTAACCCCGAGCGATTTTCTAATGATTCTAAAAGGTTTGTCTGATATTACAAATTCTGTGTGTTTCCTTCGTTCAGTGTGTATTTTCTCTTCTAAATTTTGGGCAAACTTCTCTAAACCCTAATTTTGGTTTTCATCATTTCTAAATTTCCAATTTCACCTATCCCAATTATTCACTTCTCACATTTCACCGATTGTTTCTCAAATCTGCTTTTTAGGGAGATGGAGAATGGAGTTTCTCGGTCTTCTCTCGTCCATGGTACCCAAACCAACCCGAACTCCGACACTTGGTACGATACCGACGCATTTTTGTTGGTAAGTGTTCGTTTTTCATTTTCGTGACCCCCAAACAACCCAAATCTCAAATCCCGAATTTCACCGCTAAAAACAATATCAATTTCTCAAGAGTTTTCATATTTTCATCTCTATATCCTCTCATTTTCTTTCAATCCTTTTCTTCCAAGGCGAGAATCGTCCTCAAGATATCAAATTCATTTGTATTGAGTGCCAAACATCTACTCTCTCGTAATACTTCGCACTATTTCAACGCTCACTGTATATCTTAGCTCTTCTTCTTTTTCTTGCGCGAGATTTTCACATCGAAGTTTGATCAAGTGGATGAGCAGAAGCACCACTGGTCAACAGAAAAAAGTTAAATGTAAGGAGAACTTGGAGATTGTTACTGTAGGAAGCTTGAAAGAACGGTTCAAGTAAAGGATATTGAGTCGAAAAACTTTTGTAACCATTTTCTAGTTTCCAAAGTTTTGGTTTTAAACAGAAAAACGAAACCTACAAACCCCCGATTTCGAACATGTAGACCAATTATGTACATATAATCAGCTCATTCCCTTTTCGCTTGTTTGTTTGCCGAACAAACCTAACCAAAAACGACAACATGAAAGAAGAAAACAAGGCAGCGCGCAACTAGAACAAAAAATGAGAAATCTCCGCTAATTGATGAAAAATGAGAAGACAATAGGTGAGCACGTACGTCACTTGATTTGGTTCCAGTGAACTGTACATATTGCGTAATTTGAAGAAAAAACAAGTTTTCATCTAGACCGACTCCGGATAGTTTCGTAATGAAAATATGAGAACTTTGAAATACTTCGGGGAGTGATGTCATATTTTCCAGAAAGTTAGAAGCATTCACATGTCACATTTTGGCCTGTTTCAGTGTTGAACCGTGTTCTGGCTGAGAATAACCAAAGTATATTAGTTATCATTCAAAATAAACTAGGTACACAAACAGAACGTTCAAAATTAACCACGAAAAAACTGTTAAGTGACCAAAAGACAAAATTCTTTTGTTTTAAAAACTATTTTCGAACAATTTTGATGGTTGTTCATTCTCAATTGACGTGTATTTTGATTTATGCACCAAATTTCCGTTGTCGGGCTTTGAAAAGAGTTCTGCTCCTGTCCTCCTATAGTTTAAATACCTGAAAAGGCTGCTTTATTTAGAGTTTTCCATTTTTTTGAAGAAAGCTTTATCAAAATAAGACAAACCAGAATAGTACATGATCTGTGTTTCAATGCTTGTTTCATGCTCACATCAAATTGAAACACAGATCAATTTCACTAACATTGTTCTCCAATCTTTGCCATCGTTCTCATTTCCGTTCATTTGTCTTCGGAATTAATTGTGCTCGCTCGTCATCCGATTATCGGCTCATTTAACATGCCTCCTCAATTTTTCTTCGTTTGACCACACACGACGGAGCATATTCTGTTTCTTATTTGCTCAATAGTTCTGAACCAGCTTTCACACAGTGGCAAGTGAAATAGACGAAAAAAAAACGGTTTTTTTCAAGCGGCTTGCGTCAAGTACCACGTGTGTGATGTGTGTGCATAAGCTTCTTGTCACGCTTTGATATAAAAAAGAATTTGAGGTGAAGACGTCCTAGACTGTATTTTTTGAGAAAAAAATTTTGAAAATAGAAACTTTTTTCTGCTTTTTCCAAGAGTTTCTGTATTTGAAATAGATATTGACACTTGTTTCTGCAAAAAATGCATTGTTTCTGTTTTTTGTTTGCACAATATGACAAGATTATGAGGTAGAGCTTGATTTTGAAAAAAAATTTTTTTGCAATAAAACTTTAAGGATTCGTTTTTTAGAACTATTTCCCAATTTTCGAACAGACTATGATAAACGATTTCTTGCCGGTTATATCTTGCATCTTTCACAAAAAACCGTAGATCAGCGGTAACCTCAAAAGCTGAACACTTTTTCCGCCTAGCCGTCAATTGGTAGACACCATCAAAACACAAAAAACCGCGAGTTTCTAACTCACGATGGAATGTGAAGCATCTTGAGAACACCCACTTGAAAACTCTTCCCCAATCCAATCCCCTCCGTTCACCTGCCCTTTTATGAATCAAACATCTTTAGGACCAAGTGAAAGAAGTGCTTAACAAGCTCAGCGAAGGATCAATCGACGATGAAATATGGGGGAAAATTGTGATAATGGAACGATGCAAACGGGTTGCAAAAGCGTACTTGAGAAAAACCACAGTAATCATTGATGGGTCTGAGGATGAATTCGATGGAAAAACTCTCGGATTCAATCATTTTGAAAACCCAACTCGTGATGATCATACAAAAGAGATAAGGGCTAAAATTGCAGACGTAAGTCTCTGTAAAAGAGAAATTGATTCTATTTTTGCATTTGTTTAGGGTGTGATCTTGAAAATGGACTACCAAGGTAACATCAAAGGAATGGCTCGTGGAGCATCACCAATTATCTGCCAAGGCTGGAAAGAACCACGTAGTAACTGTATATCTGACCGACTGGTTCGGTTACATGGAAAATTGAATCATGGAACAACAGAAGATGAGAAAGCCTATAAAGTTTTTGATATGAGAAAATTCAAACATTCTTTGGAGCGAGAACTGCATGACGGTACTCCAGATGCCAGATCGCTTTTATTGAAGACATGTATGAGAATTGCTTTGGTGAAGGATGGAGCTGATATGAATAGAACTCCTTGTTGGTTTGCTATTGTCAATCTTGTGGCTCTAGATATGATCAAAGAAAAAATACCACTTATCAAGTCGTTGAGTAAGTCTTATTGCTCTTGCTTTCAGGAGTCTTTTTCAAAATATCATTCTATTTCCAGTCAACGGAAATGCATTACCCATTATGAACTCCCCACCACCACCAATGTCCGACCCATCTGGATTAGATGCCCAAACTCTGACTCAAATTATTGCTGCGGCTGTCACACAAGCTAACAAAGGGTACGAAACATTTAAATGTCTTTTTCTCCATAATGAATTTTTTCAGCGCTCCAACTACTACTAACAATAACAACCAAAACTTAACAATTTCTCCGGAACAACTCGCCCAAATTGCATCCACAATCAGTATTGCTCAAACAAACACTCTAAGAACAGCTGATTTGGTGAAAAAGGAGAGACCAAAGTAAGTTTTCTCTATACTTCTTTTTCAACTTCTCAACGTAAAAAATCTCTTTGAAAAAAATGTGTTATTTAGAAAACCTTACCACTGCTCAACTTCTTCTTTGGACTCTTCCGGTGAAGACTCTTCTGGCCGCCGTTCCGAGGCATCTATTGCAATCAAATCTCGTGCTAAGCGCTGGGAGCAAGTACAAAAGATCAATGAGAGGGAAAAGTACACAGAGAGCCCTGATTTGAAAATGATAGAAGTGAGTTCAAATGAGACTTTGAGATGAAAAAAAGGTGAGTTCAGAAACCAAGACCTGGAGGAAGAGCACATCGGCCGTCACTCCAAGATGTGATATTCACCAGAAGTCATTCAATCACCAGTGATTATGATAGTAACAAAGAACATTTTGACTCGGGAAGTTGGAGTTCTACTCAATCGAGATATAAGGTAAGTTGGAGTTGAATTTGAAATGGGACGACAAAAATCTTCTACGAAGAGCAGATTGTAAGGTACAATTCATCCTTATATAGTTTCCAAGCAAGTTTTGTTTGTTCATACACCAAAACTAACGAAATGAAATATTTGAAATGAAAACTACAGAAAGTAATTGAAAAAAAAATTCAAACGGAATTTATCAACTGACATATTGGGCATTTTGAACAAAGAAATGTTTCGTTTGACAGTTTTTTTTCTTTCCCATTTTCTGATAATTCACGTTTCAGGGTGGCCGCTCCACATCTTCTTCCGTTGTTTCGGAACATGAACTTGCTGCATTAGCTCGTGATGAACTCAAAGAAACTAGTGAGATTCGTGAAGCAAACGCAGTCAGCGAAGGTATACTATTTTCTCTCATTCATTTTTGACAAACTTGCATCATCATTTTCGTTTCAAATCATTTGTTTTTTTGTTATTCCAAGCATCCCACCATGCGCTCACCCCCGAAATGTTGCAATGAATTCAGACGACGAGCCACCAACTAACCCACCATCACCAGCACCGCCAACTGTCAATGTGCCAACACTGCCACGCAAAGACTATAACTTATCACCAACACCAACACCCGAGCACGTTATCACTCCACGCAGCTTCGCAGCTACCCCTGCTGAACAGTTTGCCCCTATACTAGAGGGAGCTCCAGTTTGGAAGCCGAGAACAGTGGCTGTGGAATCTGAAAACTCACCTCCGACCTCGATATCCTTGCCACCGCCACCGCTCCCCAAAACACCACAACCTAATAATGGTATGCTTTTCTGATTTTTTTTTTTGTGTTTAGTTCTGAATGTTGATTTGCTAGTGAGAATTTAGTTTCCACAAAAAACCACTCCCTCTAGGCACGAATATGTTCCAAAATATGAAACTCAAATGGTTCCCGTCGTATATGGGTAAGTCAATGTGACTCTTGTCTCCCCATTAATCCGAAGTAGAAAAAATTTAACATTTCATGTTTTGGTTTACTTGAAAAATATTAGAGAAAAACCGTGGAAAAATCTAGATTTACAGGAAAAATTTTGGCTGCAAAATGGAGACATTGGAAGTCGTAACTTAAGATTCATGATTTATTTTCTCTTATTTTATCATGCTTTTCATTCTCAAAACTTAGTATTTAGTAAAGCTTATACCAAAATATTTTCGTGTTCAATACAGTAGTATCTCAATAATAACCATGCTCTAATCCAATGCTTTTACCTTTATCACCTCCCGAATTTCAGGTCTCCCCAACGCTTCATTGCCATATAATCACAATAACAATGCGTAAGTCATTTAACCCTATGAGCTTTTTCTGCTAAAATGGGAACTTTCTAAGCTTTTTCTTTGCTTTTTTCTCATTATTATTATTTGCTTCAGCTTCAATTCCAACCCCGCTTATTATGAGCGCCATCATGAAATGGTAACTATATCTGTAACTCTGTGTGACCTTTTTGAGTTTTTTGTGTTGCTTTTTGAGACTCACTGAACTTTTCTCCCAAGCCAACGCCTAATTCCCTTTATGTTGAAGTGATTTTGTTTTTCAAATTTTGGTTTGAGTGTTATTTTTGTTTGGATTTCATTTTTGCAGTTCTGTTGAAGTGCCATTTTTTGATAATCTTCAAAGTTTGGGTTGAAGATTATCAAAAGTTTAACTTTGGGTTTTGCACGGGATGATTTTTTCAGAGGGAGCTTCACCCGCGCCGCAGCGAGGAGATGGAAGTTTACTTCGGCCGAACCCCGGTCCAGTCCGATCCTCCACGCAACCGATCAAACCCGTTCGTCAGCGAACTCCGTCAGGTTGGATTATTTTTTAATAGAGGGTGGAAGAGATTGTGTAGTTTGATCTTTGAAAAACTTGATAGTAGGAGTTTGTGGCTTTGATAGCTTACCAAAATGTTCCCTGATTTTTGTGAAATTCTAGAATATTTTGTGATAGGAAAGTGCTGTCAAGTGGTCAGCAAATCTATAATTGGATAGTCTTAGATAGTAAACGTTAATCATAGATTTTTTCGAGAAGTTGAAGAACAAATGTTATATTCGTTTCGCAAAGTATTCCGAAATTTCAAAATTTCCCAAGCTTTTTTTCGAATTGTTTTCAATTTGTCTCAAAATCTGAATATTTCACATAAATCTCACTTCCAGGTTCTCGAGCAACGAACGAGCGGTTTGCGGATTGCGCGCAACCACTCTCAACCAGCCGCAGTTCATCCCAACTTGCGACAATTCGCCACCGGTCGCCAACTCCACCACTCTGCTACCCAACCGTACAACAACGTCAGCAGCAATTGCAGCAGCGGACGCAACACTCCGGAAAGAGCCCATTCACAGCTCGTCGCGTCTTCTTCGCACCCAGTGCCACGCGGACTCCGGAGAACACCCAACCAGCAGTTCCAGCACCAACAACAGCAGTTGCTCCAACGAGACCAGCAGCAGTCACCACAGTCAACACAGCGCCTCCCACCATACAACTACGGCCAGTCTACTCTGGTGAGTGTCTCACAAATTCCTGAAGTTTAGAATTTTTGTAGGAAACTTTTTTTTTTGATTTCAGTGTCGCGAACCACCATCAGCAGTCCGAGTCAACCGCACGGGATCCCTGCCATGGGGACAATACCAGCACGTGAGACGAACTCACATGTAATCAAACTTCAATTGACCTAAATCTTGAATACTTTTCATCCACCTTCACAACATCGCAACATACATATCTACTGAAAATTGTACCAACTGAAAACCTATACAGTGAGTAGACGCACTCAATTAATTGCACAATATAGTGTACGCTCGCACTAGGTTTGTCTTTCCTTATCAAACCTTTTTTTTTCAATTCATTCATCCAATCTTTCTTTTGGCTGTTTGTAAATAATGGGAAACCTCTATTTTTTTGTATTTTATTTTTTATACTATGTATTCTTATTTAAGATGTAATGTAATCTTATCTATCTTTATAATAATTATTTTCATGATTGTAATAATCAAAATATTTTGCTCAACTTTTCTCCCTTTAGTTTACCTACCACTGTATTACTTAAGAATTTCAATCATTTTCTCTTCATTTTATCTGTCTTCCGCGTACAACCGTCATATGTGTACTTTTTTCTCATGCTCTTCTCTTTATCATTTTGTGATCCGGTAGAATTTTGTAGTCCCAATTCACTTTTTTTGCACTATAAAAATAAACACTGCTCACTTCTTCTTTAACATTTTTTTTATAAAACTGATGATGATATGAACATGTTTATCGAGAAGAATTAGAAAAAAAAATTATTCTTCAATACAAAAACTGTCGGTATCCAGATCTACCATACATTCAAGAAAGCCTGCTTTGGTGATTTTCCAGCCGGTACTGCTTTCCTCATCCTGGAACGTTGTAATGAGACAAATTCCCGGAGAATTTAGTCTTTTTCGATTTCAGTAAAAAAAACGGTTCAAGACAAGAGCCCGCTAGATCTGTTTCACGTTTTCCGTTTTGAGAAAAACGGAGAAAAGAGTTTTATTATTCACTCGGTCAAATTTTTCATTTCCTGGTGTGCCAGTATCATTTTCTTATCAAGCTTACCGATTACGTGAATCAAATGTTCAAAAACCGACAATTGATTTTTGCGAAGTGTGTTATGAAACTAGCTATGAACACTTCAAAATTGACCCTTTTCCTACAACTAAATTTTGAAGTTTGAAATAAATCTTTCTCTCAATATGAGCCAAACCCACCCTTCTCATTGTCAACCATGAATAGAAAAGTCCGCGATCCAAAATCAGTGCCTTTATCCCACCAGACTTGAACTTAGCTCTGACCACCTTTAGACGAGCGGTCCTCAAAGCTCTGTGAACTTTCTTCGCGTCTTCCAATTCTATAACTTCACATGTTTTGTTTTTTAACCTTTCAAAACATTCAACTCACCGAAAACCGATTCAGAAATGAGCGTCTTTAGTTCATCGTGATTTCGGGATCTCGCCACCTCTTTCATAGTTATGATGTGTTTTTCGACGACATCCTCGGCGTTGATGGGGATAGAATGAGTTGTGATGAAACAAACAACTAGTAGAAGCAGAAAAAGTAACAGTTTGGAATGGAAACCCATAGTTGAGTAACTGATAAAGGCATGAGCGCGTTTCATTCTGTCAGCTCTTTTATTGTCGAATTTTGAAATTTTATCAGCTTTTTTTTCTTTTTTTCTGTTGAATAGTTAGAAAAACGGTTAATAAACCGAAAAAAAAGTTTACGACAGTAATTAAAAACAGGAATTTTATAATGCTAGGAGAGGTGAAACTGCTGATCAACTTTTATTGCTTTTCAGTAGAGCCAAGTAACATGAACAATAAAGTTTTTTCTGACAGTAATAACAAGTTCCGAACATCAACGTTCGTTCATTGAGTTGTGAAAACGATGAAAAGTCTTAAGAACGGGTTTAGCATCACAATCATCACTATCATCAGTCGATGTTTCAATGAGCTCTCTTTTTTGGAGCTGTTTTACAACTTTTTTTCACGGTCGTTTGGGGAGCTGATCTTGGCTCCGATGCAGTTTTCTTAGGTTTTTCCTCCAGGTTTCCGGATGTATAGGAAAAGGCAGATATAAGGAAATGTATTACAGATTAAAAAGGCGAATTTATTGATAAATTAACTCAAAAGAATGATGGTGAAAATTGACAAATTCCAACAAACCGATAAATTGCATTGTAGATGCGTAAAATTTTCCATGTTTTAGTTAAGATATATGTCTGAATAAGCTTTCTCTGCAAATATGAAGTAACCGCCCCGCCATCTGAAGTTACCTGCCTCATCGCCATTAGTTTTGAATATTTTATAGACTCGACCGCTGGAACAATACTATGTATGAGGAAAAACATTGGACTTCAAAAACTCACACTCTCCGGACTCCCTCGATGCCTCTGATCAGCTTGTTCCATTTTGGAGCACGCATACGAATTCTGAGCATTTTAGGATCACACTCAGCTTCCAGCCACTTTGTGATGAACATACTAAGCTCCTCTTCAGTGAACGGTGATATTGCATCAATACATCCGATGGACACACGCCTACAGTTCATGAGGCCCATAAGACTTTCGGTATTCATCCATTTTCTTCCATGAACTTCGAAGTATTTGGCTCGTAAATTTGTGAAGGTTGCGTTAGAAAGAATTGTTGACGGTTCCGAAACGAGATGAAGCCTCATCATATCAACATCTGCATACGTGTCCAAAAAATCAACGAGCATGTTTTCGCTTGGAAATGACCCGTACAAAATTACGTGATTAGGCTTCAAGTTGAGCCATTTGAATTTTTGCACAATTTGGTCGTTGTCCAAAGCGTTTCTTCCAAAAGCAAAACAATTCGCTGTTTTCAATTGGAATGAATCTACGAGAAAATCTATCACTGCTTCCAAGGCGGTAAGTTTGTCGGCAGAATAAGTATACACAGAATCCCAAACAAATTTGCAGGGGAGAGCAAGTTGATTGAAGACTAGAGTCGTTGTGTATTCAATAGGGTTGTTCAGGATATTAATAATACAACAATGCTTTGAAGTGTAGTGATTCATATAGACTCTTCTAATTTTGATTTGATAGGAGGTTACGGACAAATCAACGCTGATTTCCATACAAGCGTTTTTGGTAACAATTCTTCTTGTTCTTCTGGATGTCTGAGCAAGCATTAATCTGGAAAAATTGGTAAAAAAAATTTTAGATGTTAAATAATTCAAACTCACATGTCGAAATCTTCTATCTGATTCAGAATCATGCAAGTAACCAAATTCGGGATGCGAAATATAGGAATCCCCAATTTTTGTTGTGATAGGACGTTGAAGGAAACGCTTCACAAAGAAAGCTGATCGAATGAATTCAGAGAGAACGCCCCTCCAATGAAGAGCGGTCCTTGGGGATTAACTGAAATTTGACTAGATGTACGAATGGAAGGCAACGGAAGGAAATAATCCAGGTTAGGGTTGTGTTGACAGTAATTTGATGATATATGAGAAGGATTAACAATAGAAACGTCCGTGATATATGTTGCTTTCCGGATGTTGAGCACTTTATTTAGCACCTGTTTGAATTCAAGTTTTAATATGATTCCTAATTCTCTTTTCCCAATAGAAAAAGTGCGTTCTTCATTAATGACGGGATTTTACGGAGATAAATATTTTCAGAAACCACCAGAAAGTTTTTGCCGCCTTGCAGCTTTTTTTTCTGGATTCACGTCATGATGGATAAATCTTCTTCTTGAAAGAGGACGGAACTCAAAAATTAATTTATCTGAAAATTCAACAGTCAATACCACTGGTGGGCTATGAACCTAGGACCCGTTTGACAGAACACCAAAAGCGCTACTTTTGTTCAACCGCTGAGGCTTACAACCTCAATACAACGAGAGTTCGCACCACCTTTAAAATATCAGTAGTTAGTATAAACTTCATGGTTCTCAAAAACACAATTCTCAAGAGAAGAGAAGTGGGTACAGTGTCAGGTGTGCGACCATTCCAGCTCTTTTCCAATACCTTCTAATATAATTCTGCATTGCTTTTCAAATATTGAACAGCATTCGGATTCTCAGACACCTTATGTGTGGTGACAAGTATGTTCATTAAAAAAGAAAACAAAAACAGTTAAAAAAAACAATTATAAACTAAGATAAAGAAAAAACGTGACTCATTTTTGACGAATAAACATGATTTTATCGCATTTTAGCTGTTTCAAAGTTTCGATAAGTTCAATGAAAACAGCCCTAGAATATATTCAAGCATTATAAATGATCAATCCACATATTGTTTGCTTTGTTTGCATCCAAGAAAGTTTTCTCTACAAAGACAAAATAACGGCGGCGATAGAAGTACCATGCTGCTTCGACTCCGTCTGGTTTGAACACTTTGTAGATCTTTCCCCTGAAACAAAATATGATAGCAAGAAACTGCATTGAAGCAAGTTATCTATCTACTAGTAGACAATACAGACTTTTCTGCAGTTGAATGGAAAAAACAAAAACGACAGATGCTTCAGAAGAAAATATGCCTCAATCGGGTTGTTCTTTTGCTGTGATATGTAGCTTTTCATGCTTCACAGCACTTCCTCTAACATTGAAAAAAGCTCGATAAAAAGATTTCGGTCGTGATTCGACACCCATGATTGAGAGTTGAGACATTATTTGCAAACAATGCTAACAAGACGAATTTCCGACCTTGAAAATGTTCAAAGACAAGTTTTTAATTACTGATTGATTTATTGGAAAAAAATGATACAGTAAGTTATAAAAAACATGTTTTAGTACATAAGCGTGCAGTGTATAGGAAAAATAGCAGAGAAATTTGACAAACAATATGTTGGGAATACATTATATAATGAGTTGCTCTTTCAATAACATAAATCCACAGTGATAAGAAAATGAAAGCAAAAAGAAGGAACAAAAAATTCAGCGTAACTGTTCAGCAAGTGAGCACTTCGTTTGTACACATCCGAGAAATAAATCGCTCTCATCGGAACTGTCTCTTAATTTTTTCTCCACGAAAAAGAAGCACTTATCGCGATAAAGAATGTGAGCTGCCTCGACTCCGTCTTTGAACAGTTTGTAGACTCGGCCGCTGAAAAAAAGATGTGAAACTAACAATCAATATTTGAGAAAAAAACGTACTCTTTCTGCACTCCCTCAACTTGTTTGATTACTTGTTTCCAGTTCGGTGCACGCATCTCAATTTGTAGAAGAGTGAGAGGTGAATTTGAAGTCAGCCAGGACTTGATAAAAGCATTGAGCTTTTCATCTGGAATCTTTCCAACCGATTCATAATGGTATGATATGTGGACAGATCCACAATTCAAAAAGTCGGTAAGATTTGCAGTAGGATTCAATTGACCTCCAATCAAAAACAGCTTGTTGACTCGAGCATTTTGAAAACGTGTATGACAAAACATATCCGTCTTGCGCGTCAAACGAAAAGCGAAGAAATTGGCCGTGAGACCATCGAAGACGTCAGCAAAAAAGGGATCATCTGCACATGTTCCACACCAGTTAATTTTTTGAAAATTCAATCCCGAACGTTTGGTGTATTCCAAGATTTGATATCTGTCGCCGATGTTGTTCGAAGAAAGGAACAAACTTGTGACTCTCACTGTGAAAGAATCAACAAAATATTTGAAGACACTTTTCCGCATGTCCATTCTATTCAAACAATTGGCGTGAATATCAACAAAATCACCTCTCCTCCAATCGGGATTATTTTTGAACTCAATATCACATGGTACCTTCTTGTTTTGATCAAAAACTACTGATTTACTGTATTGGCGTGGGCTGTCACTGAGATAAATTGAATTGGCAAGAGTAGGTTTTTTAGAAGTTCTTGTAAACATAAAATGATCCGAATCTCCTTTTAAGATAAGAGCCAAGCTCATTTTATAAAATTTGGTTAAACGCCTTGCTTTTGAACTTGTTTGAGAAAACATGAATCTGAAAACATGAAAAACAAAATTGAGAATCGAAGAGGTCTGAGCATTTTACTCACATTTCACAAGGCTCCATTTGATTCAGAATTATTTTTATAGCCAAGAAGGGAATACGGTAAAGACGGATTGGCATCTTGTTAGACCCTGAAAAATAAAGTGAAGTTCCCAAGTTCGATACAAGTAAGAACATGGCAAAAATCTAGCAAGAGACACCAAAAAAATAAATAATAACGGAGAAAAATGGCAAAACATATAGAACCAGTGGGAGGTGTATGCAACGACTACATCTTCGAGTATGAAAGAGAGAGAGAGTGGGGTATGAGAGTGGGTGGAGACTGTGACCATCTGGACGCAAGCAATTAGGGGCTGTCATCAGATAAGTCATCCGAAGTACCATAAAAATCACTTAAGGGGTGACATATTGTGTACCTGATGATGTTTAATTGAGTCGACACCTTCAAGAAAATCTAGTTCTCCACTCCAAGATTTTCGGTCGTAGGGGATGTTAGGAATTGGGGACCAGTTTTTAAAAATGTGTGTTTTAAACGTCTTAAGTGAAAACTCATTCTCGAAAATGACGATAAGCAAATCAAAAAAAATCAATAGAGTTGGATCCATTCACATGCTGTTTATTCATATCCACAGAAGTATTAGTTTTAGCTTTCTTAGTATCACTTTTTCTGTATGGATGGTGCGGTTCATTGTTATACTTACACAGCGACGTTTCTTGAGATTCCGGAAAGAGATACGAAATCGGGATTTTTTAAATAGATTTTTTTTATTTGCTTATCGTCATTTTCAAGAATGAGACTTAAGACGTTTAACAGTTGCAAAAACTGTTCCTACTTTTTAACATAACCTACGTCCGAAAATCTTGGAGTGGAGAACTAGATTTTCTTGAAGGTGTCGACTCAATTAAGAGACGATTTTTCAAAAAGCCGACTTGGCAATGCAACACATCGGCCAG
>GL379807.1:97917-120030 GCA_000143925.2 Caenorhabditis brenneri
TGTTGTCAATTCTGCCCTAAAGAGGTAGAATTGGCCAACTTGTTCGCACTATAATTACGAGTCGAATAGTTTCCCCATAAACTTTCTCGTATTTATGTGCGAAATTATCATACATTTCTATTTCCAATTAATTCCCTCCTTTTTCTCTTTATATTTCTCTATTTTTCTGAGAAAATTCCGTTGAAAACGCTCAAAACGGTCAACTTTCACTTCCTTTCGTTTTTCGCTTCGCGAAAAACCCCAATTTGAATGCCCGCCCTTTTGAGGCGAGCGACGCGTGTTTTCGCGGCGAGACCCGCGCTGCGAAGCGTGCGCTCGCGAATTCGCTCGGCCTAAAAAGCGGTGCATTCAGTCTTGACGTTTTCGAACGTATGTGACGACGTTTTGTCACTTTTCTTCTTTTTTTTACACTTTTTCCGTCACTTTTTCGGTTCGCTTCGAAATCACTGCGTGATTTCTTAGCTCAGGTTTTACGTGGTTTGCATGGTTTCCTTGCAACGTCGTGGCAAGGTTTTCGTCCAGCATCTTTCCCCTTTTTTCCTGTACTTTTTTGTATTTCCCGCCTTTTAATGGTCGCCGACTTTCTTACGTCCCCTTTCCGATCTTCGGACGGATTTGCGCCAATAAATGGGTTATACTTTACTTCTTTTTCTCTTTTTACACCGCTTATCCTTCCTCTTGCTTTCGTCGTCGTTCGTCTTCTGGATTTGATGCCTCTGGACACCCGGAAGTCCTCACGAGGCTCTTCATGGTGCATCTGACTCGGATTTTGATTCGTTCCCACTTTTCCGGGCCAGTTTTCGTCGGCGCGTTAGTTTTCTCCCCCTCTTTTGTAATTTTTCGTCTTTTTTCTCTAAATCTCTTATTTTTCTCTTATATTTCGTCTCTTTTCCCTTCTCTCTCCTTTTTTCTCATTCTATTTCACATTTCTTCCCTAAAATCTCTCATGTTTCCCCTCTTTATCACCTCTCCCCCCTTTTTTATGTTCTCTGTCTCCCACCCTCCTCTTTCCGCGCTCTCTCTCCGTGATTGCTCATCGTAAATTTTTTTCCCACGGTGATTGCTCACCCTTAATTTTCGTAGTAAACAACTGTTTTTTAAGTTGTTTTTAAGCTTCCTTTCTCATTTTTCTCCTAAATTTCTCATTTTTCTTCTAATTTTCTCATTTTTCTCTCATTCCTTCCCTCTTTTCCTCAATTTTCTCTCATTTTCTCACATCCTTTCTTAAATTTCTCTATTTTTCGTACCGTTTTTCCGTTCCGTTAAGACATAGCGATCAGCTATGGGAGTTACCCCCCCCCATCCGCTTTGTCTGAGCACGTTGAGTCCGCCCACCACCGAGATTGAGGCAGCTGTGCTCGTTTTGCCACCTGTTCCTCGAAAGAGAGGAATAAGGTGGATTTTCTGCAATTTGCTTCGGCAGAATGCGTGAAAATGTACCCGAAAGTGGCGACCAATAAGTCCACGTTTGTATCGGGTTGTATTCTGAGAGTGGCTAAACCAATAAGCCCACGTTTGTATCAGAATACAGCGACCGCAGCGGTTGATCACCGTCTGTGGAAGCACCTAGTGGGATGCATTGGCGACAGTGCTACCACTGAAGGAACCGCTCGGATTCTTAATTGAATCTAAGCGGATGGAAGTTTCCTTCACCTTCTGCGTCGGAAATTTTTCCGTAAGTCAGAAGTATTCTGCGTCGGCACTTTATCCGTACGTCAGAATTATTTTGATCTGTGATCAGAATATACTTCCATGGATTGTCATAGTAGCTCAGTTTACTTATAAGTACATTCCGCTTCTGATCAACATCGGCTTAGCCCGAATATGGTACTTCGGATGACTTATCAGATGACAGCCCCTAATTGCTTGCGTCCAGATGGCCACTCCTCACTTACTCTCCAATCTCATTTTCTCTCATTGTCGGAGGTGTACAGCCCCTAATTGCTTGCGTCCAAAAGATCACAGTCTCCACCCACTCTCATACCCCACTCTCTCTCTCTTTCATACTCGAAGATGTAGTCGTTGCATACACCTCCCACTGGTTCCATATGTTTTGCCATTTTTCTTCGTTATTACTTATATTTTGGTGTTTCTTGCTAGTTTTTTGCCATGTTTCTACTTGTATCGAACTTGGGAACTTCAATTTATTTTCCAGGGTCTAACAAGATGCCGCTTCGTTTTTTCCGTATTCCCTTTTTGGCTATAAAAATAATTCTGAATCAAATGGAGTCTTGTGAAATGTGAGTAAAATGCTCAGGCATCTTTGATTCTTAATTTTGATTTTCATGTTTTCAGATTCATGCTCTCTCAAACAAGTTCAAAAGCAAGGCGTATAACCAAATTTTATGAAATGGGGGTGGCTCTTATCGTAAAGGGAGATTCGGATCATTTTATGTTTTTAAAAACTTCTAAAAAACTTAGTCTTGTCAATTCAATTCACCTCAGTGACAGGCCGCGCCAATACAGCAAATCTGTAGTTTTTGATCAAAACAAGAAAATTCCATGTGATATTGAGTTCGAAAATAGTCCCGATTGGATGAGAGGTGATTTTGTTCATATCTATGTTAACTGTTTGGATAGAATGGACATTCGGAAAAGTGTCATCAAATATTTTGTTGATTCTTTCACAGTTACAATCAAAAGTATGTTACTTACTTCGAACAACATCGGCGACAGATATCAAATCTTGGAATACACCAAACGTCCGGGATTGAATTTTCAAAAAATTAACTGGTGTGGAACATGTGCAGATGATCCCTCATTTGCTGACGTCTTCGATGGTCTCACGGCCGATTTCTTCGCTTTTCGTTTGACGCGCAAGACGGATATGTTTTGTCATACACGTTTTCAAAATGCTCGAATCAACAAGCTGTTTTTGAAGGGAGGTCAACTGAATCCTACTTTAAATCTCACCGACTTTTTGAATTGTGGATCTGTCCACATATCATACCATCGTGAATCGGATGGAAAGGTTTCAGATGAAAAGCTCAATGCTTTTATCAAGGCCTGGCTGAATTCAAATTCACCTCTCACTCTTCTACAAATTGAGATGCGTGCACCGAACTGGAAACAAGTAATCAAACAAGTTGAGGGAGTGCAGAAAGAGTACGTTTTTTTTTCTAAAATATTGATTGTTTGTTTCACATCTTTTTTTCAGCGGTCGAGTCTACAAACTGTTCAAAGACGGAGTCGAGGCAGCTCACATTCTTTTTCGCAATAAATGCTTCTTTTTCGTGGAGAAAAAATTGAGAGACAGTTCCGATGAGAGCGATTTATTTCTCGGATCGGTACAAGCGAAGTGCTCAATTGCTGATCGTATTGCTGATCGTTCACGCTGAATTTTTTGTTCCTACTAATTTGTGTTCATTTTCTTATCACTCTGGATTTATGTTATCAAAAGAGCAACTCATTATATAATGTATTCTCAACATATTGTTTGCCAATTTTCTTTACCATTTTTTTCTATACACTGCACGCTTATGCACTAAAACATGATTTTCAGGGTGAGAATAACTTACTGTATCATTTTTCCAATTAATAAATCAGTAATTAAAAACTTGTCTTTGACCTTTTTCAAGCTCGGAGATTCGTCTTGTTAGCACAAAGGACCGACTTTTTTCCTATGTTCACGGAAATCAGGATCTCTGGAAGAAGGAACAATTGAAATTGGGTTCGCTTTATGTTTTTTAAGACGATCCATGAAACTCTTTTTTTACAATTCATTGCGATATGAACAAACTTCGGAATTCGGCTTAGTGGGTGATTCGTACCGAACATTTAGACACTATCACTACCTGAATCACATCCAAGTACAGAAACCGGGTTCAGAGGTAGAGTTCTAATGAGAGGTTTTTGCAGATCTCGCAGAACACGTGGAATTTTACTAAATGATTTGGAAACATGATTATATTTTGAAAACTTCATGAAACAGCTGTTTTGAACTCACACCAGCTTCCTCAATGCAACTGAATCCTATGCTAAATCACGCTAAGATTCCCTCAGTATCCAAGGTCCGTGATCTTGGAATCTATTTTTCAGAGAATCTAAGCTTCACTCATCATTACGGGCTAATTATCCGGAAAGCCCATCAACGTATCAATTCATTTTTTGCCATTCTAAAACACTCTACGTGGAATATATTTATAAAATGTTACACGGTGTATGTGCGGCCATTATTAGAGTATGGCCATTATTAGAGAAGAGTATCATCACCTCTCCCATTATTAAGGACCATGTTATTATGATGGAGTCGGTGCAGAAGTCATTCATTTTCAGAGTTTTCCAAAAATTTAAAAGACCTAATACTTCCTACTTTGAAGCCCTTATTGAATGCAATCTAAAATCCTTGGAATACCGGAGACTGGTCACAGCTTTGGTGTTTACTTACAAACTAATTGTCTCTAACGAAATATGTATGGAAGACCCAATTTTCAAACTAATCAGTCATGAGGAACTCTAAGACGTCACAAGTATTATCTCAGATCCCTCTTGAAAAACTCAAAAAAGCTGTCTTGTCAAACTCTATCTAATAGAACTATTCGTTGTTGGAATTCTCTACCGGCTGGTGTCTTCCCGGCTAAGCCCTGTACAGCGGCATTCAAATATGAGTTATTTTTATGCGACTTAAGTCATTTTCTTGTACTAAATCCCACTAATTATTAATTCCGGTCTCCCCTCTCTTTACCTTGTGCCCACACCTTTACTATTCACACCAGTTATCTCTTATACACTTCATCTTTTCATACATTTTCTGTATTAGAGGTTAAAACAACCCTTCAGCAAATAAATAAATTAAATCGTGGAAAAAAAAAGCCTTCTCAAAGCCAGCGCACAGAAAACGGTCATGCGGTCATTTGTCACGCTTACGAAATCAACCTACTTTCACCAAACTCCTGGAACATTACCAGGACTAACCAAGAAAGTAAGACAAGTTTAAAAAATAAAACTTTGGAACCACTGTAGGGAACATCAGTGCTAATGGCAGGACCCAAGTGTGATGATAAAGCGGGAAAATATTGTTTGAAGGTGTAGGTTGTTAATAACTAAATAGCTAAGAGCCAAATGAAAAACTGGGGTTTAATGTGCTTGGGTTCTTTTTGTAAGAGTTACTAATACAAAAAAAACGAAAAAAAAAGCAGTTCATTTCTTACATCTAGTCTCGAGCCATCGAAAACTCAGAGAAAGACCGACATCTACTCAACGGACAGATATAAATGAGGAAGATGCACAGATAATGAGGGAGGAGTGAACGACTGCTGCTTTTCCGCTCACGGCCGGAAGGAGGTAATCGGATCCGAATCTGTGTGGAGGCACCGAACGCTGTTCTTCCTCTTACTTATGACAGGATGGAAGGTGTCTTGTCCGATTATAAACAATTACTGTTTACACCAGAAGGTATAAAATGTATTACTAACAAGCAACACATGTCACAAAACAAAAATATAAACAAATCGTCGTTGGTGATAACCGTATCTTCAGATAAGCGGTTGTTACTGGGAGATTTCTAGCCAAAAATTAGATTATTCGCCAACTTGTACACTGAATGCAGGAGCCTAACGCCTCTGTTTCGATTTAAATTAGATGTGGAAATTCAGGATTGCATGAATTCAACTATCAAGAAATGATTGGGAAATTTGGCATTTGGAGTTATCCGCACTTTTAAAATAGATGAACAAGAAAGATTTTACAAAAAACTTTACTTTATGCTCAAATTAAACCAGATATAAAAGTAAATGATACGTTGATCAGAAATCTAGTTGAGTTTGCGTAGGTTGAACGTGTAAGAAATCTCATAGAAAAACTTCGGAAACCACAAGACGATATGATAAAAAGGTGAGGCAGATAAGATAATAAGGGGAGAGAAGATCATGGTAAACCGGAATCGTTTAGAGGACATTTGTCGTGGGATTTTTTAAATACTGGCACTGATAAGAACCCATAAAAAATTGTCGAGAAATGCACTAACAAAAACCAGTAAAGCCAGGGCAGTACGATGAACAATGTAAGAAATAATTGGAAAATCACAAAATGGGTGAAAAAAAAGAGCGAAGGGATTTTTTGGTTGGTTCTTTCAAAATTTCACAAGTGAGAGCTCGTTTCAAAAACTATTAGCAAATCGATGGATGAATTTACAAAAACTAAGGAAATTAGGAATAGTATAAGTGGAGACAATGAAGCAGAAAATTCACAGAAAGTGAGTGATACTGGAGTTCAAGATTAGCATTGAGACATGTAGTCATCATCTTCGTCCTCATTCATTTCGACTCTCTGGACAATGTTTATGACCTCTCCCATATCTTTAGCCTCCTGGAAGTCCTGCTCGAAATCCCGCCATTCATCTTGAACTTCTTGTTGGTCACAATTATGGAACTTCTGAAAATTCAACAAATCAGTTAACTATCCGGTAGCACCTCAGTATTCTCACGTTTTTATTCAATTGATCAAGAAGATCTTTCAAATTACGACCTCGTGGTTCTCCCTTTTTCCTCCAGAACCAGATGTTTCCGAATGTTTGGTTTGCTTTTGGACGTGTTTCAGGATTGATGGCAATCAAGCTTTTTACAAAACGGACACCAGAACGATTCTGAAATTTTGCATTTTGCTAAATATAGTTTTTCAAATTGACCTTACTCACCCAAGTTAGAGGATTGCTCAACTTCATTTGGAAAACATTTCCATAGCTATTCGAATCTCTGCCCACCGATTTCTCGAACTCCGTCCATCGTGGGTATGTCTTCCATAGTTCCAAATCCTGAAAAAAGAAGTAATTTTCTTTAAATTATTGATTACACTGACCTTTTCTAAGAACAATTCGGAGTCCTCTCTGATTTGCAGCAATTGTTCCTCGTCGTTCTCTCCTTCAAAAAGTTTGTGGCCAACGATAATTTCTCCTACAATGCACCCAATACTCCAGATATCCACTGCCTGAGTATGGTCCTCGAGTCCCAAGATGAGCTCGGGTGCTCTGTAGTGGAGTGTGCCTTGTTGATTCGGTGTGCGGTCATACACCTGTGGTCCTCCAAGGTAGACTTTTTGTAAGTTTTGATCCATCTGATAGCAGTATCCAAATCCGGATATCTTGATAATGCCTTTAGAATCGATGTAGATAGCATCCGGTCTGATGTTCCGATGAATGATCTTCTCCTGATGAATGCGGCGAATTCCACTCAATAACGCGCGAGTCATGGTCTTGATGTGAACCTCGCTGAACTGGCAGTTGTCCATGACTGTTCTCAGGTCTGTTGGGGCACATTCAAGAAGAATGAAGTTGTGGCGGACTGAAAAAAAACTGTTGAAAAAAAGTTGCTTCAATATCAGGTATTAGATCGTTACCATTGTCAGCCACGTGGTGAGCGTTGCCGAGCATTTTTATGATGTTCGGGTGGCGAGCAAAATGGAGACATGAGAGATTCGAGAATTCGGCTGTTCGGAGATATTCGTGTGACGTAGAGTTTGGATCCTTAGCTGACGGCGGAATATACATCTCCTTCATCACAACTTTACCGTGGATATCGCATTTGACAGTGAAGGCCAATCTAGAAAATTAAGAGTTAGGAGAGCAGATTTATCCTCTGCCACTCACCCGAATGATCCTATTGCGAGTACATTCTCATATTTCAATAGGTCCATTTCATAGCCCAGAGGACCGACTTTTCTCGCCTGTTCGTAGAAATCTCGACCCCTGGAAAGTCGAACAATTATAATTGACTTCAATTTATCTGTTTTTTTTCCATCAATGCGAAAGACTCCTTTTTTCACAATTTGTTTGTGACTGTAGCTATGTACTTGGTCGTTGAGAAAGGTTATGACTCTCAGGCAAAAACTCTAACATCTTGGTACAGCATCGTGCAAAAGTATACGAGTATTCACAGTTTTCGGTTGATTTCAGCTGATTTCTAGCATGCGTCGCACTAATGTAGATTGAGCGGAGAAGAGATGTGATAGAAGTGATGGTAGGGAGATATTATAGTAAGTGACAACTTTTGATTACGGATTCAAAATTTTACTGTTTGATTACATTTGCAACAAAATCGTTTGTAAATCATCACAGTTGTGATGGGCCGGGCCGGATCACCAATTTCACCGGCCCGACCCGACCCTAATGGTCCGCCAGTTACAGGAAAGTTTGAATTTCACTTTTCATAATCGAGAAATGAGCTGATTTTTGCCTATTTTGTGTAAATGTTACATAGCGTGCATGTTGGGAGTAGTTTGAGTAGTTTGAATCACGAATCTGCTGAAAATTCAGAATTTTTGAAATTTTGTTTTTTTTCCATAGTTTTGGGAAAAATTTTCGAAAATTTTCTCCAGCGCGACCCGGAAAAATCTCTACTCGGCCCGTGGCTGGACGGGCCCGCGATTTCACTAGTTTGTAAATCATACCGTCAAAATGAAGATGGATTATATTGTTATCTATGGACCTATGTTATTGAAAGTTTAAAACATTTCAATCAGCGAGCAATTATTTGATATATTATTTGCTAAAACTACTACCAATAAAAATACTCATACCCGTAATCGTTGATCCCACCTCGTCGCCAAAACTTCGCCATTCTTTACTTTGTCACCTGGAAATTTATAACATTCAAGAACAAAATCATCAAAAACAGAAGGAGGCAATTCACAAAGAAAATGAAAAAGAATGAATTTTATTGATCACGCGAGAGTCAAATGAGGTATATTTGCACATGTGTTCTTCTTTGAAAAAGGGCAACAGGAGGAACGAATGCAAGAAACGCCCACTTACGCTGTAGGTCCTCCTTCAAAAACACAAAGAAAACTGCGTAAAATGAAAATCCTGATTGTTATCCAGAACGATTATATAACTATTCCAACCTACATTGATAAGGGTGTGTCTCAATAAAAAAAAAAGAATTGTTTCTGACATGGGGCTCATTTTACCTACTTTTGGTGAATACGAGAGGTACAATTTTGATCTTTTTAGGGGGGAACCTGGCGCCAGTTGTCACTTTTGGCAAGAATAAAAGTTCAAGAAGAAAATATAAATTCAAGACATGAAATTGAGTTAGCTGAGAGCTTTTTGATACGGAATACATTTGATCAAAAAGGTTTTAGCAAAAGAGAACATGTTTCATTTTTATCTAGAATAAAATACTCTGAATAAACTGTCTATCAAGATTTTCATTCAAAATTGCCATTAATTTCCGTATATCAAGTATACCCGAAGCAGAAAGATGTATAAAAAAAGACCTCCTCGGAGTACATTTTATGTTAGAGTGGGAGGAAAAAAGAAAGAGGACGAATGGAATGACGAGTCACCCTGACATTCATATTCCCCTCTGCCGAAAAAGAAGGTTGATGACGGCGTTTTGCCTACGATTTTAAAATTATATTCAAAGTCTGAAATGAAAATTGTTTAGAAAGAGACTGAGGTCTGATTTTTTGAATCCCGTCAGAAATATAAAAACTTTCGTGGACTCCACAAGTAATATCATGCAGACTCATGGAAAAGACATAAATAAAACCGAAAATTGTTAGAAGATTGAAAAAAATGGTGGGAGAAAAGTGTCTATAGTTGGAATTAAAATAAAAACCAAAGTTTCACAACTTTTAGTATAGAGTTATTCGATAAAGAAAATAATTTTTACAAAAATCTGAGTGGTTCCGAATTCCGATTTTTCATTTTCCTTATTTCCACACTAATTGTCAAAAGTATAGGTTTCCATTTTCCTCATTCTACAGTCAATTCCATATATTTCATAACTGAAAAGTATTGATTATTCGAAATATAAAGAAAATATGTGGCATCGCTCTCGAAGCCACAAGACCAACAACAATGAATTTGCATTTCCACATTTTTATGTTGATAAATTTCGCAAGAATCTATGAATCAATGAACCAAAAAAAATTATAGAAAAACATGATATCGATGAGGAAAGAATGGAACGTAATCTCAAAGACGGGTGACTTCCCTTTTCTGGAAATGAAAAATTATGGTGGACAATGTTTGGATTAAACTCACGGCGAAGTCATCAAGAAGCTCCAACACATCTTTTCCTGGGCGTGGATCCGTCTTAAACCACGAATGCTTTAAAGCATCCGTAGCTGTTGGACGGTTCGACGGATCCAGCTTCAGAATCTTCTCCAGAAAATCCACTCCCTGCTCGTCGTAGAAGACCTTTGCAGCCATTTTTCCAGCGAGCTCATCCGCTCGGACCTTTTTCCTTCCGTAACGAGTAGCGGAGTCTTGGAGACGTTTACGAAGACTCTTCTCCTGCACAAATGCAATGTTGTGCTCGTACAATCTCCATCGTGGCAATTGTCGGCATCCCGGCCAGTTCTGAAAGAAACATGTTGATAAAAACCAAATCAACAAGCCTGAGCACTCACGGTCTCTCGGATACCGCCACAAAGATTGGCGATGCTAGCCAAACTCTCCTTCCCGTCTTTACCAAAGATCAGGAATCCTCGGAGATACATTTCGCCTACAATCACACCTAGACTCCAAATATCGACTTTTTCCTCGTATTTTTTGCTCCCGAGGAGCAACTCGGGAGCACGATATCCGAGGGTGCAGACATTTGTTTGGAGTGGTCCATTTACTGAAATTTCAAAATATTTCATAAAAACTTTTATGAGGATTTCTCACCTTTTTCTCCATAATAACAGGACATTCCAAAGTCAGCAAGCTTTACGACTCCATTGGGAGAAACTAGGATGTTCCCTGGTTTGACGTCACGGTGCATGATCGAGGCCTGGTGGACAAATTGCAGTCCTTTCAGAATCTGCTGTGAGATTGTCTTCAGGTGAATGAGTGGAAGCGGGATATCCGTGGAGAAGATAATGTTCTCTAAATCTTGAGTACACAACTCGAAAAGGAGGTGGAAGTTGTAGTAGTTCTCATGATCTGAAAAATTGAGTAAGTAAAAAATTTTTTTAAAGTAACTAACTTTTCGACTTGAGACATTTCACGAATCTGACCACATACTTGTGTTTCAATGAGCTCAACATCAGAACCTCCTGAAGAAATCCCAGCGGAAATTTCTCATCCACACTCATTTTTTGCATCGTCTTCAGAGCAAAGTGATGCTTACGGTTCACTGGAGACTGGACCACGGAGACGTCCCTGGGAAAAATTTCAATATTTGAGTCTACTATGTTTTTGTGAATATTGGCTCCGAGGGTCCCAAACAAGAAAAATAAACTTCTGCTTTCATCCGAATCATGTTTATCGGATTTTTTCAACGGAACTTGAACTGATATTTCCAAAACCCTCATAAACTTTGACTCCTGAATATGTAAATCTTACCCAAACGATCCTCCCTTGATGGTTCTCAGCCGCTTCAAGTCCTGAGCATCTTCCATCTCAAGCAGCGCCTGGACAATCGACTTGAAATCCTTGTGCTCTCGAATCTCCGGAAGACTGAGGTACGAGTCTTGAAATCGTTTCTCTCTGAAAAGAGTTTTTTTTCTCAATTCGGTTTCTCAATTTCTTGAAAATGATCACTTACGGTATTGGTTGGCCAATAGTTTGAACAGCTCCATTGAAGTAGGCCATGATAGTTGATTTGTGCGACGGTTTACCTCTAATAAAGTTAACTATTATTAAATCAGGAAAAAGTTTGAAGAGAAACACCGTCTAGTAACCCGTACAACAAAAAGAAAAAGAAAGAAGCGTCAAGAAAAATGAAATAATAGGTCCATCAAATGTCCTTCAACTCTGTAAATGCCATCGATCACAAACATGAAAAGCGCGGCAACAGAGAGGTGTATGAAGAATTGGTAATGATATTCTTTTGTGGTTACATTCAAATCACAATGGAGGCAGTGATAGTGTACATATGGAAAAGCAACGTTTGGGGAATACACCTTTCATCAATATGAGGATGGAAACTCTCTTTTATCACCAAAATATTTTTAGGCATAATTATCTTGTCTCAATACAAGGTGCTTATGTTCGTATCTCAATCTCAGTCTAACCATAACTCGATTGAAAATCTTCCGATTTTCACGAAAAATTTTAAAAAAATATTTTCATGAAGAATATGAAAGAAGTTACGACACATTTTTGTTTTGTCGGAGATCGAATTTCATACAAATTTCTTAATTTCTCATTTTGCTCGAAAACTTGTCATGTAGTAATAAACATTGAAACCAGAGTTACTTGTGAAACCGATAAAGTTCACAAACTCACAAATTCCTACGTGAACGAATAATTTGAAACGTGAAAATGGGGGAGGCGTGAGAAAGTAACGCCGATAATTAAACAAAAAGATTTGGAAAAGGTTGAGACAAAAAAAGTCAGTGGAAACACAAAGACCAACCATCCAATAAAACACAATGGCATTTCCCAAAGTTTCGATCGTCGGCAATCTTCACTTCTTATTTTTTGAAATTATATAACTCTGAGAGCTGTATAGTGAGTAAAAAAAAAGACCAACTGCACAGAAAATCTGAGATATAATATTAGGTCATAATCCCATTGGGAATCTGGTGAACCGCTTATTGGCACCGGTTGAATATCGAAAAATATGAGACCATATAATTAGAAATATGACTAGGAAGGAAAACAAGGAAGAGTGGGCCTGCAAGGTCTTTCCCCTCTTGGTGCAATATAATTTCCGAACGTGGCCCCTTTTGCGCAACACGCCGGGACCCACTGCAATCTTGAGGAAGAACGGAAATGTGTGAAGACGGAAGAAAAACAGCGGGGAGATTTGAAAATCAACCATTGGATCTAATGTGACATCTATACTATTAGGTTTGGAGATGACAGAAAAATAGTTGGGTGAAAATCTTCTAGTTTTCAAAATTTTGTAGAAAACCACGGTCTGCGTTATGCTTTTCTGACAGAATCGACGGAATCTTGGCTCGTTACATCATTTGCGAATGTGTTCTCAGCTACTCAATAAAGAATCATTCACAAACTGGGCGTCAAGTCACTCAATGCTAACCGAAATTTATTTGATGTGGATTTACCACATGAATTCGTCATCTATATGTAAAACTCAGACTGAAAACTGAAGAACCTGGGATTTTCATACCCAACCCTTCAATTTTCATGTAAATCCAGTCGAAAAGAAAACACTGGAAATCGTCACCACGCTGAGAATGTCCACGTCTCAGTTTTGACCAACAAGTTCGACGGATTGTGAAACTCTCGCAGCCAAAACTCAAAGAAGAAACTGTACTTCAAGCTTACTAATGTTGAAACATTAGCGGAAAAGTCTTTTTGTTTCCAGGAAAAAAATAAAACCCCGAAGAAATATATTTTTATTGTCCAATTCCTATGCGACTGTTGTTACCGAAAAAAAAAGAAATAAATTGTGAAAAATTATTTTCGAACGTTATCACTCCGACATAAGTTCACGAAAAAAGTGACAGTCCGTTGATTGATCAAAATTTTTTTTCAGTTTTCTCTCCACTTGCATCTTTTCATATTGTCTTCTCTTTCTTTCTTTCACTCGACAAGTTTGAGTCATAACAGAACTTCTTTTTCTGAAACTATAGAATTGTAACAGTGCTTCCTGGTTGAATTCCCGGATGGAGTTGTCTTTTGTCGTCTGTTCAGAAGGCGAAGGAAAGTGGGAAAGAGAGTGTGTTGTTTTTGCATGGACCAACTCGGAATCTCGGAAGAAAAAAACCTTTCTGAATGTATGTTTAAAACTCATTTCGTAGCAAGACACAGGTCCTCAAACAGTAAATTTGCATTCTGCTCGTCTCGAGATTTAATGGGAATATTTTTCCCGGCCTATAGAAATTTTTCGCGTGGATCGCAGGAGAAGTTTGCCTGAAATTGATGTATCAGGACCCGTCTTTTGTCGAAGCAAATTTTTAGCATAACTTCAAAAAAAAAACATCGACCTAACGGGAGTTTCTGAATTAATCCAGTTGAAACCAATGACATCTAATTTTTTACTTCACTCTATTCGAAGTGTTCGTATCATTTTTTTTCAAATTTTTTCAGGCTACGTCGGTTCATATCTTTTGAAAATGCCTCTAAACAAATTTATTCAAAATCTCACCACTCTAATTGTGTCTCCGCCGACTCAGTTTTGCGCTTGTCCATATCAGCAACTTCTGCTTCAATTTCTTAATTTTTTTAGTCTCCTAAATTTTTATGAAAGCATTTATTCCTTTGATATATTTCAAACAAAAAATATGTCAATATTCCATTCCATCTTTTGCTCTCGTATTTCGACACGCGCTGTCGGTCTCGCCACGAAGTCGACACACGTTCAACCAGTGTCACCGCAGTCATCGGGAAAAACATTCCGGTTGGCCTAAAAAAGATTTTTCTAATTCAATTTTTAACAAGATGCATGAAGGGACACGACCTCCAAAAAAATCTGTCAATATTACAAAAAAGAAACCCAAGAAATGTATTATAAATCACAGTTTGAAATTATATAGACTGAAAATAAATTTAAAAATAGAAATTTTCGATGACAAAATTATACCGACAATGGAGAAACTACGTTTTGGACAGGGTGGATCACATTTAAAAGTTAAAAACAGAAAGTTGGGAGTGAAATAAGGAACTTTTAGAATTCAGGAGAAGTTAACACAGATTTGAGAAAAAAGGCACTTACATTACGAATATGAAGAAAAATCAGAAAGAATAGAGCATTACTGGTGGACATTAAACAACTGGGAATGGTGAAATTGACGGGTAGTAGCGAAAAGGAGTATGGGACGTTGGCAAGTTAGGTGTAACTCGGAATTTATGATATCCATGTGAATTTTCATTGAGTTACGACCAAAAATACTAACGTTCCGTTACACATTTTGCTACTTCAATTTATGAATGTGAGTAATTAGTTTCCTTTCATTTGGTTGAGGGTCTTGGCCTTTGGAGCATTCGAACCGGTCGATCCAAGAGAGAGTGACATGAATTGGTCCAAGCCGGCGAACGAGTTTCCAACCTGAAACGATATTGATGAAGAGAGTTGAGAAAATTGCTGTGGGCTTATTTCGAAACTCAAAAAGCACCTGTCTGCTAATGTAGTTGATATCTTCAAATTTTCTCAACTAAAACTCTTATGAAATTACATACCTTTGGAGCTCCACTTCCAGCATTTGCCGTATGCTGTGGTGGCTGTTGTGGCTTGGCGCACATCGGCTGCATCGGAGCGCTAGTTGGCGCAGTGGATCCGAATGAAGCACCAAAATCAAAATCGTTGAATCCGTTTGTGGCCGGAGTAGTGATTGGCGAAGTGACGACAGCTGGCTGAGCCTGAAGAGTGAAAATACATGATTTGAAGGCTAAATATGACATACCACTGGTGGAGCTCCAAAATCGAACAAGTCAAGTCCGCCGGATGCTGCGGCGACGGCAGGAGCTGGGGCAGAGTTGAGAACAGGAGCATTGAGTTGCTGAAATAATACTTGAGATTGGATATGAAGCGAGCGTGGATGTTGAGTCGATCTTCACATGACCGTTAGTGAAATCTGCGCAAAATTCACTATTGTTAAAAGAACATAACGTCATCGAATCCTATGTGCTGGCTTTTCCGACGTTAGCCGATCTTGGATTACACAGTTCGGCTGCTAAACATGGCCCATTGTTCAACTTTTGCACTGTTGCGTTTCAGTACCTCAAACAACTTCAAATTCAGTTCAGGTTTAAGGGAAAATCTTTACATGTCTCACTCAAAATTTGCTCGATTCTCGCCCAATGCTCGCATTTTTGTAGTTTTCACGGAAAAAAATGGAATCATTTTAGGAGCAAACGGTCACTACCTATGGGGATGCTCACCTTTTTCGGTAAATTAGCAACAATTGTGGTTTTGAATTGAGCGGATCGTTCTCAATTAATAGTGGCGCATCTGACAGACGGTGTCGAGATATTTTTCGGATTATTTTTATTTGCGAGGCTGTCGACCGTTTAGTTACGAAAAACGGTTAATCATTGAAATCCGGCACCAGCCAAGTTATTCTAAATGTTGAGCGTGGTCATGTTTTTGATACCAAGCTCACCGGGAGCATGATTTCTATCATTTTGAGTAATTTCCATGCCACTTGGCTAGTGAGCTGGTCTAGCTGGTTCGCTCTATATGAATACGTTTCGTATGCATTAGGAACTTTGAAGATTCGTTGATTTTTTGAATAGAAAACACTCACAGCGAAAAGATCAATTTGTGGAGAAGCGACTTGAGGAGCGGCGGCAGGAGTTGGAGACGAGACATCGAAGAGAAGATCAACATTGCTGGATCCGGTTTTGGCCACTGAAAATAAAATTTGATTTATACAGTTGTTACCAAACGCTTTTTCATCTGGTCATCACAGCTCCAAAAAAAATGGTGTTCGCCAAATAGTTTGGCAATTTTTCTCACTGAAGCCCTCCCTACAGAAATGTAAAAAAATTTCGACCACGGCAGGACTCGAACCTGCAATCCCCAGATTCGAAGTCTGGTGCCTTATCCATTGGGCCACGCGGCCACGGAATAACTAAGGGTGTGAGAAGAAGACAACACGCCATTCCACCTGCGCAAAAATTTTTTCCACCAACCCACCTGCGCAATTTCGCAATTCAAAAAAAAGTTTCAATGAGAAAAATTTTGTCTCAGTTGATTAGAATTTTTAAGCTCACGCAAGGTTTCTTTTAGATATCTTCTCAGGTTCATTGAATTTTTGGGAGTTTCTGGTCTTTTCAGGCCCCTACCATGATTTTATCTGATTTCGCAGACAACGCCATGGATCCATTCAGTTCATGAACAAAAACTGGGTCCAGTAAATTCAGTTATAATTGTCAATTTTTGTCACGAAAACACTTTTCTTTGTTTCTTTAGAGAAGCAAAAAAAATTTCGACCACGGCAGGACTCGAACCTGCAATCCCCAGATCCGAAGTCTGGTGCCTTATCCATTAGGCCACGCGGCCACGAAAGAACTAGAAGTGAGAGAAGAAGACTACGCGACCACGACCAAACGCGAGACTATGAACAACAGAAAAGAGAAATTATATTTTTTCGAAACGTATCTTCATATGGTTTTCGGGACTTCACCATAGGTCTATTCGGTTTGAGAAAAAAAGAATGGGTTCATTGATGTCAAGTGGAAATGATAATTTTCTCAATGAAAGCACTTTTTTGTGATTTTATAAAAAAGCAAAAAGATTTCGACCACGGCAGGACTCGAACCTGCAATCCCCAGATCCGAAGTCTGGTGCCTTATCCATTAGGCCACGCGGCCACGAAAGAACTAGGGGTAGGAGAAGAAGACAACACGACCACTGCTGCCACCCATGCGTCAATAAGGACTGCCTCTCTTCTCTTTTTTCTCATTCCCTTCGCAGTAGGTTTTCTCAACATGTCAGGTGGTCGGCGCCCGTCTCTCTCTACCCGTCTCTCTCCCTTCATTTTCTACATCAACACTTGCATTTTTCATCCAAAATTTCAACTCTCCCTACTCCTTTATTCAGAGAATTTTTTTCAAAAGTTTAGAAATGTCACCATACTTGATTGCGTTCAAAATAAACTATCCGCTTTGAGTGAATATTTTGAATGAAAATTTACCTGGCGAAAGTGGTGGAGCCACATAATTGTTCGATGTCGCACTTGGTGGTGGAATGGCTGGAACTGGATCATCGAAGAATCCTCGTGGTGGATTCGGAGTCGATTTGTTGGTGGCAGCTGGAAGAGAAGATCGAGAGCTGACGAAATCACCGAATCCATCGTCCTCATCCGGTTTCTTCTTCTGGAATGACAGTTATTTGTAGATAAATCAATAACAATGTGTTGGTAGTTGAACTAATTCCAATCCAGATGCATTGAAACGGAAAAAAGTCAAGCTACTTCGAAAATTAGTAGTGAGATGTGTTATCAACATGCATAACTAAAAAGGAACGCTACGCCCAATGGTTAGAGAAACAAAAAAAAATCCCGGGTTAATTTAATTTTTGCATTCTCAAATCAATTACTTCGTCCACGAATCCGAGTTCCGGAGAAGGGGAGCGATTTCCACCGAAGGAGAAATTGCTTACTTCCTTCTTCTTGAATCCATCATCATCATATCGTTTCGTCGTGGTTGACGAAGACGATCCTCCATTCCAATCGTCAAACTTCGAAGAAGATGATGAGGACTTGAACGACGACGAGCTCATCTTCATATCATACTGGTCGAACCCACGGTATTTGGACTTATCATCGGCGTTCGCCTTCTTTCGCTCGGCCTGTAGGAGCTCATCGTCGTTCATCATTTCCAGGATTTGTTTGACGCGATGACGAACTGAAAACATCGTGATTTAGGTACCTTCAAATTGAATTCCAAGAAAACTGACTGTTAATTCCCTGGTCTCTTCCTTTCTCGTCTATATATTTGTAGCTCTCGAGACGACGGAGCTCATACGTCTTCTCTCGAGCTTCCTGCACGAATCGTTCACTACCATTTTTTAGAAGGTAATCCAGCAAAACAAGACTCTGAAAATCACAATGTTGATGGATATCTTTAAAAATCTTCAAGAACTCACCTTATACACTCTTCGCCATGCATCCTTGTTGTTCTCCAGCATTCTGGAGAAGAGTGGAGTGTAGACATTGTAAAAGTCCTCCATATATCGGCTGAAACAGAAAAAAATTGAGTGATATTGTAAGCATTTCGGATAAATTTTTTGTTATGAAATTGTATGACAGGCCTTAAGCGAGCAGATGTGAACCTGTGGTTTTGTCTGGAAACGGGGGTCCCTAGCTTAGATATTGCACAACTTTTTCTTGGTATTTTGATGGCGTAACGCTCATCCGAATTCAATACCAAGGAACAAGAGAAACAAAATCAGATAGCGGGAATGTTTATCTTTGTTCGCAGGATTGATTTCAACCCACAATTTTTCATAATTCACCTGCCTCAGTACAGTATGAAAGTTATTTTGCTTAAGTTCACCATCATTCTAACGTCACACTCTTTCAACGTTCTTTCTTCTAATTGAATTCTAAACAATTCTCATCATTTTGATTTTTGGGGAAGCTATCGTTCTACTACAATTTCACTGGAAAAGGAACTACAATTTCACTGGAAAATATCGAATCAGTGTGCCGACAAGAGTGTAAAAAATTCAGCCTTAATTTTCTTCTGTTAGTTGTAGGTTCGAATATAACCTTATGAATTTGAAGGTGTTATGTTGTGCATTATCGATGTCAAAAAAGAAGCTTAGGGCGGTCTTTAGATAGAAAACGGCTACTTTTTCACTTTATTTTTAAATCCCATCTTAAAACCTAAGTTTACTTATTATCCGTGAATGAATCTATTTTCTATGATTTCTAAGCGCTTTCATAGAAGATGATTTGGAACATCTTCAAATGTGACAGGTTGTTTATCTGTCGATGTTGACACATCACACATGGGCTCAGTATCCATAAGGTGAGCATACAGCAGCTAACGCCATGGGTCAGTCACTAAAAATACGTGCTAGAGCTCTTTTCCTTGCAATTTCGGTTTTCCAAAAAAAGGTCATCATTTGACAAAATTCAAACATCCACGTTTTTCGTTTTATTCCATTCCGAAAATCTAATTTTGGCTGCGTTTTGGCCAATATGATAGTGATAGAACTCAAATTTTTGTGACTTTCGGTCTGATAGATGCCCCAAAGTTTGCATATTGGCCCTAACTCCCTGTCAGCGAAAAACAGTGACATTATACGACTTTTCTTCGATCACCATTCAATTTCTCAGTTTCGTCCCTCACACTAGACACACATTTGTTTTTCAATGCCTCAGTGGTTTAGCAACTCAAGTGTATATCCCATCGGTTGTAATAGTAGGCTTGGTTGACCTTTCCTAGGACACCTGCCGTCTGTATGTGTTCTCCCAACGCTTCTGTTTTTGTGATTCTTTCAAAAAAACTTACGATCTTGTGTACTCGGCAATCTTCTTCATCTGAGGTCCTGTTGGTCCCCATGGATCCTCGTTCGTCGCCTCCCGAACCTCCATGATTGCCTTTGGATAGTTCATGATGGCGTCGTTCCTGTAATTTTCATTTTGTATGTTCCATTCGACCAATTTTTTGAAATTTCTACTAGTCTTCCCAATAATATCGCCCATGAGCTCTATCGGCCTTTCCTATCTTTTTCTTCACAATATATCTAATTAAGGGCTGCCGAAGAATGAAAGAGAGCAACGAGAAAGGCGCCTTCAATTGTTCAATTACGCCTCTCACATTTTCTTTGTGCCTATGTGAAATATTCATTCTTTCTCCTCGTTTTTCTTCTGGTTTGGTGAGAATTGTGGGCAATTTTCTTCTTTTTTCGAGTGTGAATATTATAATTTTCTGAAGATTTCTCGAGAATGCTCGGAATAGAAAAGGGCACCCCTTTTTATGCGATAAAATCAAGGACTTCGAAGGTCGGGTGGCAGCAATGAACCCGTTATCTTGATGCAAAATATCCGACCATTTATTTCTTGTTCCATCTTGTTACATTCAATTCCAAATAAAAAATACTTACATCGACTCGGTAACCTTCCGGACATACTCGTTGCTGCTGATGGCCTTAGCGGTGCTCTTAATGGACGTCGTTAATCCGGCCAACAAGTCCGACATGTTGGTGACCCGCTGAGCTAGCTGAAAAGAAACAAGTATTAGTGATGGAATTTGATAAAAAATACAAGAAATGAGGCCACGAAACAGTCGTCGATCGAAGGAAGGGAAAGAAGAAAAGGACAAAGAAAGAAAGAAGAAAGACGACATGGCAATTGAAAACTATGTTTCCTCTCTTCTTCGTTTCTTTGTTGGTAACAGAAACAGAAACAGTTCTCCTATGTCTCACACGAATCAATAATTGCAACGTTGCGGCCAACCACCGTTCGGTTTCGGGGAAAAGGAAAATAGTGGATAGTTATGAAGAGACGATAAGAAAGAGGGGTAGTGCATTTCTATGTACATATCGAATAATATAAACCGGCGATCGTCGAGAGTGTGTGACGACAGAGGGGCGGCAAGTCGCCCCCCTCAAAACCAAGAAGAAAGAGAAAAAGAAAACACTCAAGAGAGAGACGCAGTACTTGCCAACGCGATACGAGAAAATGCGCCCTGGGGAACGAAAACAGAAATAAACAGTGATTTTTTTTAGCAAGGCGGCAATAATAAAAGAAGGTAGTGAGCAAAACATGATTAATTGCTCAGGATACCATAATAAAGTAATGAGACCCTGGTTGTCTCATTGAATACCCTAACGAGCCATTTTGCAATTTGTTTGCTAGACCGGAAAGATATAAGAGAGAAAAAGAGAGAGCTGAATTGAAATTCTCCAGTTGATAAAATAATGCCGTTTTTAGTATTGAAAAAAAATTCTAAGAAATTCTTCAATAGAAGGGCATGTAGTTCCAATTCCGGAGTGTATGGCGGGCTAGTGATTTGTTGAAAATCCATTTTCATCAAATTATAGTTGGATTTCAAAGTGAAAAAAAACAATTCTTGATCAAACGTTTCAATGAGAACAGAAAAAGTACGAAGAATATGAGTGGAATGAATAGTGACAGATGGAACATCGTGGCAAATGGAACGTTATGAGATTAAGAGGAGGTTGAGAGTGAATTAATGTGAAGAGGACATAGGAAACTAGTTTGAGGTCCCAGAAAAATAGTCAAAATCGGTTTTCAAAGAGAAAAAAGAGGTTTTCCACCAGGTGAACAAATAAACAAAATTATAAAAAATCATGTTGGAGTTCTTATTGCAATCATTGCATTTGAATCATTTTAGTTAACGATCTGCCAGTACTTTACTTGGAATTAGTGTTGTCCTAATTACTTATGAAGCTAGGATGGTTTTTTTTTTGTTTGCAATATCTTCTGACATCTAACTAGCCAGGCCAGATATCAAGCCTTGTCAAACATTCTGATTACTTTGACATACTTTTACTGTTGATGCTATTTTTAGGGTTTCCAAAATTTTGAATCACGTTTTTGACCGGTTTGGATCGGAGATAATCTTTTTTCTGATTGCAAACGACAATTCAATATTATTCTGTTCAATGGGGATCTTTTTTTCTTCAGAAAGAATGATGAAGTAGCTCTTATTGGTTCGAAGACGAGATGTGTTGAGAAAAAATGAAAAAAAAAATCATACTTGTGATCGGGCTAATCCGGGCTTTCACGGGCCTGCATATAACTCGGTTCAAAATGAAAATTGTGAGCAGAACAACATACCAGATGATAGAACTCGGT
>GL379807.1:124321-149871 GCA_000143925.2 Caenorhabditis brenneri
TCCAATTGCCTTGTGCCATCAACAAATTGCAACAATATGATTGTGAGTTACACAATGAATGAAAAATCCAATATTGTCAATTGAGGTATGAAAAGAGCCTGGTGTATTCATTATATTGTGTGCAATGAATAGAAGTGGGTGTATGATGAAATATGATGGTGGGCTCATGGGACCAACTATGACGATTGGAATTTTCATAGATGTTGAAATTTGGAAAAAGACTGTACATGCATGAAATTCTAAAAAAAAACGGGAAATTATTCATTTCGGAACCTTTTTCGAAACAAAGCGCTCATTCCCCACAGCTGGAATTGTTTGTTCTTGACCTATCGGTAGCATAAGTGACCAAATGTTTATTTCACTATTCACGTCAATTCTCCATTCCCAGTACCCATAAAACTGATAAGACTCTAATTCCCGCACACCCAACACTTCCACAACATGTGTTCCCCGTCAAATGACATCATTGTTCCTGGTCCAAATGTTCGATGAGAAAAGTCAATTTTCTAATTTCCTAGTCTATCATTTCTCATAAAGAGCGCATTTATGCCACCTTTTAGCGACACTGTTCTCTCGAACACAAAGCATAATAATCCTGTTGTTGCGGATGACTATATGTTGTGTCTTTCCCTCTCTGCACTTTGTGTCTGTGACCACAGTTCAACAACAAGTACAGTCTGTGAGACAGTGAGTACATGCTTTCTTGAGATGTGTATACCCAGTAGACAATTGATAATAACAGTTTATTTACAGATTGTGAAATCTTGCAAAAACTGTGTTTCGAAAAACTACGGAAAGTTAGGAGAAACGGTAAACATACCTTGAAAACCCCCTTAGCAATTCTTGCACTAGACCAAGCACTGGATAATCTGTGGTAAGTTTTCCAGTACCTATGTGTAGTACAAAAACCGCATTTCAGGTTATATCAACTTGTTAGGAATAGCAGTTACAGTGAATAAATAGCATGGGAAAATTGGGAATAATGAACAGCCAACAGAGATAAAATGAGAAGTTTTGTTTACCTCACACCATTCAACCAATTAAACAAGAATGACTGGAATACTGAAACTTGAGTATTTCTCACCATGAAATATGAGCGTAAGTGGGTGGGATTTCGCAATTTTTCCATAATTTCGAAATTTTCTCTCATCCAAGAAGTAAGGTAGTGAACGTTTCCTGCCAGCACTTGGCCTCCTTTTATACTGCCCTCGATATGACTCATATTTGGCTCCGCCCACAAACACACTTTGCTATCCGTACGCCTGTGTCTCTTCGTCCTTTATACTATTCGGATCGCAACTTCTCTGACTCTTTTCATTTTTTGTGCACTCTCCCTCCGGGTAGAAAGTCATTCAGTAGAGCCAGAGAAGTTTCAACTTTGCCGATTGAAATCGGTTGATTTTGATTCACCATTTCCTTTTGATTCCCTCCTTCCATAAGTCCAGTCAGCAAAAAAAAAAGGGCGTCAATGTGTATTGGGTTATCAGCATACACTATCTGTTGTTCCGGTCCTCATGGAATAACATATGAGATGAAGAGACGGAGACTCTTGTTTCGAAAGTTGTCACCCGACTGACTGGGGGCCCATGACTCACAAGTCACGATGGCTGTAAAATTGCTTAGGAAGCAACTGGAAGAATAGGAAGAGAGGATGAACATGGGTATGATGAAATCTTATGGGAGACACAGACAAAAAACGATATATCACCGCCTTCTTGGTGTCGAGAACCTTCATTATTTCAACACACCTTTCAACACGCCTTTTGCCACTCCCCCAAAAGAACGGAATATAAGAGGAAGAGGGTCTTCACAATATTTACCAGTTTTCTACTTTCTCCTAGTATTCTGCTATGATGCTGCCATTCCAAACTGACAAGTTGCAGTTTTTGTACTTCACAAGAGTACTGGCGGTTCAGGTCCGGCTCAGAACTTTTGTGGGGTGCAAGAACAGCAAAACTGTCATACTTTGAAACCTTTCACAGGTAAGTCCAAATGAAGATGAAGGAGATTTTCAGGCGTAGAAAAAAAAATTAGAGGCTTGAACTTGATTTTGGAATTTCTCACAACTTCAGCGAATCTCTCCATTCTTTCAATATCAGCGAATTCCGCCTAATCCCAGGGTAGAACAATCAAAGAAACGAATCAGCGTAGTCAATGTTTTCGAAAAAAAAAAAACACTTCTCAAACTCTCACTTGAGTGGGAAGCCTTTTTGAGTAAGTTACTGAGGTTTTTTTTAATTATCGATTCAGAATTCCAACAGCCACCACAAGCTGGGAATCATCAAAGTAGAAATCAGCGGTTCGGTTATCAATATTCACTAAAACTAGTTGAGGCTATTCCAACTTGGAAAAAAAGTTTGAGATTCTCAAAAAGAAAGTTTGCCGAAGATTCATGAAGATTTTTAGTTTATTCTATTTTCCACTTGTCTTCCAAGCTTTAAAACCCGAATTCTCAAAATCTAAACATCATTTGAACTTCAATTCCATTTTTTTTTCCATATTTCATATCTAATAAAAAATTGAAGCGAAATCCCCCATTGTCTACGGACCATCATGAATTATTCTATGACTTCTGTCTAGAGAGAGCACTTGAAACGCTACGTATTATTTCTTCTCTTGTGTTTGTCTGGTCTTCAAATGATTCCTCAAATACAATTTTTATTGTGGTGCACCTATTTTTAAAATAAAAGTTTTTTTGGGATGATTCAGTATAGTTCAGTATTGCAACTGATGTCATATTAGTTTATTGGTACAACGATCCTGATTGACAACTATACAGGTTCAGATCGTTCAGAATATGCTATTGTGAATGTGTTTTCACATATCCAATCTCATCATAATTCTATTCATCATTCCAAACACATTTAGTCAAAACTATAATAAAGCGGTATTGCCAGATGGCGCCTACAAAAGGCATTAATTCTCTGTTTTAGAGGTCAATTAAAACTTGATGAACATTGTTCTTGACCGCGCCCGCTCTTCGACATACTTAAACATGCAAACAGGTACCTGGTAAGAGGACACAAGACTATGATGTCATAAGGTAAAGGAAGATGGAAGAGAAAAAAAAATCATGAGTCAATAGAAATGACGAGAAGATGGAACAGATGATTATCAAGAAAAATGTGACCTGGAAAAGTCGCATGGATCGGAAAAGTAATGAAGAACGTACAGGGATATTGAGAAAAATCTTGTACACCTTGCAGTTCCAAAAATCTGAACTCCGAAAAGTGTAAATTCTGTTTTGACCTACCTGGCTAAATTAGACGAATTCGAGTCTTACTCATCCCACATCCTACACTTTGCTGCCCACTTCATTCACAAATTTGGACGTGAATCATCCCAAAAACTGGAAAAAAAGTTATTTGCAGAGACATACATGAACTGTTCAAATAGACACCAACACGCAAACAGGCACACAAATATGACGTCATCGAATTTCACAGAAATAGATAGGAAGATAGATTTACATAAGTGGTTCGACCTATTCATAGTAGAAAAAGTTACTTTTTTAAGAAGTATAAAATGAAGCAAAAAAAATAACAAGAAAAATGAAAAATCTACAATAGTGACAAGATTGATAATGAATCTCTGGGGTACTGAAAACAGAATAAAACAAAAATGAATATAACTGGAACCTATTCAATTATTATATGAGTATTATTGTTTTTCAGTATCAGTTCCTTCTATATGTGTATATTCAGGTTAGATATGTGTAACATCCGTTTCTGTTATATTAGTTTCATGCATCTTACATGTCTTGTATCTGGTATTAAGGGGGTTTTTCGATAATTTGAGGTACGGGTTTGTTGAAAAAAAATTTCAAGAAATTCGATTTGAAACAAAATGAAACTGAAAGAATCAAAATTTTCTCGAAAGGTAAATTGGTAGATTCTTCTCGTCCATTTGACCCCTGGTCTAATTTTTCTTTTTGAAAATCCTCTAGTATTGGTCAAACCAGTGTAGTGTTCTACTTTTTGTGTTTCAGGATTTGTGATAATGTCAAATATCTGTGTTTCAGATAAATTTATAGCTTTTTCTGTTGCATTCACTTCTCTTTTTAACTACAAATCGTCCCAATTTTTTTTTCAAATTCACGTCACAGACCAAACCACAATGAAACCACAATAAATCTTCTATTTCGAATTTATTCAAATTTACCAACCTACCACGTCACTCACTGAAAGAGCGGTACGGACCCCTATGAAGATTGATGTGTTCCTCCCGTGATGTCACCTAGATAGCTTCTCCTTTTTTGATACGAATCGCGTTTTCTGTCCCCTGTCCCAACCCCTATCCCAAGACAACAAATAAAACCTAGGATGCAATTTCCTCCGCAATTATTTTGTCCCTCCAAGGAAAGTGTGTTCTTTATGATTATAGGTTTCGGTAGTGGTAACGGGGTGGAACCTGGTTCTAGAAGGCTCTGCTCAAACGAGCATTACCTTTTTTTTTGTTTTTTTTCTTTTCATTGAAGGTTAGACCTGAGGTGCCGACTCGGTTTTTCTTTCAAGCGGAATTTGTGATCACCAAAAAATATTTTCTTTCATTCCTCTTCCTTATGTGATCTGCAGTTGGAATAATTTCGTTCCAGGCAAAGTTTTTCAAGCTGGGTGCGAATAACTCTAATCCCGTAAACACTCCTGCTCCAACATCACAGCCAGAAATGGATATCATGAGCCAGTGTGGAGAAGCGGCAAAGTTCAGAATTGCTTTTTACGAGAAGGTTCGTTATTCTTGAATTTCGAACTTACGGACCACAATAAATTAAACTTTTGAGCCATTTTTGTAACAATTGAAACTATCAATATTCAGATCAAGGCAGGATGGACATCACAGTCATTGGAGGATACAAAGATGGTTCACTACCTCTACCGTATCTTCTACATGGCTCCAAGTGATCAGGAGGTTCAAGCTTTTGAATGGCATAACTTCTTCGACACTCATCACGACGTAAGTTCATTGGAAAACAGTGAGGGTAGGAAGATGGGCGGAAACCCAAAATTGGAGAACATCCACGAAATAAATATTAGGGACAGAAGTCTGGAAGAAATTCTAAGATTTATCTTTCATGAAACCTGTAATATAGGTTCACCCGGTACCGCATGTTTGAAGTAGTATATATAAATAACGTTATGAAACAATCACTAATTCAATAACATTAGGTCAGGCCGAAAACTTTTTTTCGATTTTGGATTTTTTGAGACCAGAGCTGTTCTTGATATTTGAATTTGTTCAACCAGCTGAACACTATTACTATCGTGATCTCAGCCCTCTACATCCATTTTCAGGATTGATTGGTTGAAAAAAAATGTTACAGAATCTCCTCCCTATTAGCATTCCTACCAACTTTCCAACCAAAACTTATTTTTTCAGTTCCCGATGCGAGTTCACATTGACAACTCTGAAGACCACAAGAAATGTGCCACAATGGCGGATATAATCATTTGGTTTACCAAACCTGAAAATGCCAGGAAAGCTCTTCGACGTATGGGAAACGACCCTCATCTCATCTATTGTCTCGGTTGCAAGACAGTGGAGGAAAAGGAATTTTTGAGCTTGATGACTCTTCAAAAAATGCAGAAAACAGAGTAGTGCATTTTATATAGATTATTTCAAATGATTCAGCTTTCAGAAAGTCTACATCCCCAGCGATTCAACCAGTCAGCACTAAAGCAGCCAAAACTCTGGGGATGTCAACTTTGGAAATGGCTGATGCTGCGTTTTCTGGGTAACTATAAGTTTCAAAGTAATATTTCAATACTAAATTACAGTTCAAATCAACAAAACAAGCAAGTTGAAAACAAACTTCTCACATCGGTGATTGGTCTACCGTTGCGTCGTTCAGCATCAGCTCTGCTTTTCCCTGTCAGTGATCTTTTGGAGCAACATTGTGTCAAGGAGCCGGAGTCAGTGATAACTGACTTGTCTATGTGGCAAGTGGACAAGGCAGCGTCTTCATTTGACTTGAATGCTACTGACCAACCGAAGCGAAAAACTACAAAGGCTACCTTCTTCCCTGCAATCCTCATGGGAGATGCATCAAAGAAGGAGCCGGAAAATCCGAACTGGTACGAGTACTGTAGGAAGAACAAAAGGAACGTAACTGTTTTCAGGCCACACCGGAAGAATGGAACCGTCGATACTCCAATTCTCAAACAGAGTGAGGCTCACAAAAAGTCAATTGCAAGACGTAAGAGACATGGTGAGATATTAGAAAATAGATCAAAACAAGTTTCAAGTTCATGGTTTAGAACGTCTTCTGAAAGCAAGTGAATGGTGTCGTATCAGTGATGAGGATAAAGCAACTTTGGTGGAGATCAAGATTCGTCAACGTATCCGGGTCATACAACATGTAGGTTTTCTAATAAAGAAGAGGAATTCAAATGATACATTAGAATGGGTTAGGATATGAGAAAATGTACACCACGATTATGAATTCTATCCAATTGTATGATCAGGGCAGTCTAATCCCATCTCATGTCGAAATCTGCGAATGTAACCAGAATTCTATTTTATGACTGTAGTCCATTAACATTTCCTCCAAACGAACACGCAATTTCCAGTACATCCGTGGGTGGGAAGCGATGAATGTCAAGGACGTTTGCCTAGCCAATTGGCTCCATGATGATCTCAATAAGCCTCTCCACACTCGTCGTTTCGCCAGCTTTGAATACCATCATTTCATTCCATCCCATGTTCTTCAGATTTTCACAAAGTGTAAGTGAATTTTGCAGAAACTCGTAAAATCCGAAATGTCATGACGTTTAAGTGAACAAAACTCAAATGGAGAATTATGCAAAAAATTACCTGGTTTATATGCAACGTGTTGAAAGTCTGAAAAGTTATTCAACTGGTCGTGGGGAATTTCAGAAGAAGAAGGATAGTTTCACCTATCAGTTATCGTAACTACCTATAGTGTTTGTAATATATTTATACATCTGCAAACGTCTCCTAACATGTAAGAAAAAAATCTGAATCATGAAAAAGTAAGAAATTTTTCCAATCTGAAGTATTTCAGCCGACTCATTCGATTAATGACAGATGTACAGCTCCAAAGGATATCTAACTCATATTGTCTCTAAAATATTGCCCCCCATTTTTCCGGTCCCTCATCTCTTCCTTTTTCACAACCTTCCTCTGTTTTTATTGTCTTCACTAAATATTTCTCCACGTCATTTTCCACTATCTTGTGCTCTCCCATTACCAAAGTGAAAACTCAAATTGGCCATTTTTACGATGTTCAAATCCATTCAATTGCCCAATTCCATGCACTTCTTCTGACTTTTTCTTGCTTTTTATTATTTCGTGTAATTCCGCTAGTTTTTTTTCCACAGTAAAAATTTGCTTCAACATTTTTCGAGATTTTCAGAAACGTGATTTTTGGATCCTATTTCTTCTCTTCTGAATTATTTCCCAAACTGACAAAAAAGAATCCACAATCTTGTCTTCACTCCTACAAAACGTTATCGTAGGCAAGAAAATTGGTACTTTCGATGCGTTTTTTGGAGTTGTGTGCGTTGTTCTCTAATCGTGTGATGCAGGAGTCCGGAAGCGATTTTTTCGTCTCTCAGATTCATTCATTCGGTTTGTAAAACAGAACGATTTTACCGACAAATTTTCAATGTTACTTATATTTTTCATACCAATTATAGAACTTTTTGGGTTTTTATAGTAAGTTCCAACATTCTCATTCGCTCAGAAGAGTTGAATTACCGTAAATACTGCTATTGAAGCCCATGTGCTTCTATTTATCGAAGGGGTCTTCTAGGTGCGTATTTCTCACAAATGGGCTTCTATTACAGGGTAAGACTCTACTTTTCAATCCGATTTTGAAATAAAAAAAGTTTTGCAAAAACGCCTAAAATAGTGCAGATATGCAAATAATGTGATGAAAACCACGCCAAAAGAAGGCTTCTCTTGAAAAGTAGGCTTCTGTTACAGTATTTACGGTATTTCACCGAAAAATGACATAAACTGATATAATTAAAAATCACCGTCCGAACTACATACGAACACCGCGTCGAAATGTAGTCCACATGGTTTTGAAGCTTCTGGAAGTTGATCTTCAAAAAACTGATGCTGAGAAGATACTGGAAATAGTTGATTCACCTTGGTTCCCGACACCAAAACTTTGGAGAAGGATACGTCTCCTCTTCAAAAACAGAACTCATAATTCATTTCTATAACTTCTCCATGTTCTGGAAAAAACTGGATTTTTATTTGAGTACTAAATCGTCTTGTCAGTGTCATTCTGACAGGTTTCAGATTGACTTTTGAGAGATGAAAATAAATCTGTCAATTCGTTCAAAATTTTACGTCTACTCCAATCTCATCGTTCAATTTCGTCCCTCTCCTTCTCAAAAAATTAGCATTTGACATCAATTTCGGAAACCTCGGTGTGACGTGCAAGCAGTGCCGTACCCTCCTTACAATTTTGTTTTTTCCGCCTCTTGCGTCAAGATAGACAAATTGGTGGTCTCCTCATTCTCGAAGAGTGCGTATGTGCCCACAATTGCGGTTCGAGGATATAACCGAATGTGTTCAATTTATAATTTTCGTATCTAGAATTAGGGGTTTAAGATTGGGAGCTGTAGGTTCTTAGTATACCGAGTGGGCGGGACACGATTTCAGACTTTTTTTTCGAATGTGAAATGACATTTTCTTTTGACTCGTTACTAATGGGAATGCATAGTAAAACGAGTTTCAAAATCTGTATCAGTGTACAAAAGTTCAAAAGATTAGTGGGCTTTCCTATTCGCGACAGCGATCACACTTCTGTCTGAAAAACTGATTGTCGTAAAATACCGTAACAACTACGATAGAAAGTTTCTACAACCCTGCCAAAAAAAAACCACTAAAACATTTTGTTTCTTCGAGTTCTGAAGCATATTCAATACATCTCATTACCAATATAGTCAGAATTTGAAAGTATTTCTAGTTATACATATTCTTCTTGAGAAATTTTAATTTTATGTTGAAATCTAGATTTAAAACAACACACAAGGCATCTATTTCCCTTTCCCCTAATGATATCATTTGGAAAGTCCCTGGAGTTACAAAACCCAACTTCTCCATTCTTTTTTCTTAGCACTTTAGTTACTTTCCCTTCTTTCCCTACGACTGTGCCTGGCACTCGTCACGGTGACACATTCTTAATGGGTTTTCATCTACCTCTCTTTTTAGTCAGCTCCGTTCCCAGCATTGTTCCCTAATGTCTTTTCATTCTATTACCGTAACCATCGAATTATTCATCTTTTCGTTGCGATCCAAAGTTCGATTTCTGTTTCTCATGACATTTTTCCCCTCACCATTTTCATCCAATTACCGTAGTCTTCCTCCCATTTAATGTTGTTTTTACTCTGGGAAACGCAGCGCACCTGCCTAGACAAAGAGTAATAACATTTTTGAAAAGATAAACATGGAGAGAAACGAAAAAATGGGAGAAAACAAAATGGGAGAAGATAGAGTACTGTAGAAATTACTCTTAAATTTCGAAAGAGTTCGTGATAAATTTCCATACCTTTCACTTCCCTGAAAAATTTGCATAACCTAGCCCAATAATATATGGAGAAGATAGAGAAAGACTAAAACAATAATCCAATTAGGTGGACCTTGAGTTTTTACAACATTCTACATACTTAATGACGCACTTTGGTTTTTCTGGAACTTTTGTGTATCGTTTCAGTAGTCATTGTTGTTCAGTTCAGTGGTTTATCGTGTATTGATCTACTCGAAGCTCTCTCATAATTGGTTTCAAAATAAAAAACACTGAAAAAGTAACTATGAATTTCGAGACAACCCTAGAATATTTTCCGTTCCCTCTTCTCCTAACCGGCCGAGACGAATATCTACTTGTCTTTGGCTTTCCATTCATTTCTACCGTTGTCTTGTTTTGATTTTTGTTTCGGCGTGTCCTTGATGGTCCTGCATCAAATTTTTTGATTATACTGTCTACTCATCACATGTGTAACTTTCAAAAACACGTGCTTGTCGGCAATATTTCTAGAAGGACACATGGTTCGTCGGGGCTGTCTCTACTTTAGCTTTCATATAACTTCTTTTGTTGTGGTGACCTTCATATAGCTTTGCTTCACAAATGACTATAGGTTTCCGTGTTCACTTCCCGAGATCTAAAATTGAAGAAAACATTGAAACACGTGAACCTCCTCCAAATTTACTCGATATATTTGACGGTACACCTTGTGTTTTCAAAGAGTTCTTTGTAACACTAGAACTTCTGCATTATTAGAGTTGTTGTAAGTTTCACCAGTTTAACCACGTTTCTACCAATCAAAATCAGCTCCGCCCACAGTCCTACAGTACCTGCCTAAAATACACAGTGTTGCAATCTCGCCCCACCGGCATCCAATCTTTCCGCGCCACTCGCATCATCCGCTTTCTTCTCTCAATTCTCACGCTAATTTTTGTCTCGTTTTGACTTAGACTTCAGCACTTTTTTTTTAAATTTTCAGATACGACTGATACCGAGCAACAGCAGAACTTTATCGAGACATTGGGAAGCTGGAAGATATAAGGGAACAAAAGCGGAATCGTATAGACGGGAGCTATACCAGTCAAGTTGAAATTTGTTGGAATGGTGCTTTCGACATGTCCCGAGGTGTGTTTAGGGATGGGATTTAGAAAGAGATCGAGAGTGGGGTTAACCGGAATATCTTCGTGCCAGTTCTCATTCGATCAATATCACGCAGAAGTTTTCCAATGATTCGACGCCCTAGTCAACACAAAACTAGCTTTCTAGGTTGTGGCTTCTTTTTTATCTCGAGCCTTTTCTTTATTTCTACCTCATGGGTGCCCACACAAGCTGTGGCAACCATTTTTTGGGACTCCCAGGTGGTATTGCCTCGAACCACGTTGCCTCTTTCTACTCTTTCTCGTCAATCCATTTACCAATCAGGCTATCTTTATTCAAAAATCTCTTCTCTCAATTTGCCAGCAGCTGGAATAAGTCTTGTCTACTCTATGAATATATATGGATATGATAATCTAGAACATTCTATAATCTTACATGGTACCATTGGAAAGTTTGCTTGGTGATGTTCTCTCTTGGACACTATTTTTTATATTTCGTTCTCTTTTTTTCTGAAAATCATTAGTTTGTAACCATACATTTGGAATAGGATCTCCCTCATTAACAGCTGTCTAAATTCTAGTTAGGTTTCTGATTCTCTACCTTCCTCAAATGCACATATCAAGAGACTGCATGGGTTTAGTCTCCCCCGGCATATGTTTCTTCGGTGTTGATCTTTTCATTTTGGAACATAGACCTAGACTAAGCCCCGCCCACTTCAACAGTGACTGGTTTAGTGCAGAGGTTACGGTCAAATTCGATGACGATTGCATACTTTATGTGTCTTCAGCTATTTTTCCCAGAGAGCATAACGAAATTTAATATATTCCTAAATAGATTCAAGTATCAGTGTTATCCTCACTATATCATGAAGCGGCGCAAACGTTATTTCTGCGTTCTCCATCAATTCTAGCACAACAATTCTTGGTCCCTAGCGGGTAACTTTCTTGATTTTTGACCTGTCATATCCTTCACCACATCTTCTTTGTGTTCAAGATATTGTCTATCTCTTGCAAAGCAGCAAGCGTCCTTCTGGCGGGGTTCGGCTTCTTTTAACCTTGAGTCAACTTTCTCCATTTATAACTTGCGCGTGACATGTGTCCGCAGACAATATTCTGAGATGAACATCTGCGACGCGTGTATGACATGTGTACTTTTTTGTGATTAATCTCTCTCTTTTCATGTAAAGAAAACTCTGTGGACACTGGTAGTCTTGTCAGAGATTTCATACTGCAAACGCTACTAAATGAGACGTACCAAAAAACTGATTTACTTGAAACCTTCTAAGGAGCATCCCATTGATCCAGAAACCATAGGTAGTCGAACTCCGCTCAAATACGCAAATTTTTTGGATATGGTAGTGTCTGTGTCTATAAGCTAGAGAGTCATCGCTCTTGTTTTCATCTCATTCGCATTCATTTTGTCTTGCTCCCAACACAACCCCTTCACCCTCCCGACTCATTCGCCCATTTTTTGTGTTTTTTGTTCCAAACCGAATGATGGTTTTACAGATAGATCGATGATTTGGAGATGTCCGGAAGAGCCAGAAGCTACAGAGCAACAAATGATTGGATCAGCTAATAGATAAAGCAATAAGAGAGAATGGAGAGACCAGTGGAAGGGAATTACACAACAGAAGCTGTGACGAAGATCTGAAGAAGGAGATCAAGCTGTATATTATCGGTAAGTGGGAGGGTACAGAAAACAACACTGTGGACATCTTGGGTAGCCTATTTTTTCAAGGCTCATCAGTCAATCTATCTGTATTCGGAAAAAATCAACTAAAATTCAAAAAAGCCTTCAATGACAATAGCTATTTTCAGACAAATGGATAATGTGAAGATGTTCGAGAGATGGACACCAGTGGTGGAACAGATGCGCATAGCAGAAGTTGGACGGCTATCTGAAAACAGAGATCAGATGTGTATTAGTAGGTGAGTTGAAGGGTACGAAAAGCAACGACGGGTGAAACTCGAGAAGTGTCATTCTGACATAACATTGTGAATAATCTTTTGTGATTAAATTGAAATCAACTCATGAACTTTGACGACGAATTCAACCTTTCAATCAACACCTACAAATCTTCTTGATGTATTTTCGTCAAACTCTCGGTTTTTACATCTTTTTGCAACTCGCATAGATGTTCTAACAGTTCATCTTCGTATAAGAAACTTCTCTTAAAATCAGCGATCGGACTTTTGATTGCAACTGTCTACTTCTTCAGAGAAACAGACTATAAGCTTACTCTAGATTCTCTATCAGATAAGAGCTATGATGAGAAGCAAGGGGTCATAATGTTTACGATGGATACCACTAGTTTCAATTAGCACTCTCGCCGCTTATTAGTGACACCCAGCTGTTGTTCTCTCCGAATTTTGCCTAACTTTGCTTCTTAGTCTCTGCAATCTTCATTTGTTTTCCGTCTCAAAACTTTCAGTAAAATGCAGTTTTGTATCATTTTTCCATATGAATCTTCTTAAAGTTCTTTATTTTGTTTTCAATGTCGCCTTTCTCGTTTTTTCCGCCACATCCATCTTCTGCGCTCGAAGAAAGAACAAAAAATCAGTTTCTCATCGCTTCTCCGGTTATATGGCTCTTCTTTCCCGGCCGCTCCCTCGCTTTTCCTTTTTTATGCAAATTTTTGCTACACGACCATCCCTGTACCACCTTGTGTGCCGGTCGATGTGCTTTTTTATGGATGACATTTACCAACACATACTCTTTTCCCGTGTCATATCAGTAACCCCCTTCCCCTTCAGTATACGACTATGAACTGCACGCACACAGTTGCCTTCATCAACATTCTTTCTGCTCGTTTTAGAAAGATCTCCAAATGAGCTCGGACAGCGGGCAGCCTTTTTTCTCAGATACAGCTTTAATCATCAGAATGCAATAGAGCCACTTTGTCCACCTTTCAGTGGATTCATTTTGCTTAGTCATACAGTATACTGTAACATCCGTTCCAACCAATTGAATCACTTTATCAAAGAACAAAAACAACAAAAAAGCTTCCGGTGTTTTTCAATCGGTTGACTCGTTTCCAGATATTCAAAATTTTTGAATAAATATCTACAAAACATTTAGGAATGTTTCTTCCAAAACAACAGTGATCAGATCAGACCAGTGATCAAATTTATGACTAATCTCAAACCTTTGTTTTGTAATAGTCCATTTTGTGGATTCATTGGTTTGCCCGCAGTCCAAACGTTCTGCTGTTGCTGTCAAGTTGATCAATTCAATCAGATCTTGTCCAACACTTTCTTCAGAGTTTACCTCTTACCTCACCTTTCTCATTAATTCGGGGTTCACACTCTGTTCCAAAACTCAAATTGACTTTTTTTCAGAGTGTGAGGCATAAGAAGAACCACAAGAAGGACCAGACAAGTTGAGAAACTCGGCAACCAGTACGCAGGGAACCAGAGATCTAGTCCGTGCAATTATTGGAAGGATTGGTTATTCGGACTTCTATACCAGCAAAGCTATCATCTCCACCATTCGTGCAAATGAAGAAAACAACACTTGTATATCAGGTCAGTTGTTGAGCATGACTGATGGTTGGGGCTAGAATGGAAGTGTTCCATAGGTGATGTAGACATTTGCAGTTTCATCTTCGGTATTATTCTTCAGTTAGCACAACCCAAATTACTTCAAACTCTAACCAGCTACTTTGAGAAGCATACTCTTCATTGGGATCTTCAAAGAATTTGGACTATAAGTCCCATATCAGCTTTGATACGTTTCATTGTTAGAGCAATTCAAACTACGTCAGTACAAAACTTCACACTTCAAAATATATGGTCCTGACCTCATTGATTCTTGCTTACTAATTCTCATAGAACCCATCATGCTATTCGAAAAATCGGTCGACCGAAGTTGCCCCCCGCAATAGACAAAACTCCGCCCACATTTGCTGCAATTCTCTGCGTCTATTATCACGAGATAGTTCTCGCGCTCGCTTCCATACCATTCAAATTTCATTCGCGCCTCTCGCAACACGACCGCTCCGTCTTCCCGTCCCATCCAACCGCTCTTTCGTTTTTTTTCCAACTGTTCCAAACTAAATGATTGTTTTTCAGATACAATCAGTGATATAAGAGCATGGCAGACACTCAAGGAGGAGTATCAACAGGAAAATGGGAACAGTTGCGCATGAAGAAGACAGCACGAAGACCATCCGAAGAGAGCCCTCATGGACAATCGACTAAATGGCAGGTATGTGTTTTGGAATTTTTGTCACAAGCAATTTCTCTCGGTTTTCTTAGTCTTTGACTTAGCTCTAACATTCTAAAAATCATTTAATTGTTTTCTTTTAGATGATATCGTCAACATGTTAACTCCCTCACGACCATCGACTAGGACCACTGTGGATTGACTGCGGCTTCAAATGTCGGAGGACGCCCGATGAGAACGATGGATGGAATCGGCAGGAAGGTTTTTCAAGACGCTGTGACATAATTTGTCACAAAACAAGTCGTCAAACTTCAGGATAGGGGGGAGAGATTTTAAGCGGGGTTGTGGCAGGCCTTATTGGCTTGAGAAGGGGATACTTTCAATCCTTCTAGTCCGGGTAATAGGATAGCGTGTCTTCAACACAGAAAACGATGTAGACGGATCATAGAACAGTAGATAAGAAACAGGGGAGTATATTTTTGAAACTTAATCAGTATTCATGCGATAGGCTGTAAAAGAGTGCGAGAAGGGTGAGTTATGAGTTAAAGTAGGGGAGTGAACTTGAGTTTTCACGTTGTCAGTCCGATCAATGTGAAAAATAGTAATATAGATGTGGCAAAATAATTGGGAATGTGAGAGAGCGGGAAACATTCATAATGACTGTAAAAAGAGGGGCAGGAATTGTTATTAGGATTGTTTTTTTCAGAAGGAAGAGTTTACGGCGTAAAAGCGCGTGGTACGAAATCTCTATTGAGATCTGAACGGAGCTGCGCCCTTGCCGACCCCATTGGGTTGAATATTTCTCATTATTTTTATTTTCGTTTTAACTCTGATACTTGGTTAAAGTGATGACTTTTTGAAGTTGACCGGCACTGTGTAATCACTGTAGAAAATTCAACTTCACCTCTTTTTTCTTTCACAGAGAACATTTCATAGATTCACAGACTACACAGCGCTGGTAAAACTGCAAAAAGTTAAATCACAAATGGAGCTCCGCCGTTAGGGGTAGAACGGTTTGATGACGTTTCATTTTTTTGGAAATGAACTGCACTGAGGATTGATATTATTTGTACACAATGCTTACAAATGATTCGATGCCTAGGCAGAAAGGGTGCGACATGGACAGAGTCCCTCTTTCAGAGATTCAATCTGAATGATAATTCTGTTGCCTGAATAAGCACCACGGTTTTCATTCTGGACGGATTACTCCAGAAGTTCTCGTCAAAGTCCCGGAAAAGAAAACTAATATTGTTTTGAAATCATTGGGAAATCTTGATTCATTAAAGGAGACTCTGTCGGAATCCCTAGCCTAAATGCTTCGTCAAACACAATACGTGTTCTTTCAAATGATGTCGTCTACTCAATGAACTTCATGGCTGGGGCCGGTACGGATCGCTTTGGTGGGACACGTCGGATGGCGCCTGGTGATGAAGGAGGTGACATTCTTCACGGGGATAGGGTAAGCTGAGCTTGAAGGGGTTTACCGAGACGCGCACTTGTCCACTCTATTGGGTTGAAAACTTCTTTTATTATTATTATTATTATTTTCGTTTTAATTTACACACCTCATATAAGTGATTACTTTTTGATGTTTACTGGCGCTGTGGAACCACTTTACGAATAACTCGTTTGAAAATTTCGATTCAACAAAACAACTTTTCACACTTTCACAAACTACACAGCGCTGGTAACCTCAAAAAGTATCATCACAAATGGAACTCTGCCGTTAGGGGTAGAACGGTTCGATGACGTTTCATTTCTTGGAAATAAACTGCACTGAGGATTGATATTATTTGTACACAATGCTAACAAATTATTCGATGCCTAGGCAGAAATGGTGCAACATGGACAGAGTCCATCTCCCAGAAATTCAATTCAGAATGATGATTCTGTTGTTTGAACATGCACCACGGTATTCATTCTGGGCAGATCGCTCCATAAGTTCTAATCAAAGTCTCGGATAAACTAACTGTTAATGTTGTGAAGTCATTGGGACGTATTGATTCGAAATCATTGGAGGAGTCTCTGTCAGAATCGTTCTATTTTTGCTCATTAGGATCGTTCACCTTCACGTCTGTTGTGTTTACCCGAATGGTCTTTCCTACGAAATTTCGCTAGAGTTTTCTCAACGACTTTTTAAAAAATCTTTCATCTCATTAGTTCTGAATCTGTCAGGATATTGACAAACTTGTATTTAGTGAAATTTGACACTTTCAGAATCTTTAGTTTAACTCTGATTAGCAAAACTTAAGAATGACTAAGAAATGACTCCTTATTTCATCATTTTTCTAGTTTTTCTTCCAAATTTTTTCTTTTTATCCGACTTCTCTTTCCTTAATTCGTTCGTTCTTCTTCAATTGTCTACACGTCAAAAGTCCTTCAGTCATACTTTTCTATTGCAGGGTAAAATGTCTCGTTCTCCGATCTTCGACCTTCGATCCAAATTGGAAGTTCTCATCGAGCTCTGTGTTAGTAACTTTATCGATGTTGTCTCAGTCGTCTATCTCGTGATGTTTTATCCTAATAGTTAATTTTAGCTTCACACAAAGCATCCTCTACCCGAGCAATCGTGCCCGGGGTACGCGGAGCTGAAGAAGCGCAACAAAGATATTCTTAATATCATGCAAGAGGCTAACGATATGTTCGCTGCTGATTTCACCGATGTAAGAACACCTTCTTTCAACTTCAGATGATCAATTTGCTCGACTTTATAGGAGGAGATTCCAATGGCTCTCGCCAAGGTTGAGGCATGGAGGGTACAATTGTCTCGCATGTAATTCGTCTGCTCCAGTGTATCTCAATAATTGTGCTGGCTGTTTTCTACTTTATAGGCTCTATGGGAAATAATTGTATCGTAGGAAAAAAGTTAGATCGTTCTCTAACACTTAGCTCATAGTCAGATGACTTCTGATGAAATGACGTTTATTAGAAAGAAGGAATATGCTCTCAATTTTTATGACGCCATGACGCTTTCATTCGATGAAAGTTGTCATGGTTTCTTCCCTTCTTCTCCTTTTTTTAGTCTCAGTCGTCTCTCTTTTTTCAAATTCCCATGGTTTCAATAAAGTAGAAACAGCCAACGCATCTTTCTCTTATTGTGACTTCTCCTCTAAATAAATTGAAAAATGTGAACTCCACTGGTTCATTCTTTCCAATTTTTGCGACGGGATAAGTTCGCTTTTTGTTTCTAATTGCTTGGCTCGTTTTCATCTGCATACTCTTTGGAATAGTAAAACCAACAAGGTTTTCCAGCCAGTTCAGAATTCTGAGCAACTTGATTTTTCTTTAGGGTTGAATGCTACTTCCACCGTCATTCGATTATGCCAGCTCAACTAGGCCGTGATATCAGTGATTCTCATGGAGTTTTTGGAATCGGTCGCCGTATTCACGTTTATCCAGGTCAGTTCCTATCTGCAGAATGGTTCTGACGTCACGCAATTAGAAAGTAAAAAGTGAGCTTCCGTATTAGGCAACTACAGCAGACCACATCGCGCCCCATGCGTGCACCCTCTTTCCAAATGCTATTTTTTTTCTCTCACCGTCAGAGAAATCAAAATAACATACATAACGAGGTGATGGGCCACTGAGTGACCTGCTTCACTTTCCTAATATATAATTGCAATCTGAGCGAATGGAAATCACGAGAAATTTCCAATATGGTGGCGCTTATATATCGGACGCCATATATAACAATACCGTACTTATCGACAATTTTATCATGAAGCACTAGATGAATATGCAAACTTTAGTTTTCCTCGTCAATTTTGAACAGTGATGCATGGAAGTTGCATGCTCGCATCCTGCTTTCTGTGTTTTTTTCCTTCCTCGTTCCGAAAATTTCGGAGCAATCTCTCTCTCTCTCTCTCTCTCTCTCTCTCTCTCTCTCTCTCTCCCCCTTTGTGCTTTTTGTGTCTAAATTATTATTAGGACGGACTTGCGGACACCATCCTGATAATAATGTTTCCTATGCATCCTGTTTCAAAACGACGATTGAATACCATTTTCCTTAGCCCTCGGTGAAAAAACGAGTACCATACTTGGTCGCAGCCCTTTCTTCGCTCTGGCGTGGCCTTTGGTTTTCCATTTTTCAGGTTCATCATTTCTTGTTGGTTTTGGTTTGGTTGGATCGGGTACAACAACTGGAAGGAACAAAGACAAAGAATGACAGAGCTTCTCTTCAGATCCAGGTCAGTTTTTTCACTGACACCACGTAGAGTAATAAATCGCTCACAATCACTCACATCTCTCTTTTCCTGAAATTCATCTACAGTTTTTTTTCTAATGGGTCTACTTCTGATATGCATCTTCCGTATCTTGTCCATTCTTCAAAATTTGTTCTCAATTTCACTCAATTCGGTTTTTCACTCTTCACTGAATTGTACATATCGTTCCTATATCTTTTCCATGTCATTTATCTTATCATCATTCTGCTCAATTGTATCAAATTTTCCGCCGAACTTCAGTTTCACCGCCAGAACCTATCTATTTTGATTCCTTCGGTCTCAACACAGTCCTGTTACCTCAAGATTCTACTGGATATTTTCTTAATTACGCCCAAGTTTTTTTTTACATATTCCGGACATTTTTACATACCATCTCTACATTCTTCTCATGTAACCTTGCTCATCATCATTTTTCTCTATTGTTCATCCGCTCGAATATGATCTCCACCCAAGTGTATATTCACCATTCAGCCTCTTTCTTCTACAATTGCTTTATTCCTGATAAAACCCAGACTTCACTCAATTCATCTCATCATTTTGCACAACTTTCCTTTGGTCCACTCATATACACATTTTTCGCTTTCATTATGTTATCTTGCTCATCATCGTTTTGTTCACTTGTTAATACCATCAACTTTAATCTCACCACCGGTATCTGTCCTTTCTCCATTTCTTCGTTCCTGATGTGAATCAAATTCTTCACATTTCATTTTGAAGCTTTTCTCAATGTTTTTTGTACTCTGCTCTCTTTTTCGTGTCTTTTTGTCCATCATCATTCCTCTCAATGTTCATTTTCATCCCTCTCAACTTCTGAAATGCACTTTATTGTTTTTAACTTCCTAATTTTTAATCTGATATAACACTCCGACACCTTTCTTTGCCATCTCTCTCATTTGTACATACTTTTGAAATCATCTGTCTTTCTCTCTTTTTCATTTTGTCTAGTTCTGATCATAATTCTCTCAATGCTCATTTTCATCCTGATTAATTGCTCACTCGTCCTTTTATACTCTGTTGTTTACTCTAATATACTCATTTTTGGATGTTTTCCAGTTCCTACTCAGCACTCTATGCCATTCCGCTCTTTACTTTCTCTTCAGTTTCAATAGTAATTTTGATTATCGCTCATTATCACTCCGTTCACTTGTACATACTACTTGCTCAGTTCTGGTTCTCATTACGTTATCCCTCTATTTTTTTTAATTTTCTCCGACTGGCGTGGCCTCTCGTTTTTCATTTCAGGTGATGCTGTTGGTCCTGATCGGTGTTCTCAACAACGGCGACAGTGGTCCAATTGGTATTCGACATAGCTAGAAAAGCTCACGAAGGGAGAAATCTCCCAGGTCAGTTCATATTGATTACGCTCTCAGTTTTTAGTCATATGGACTAGGAACGTGGAATGAAACATATCTTTTTGGGTTTCAAAATCCTTAATGGGGTCTTCTGTTTTTTTCTTACAGAATGGATTCCGCGACTGTTGGCCAAACAACTGCAAAATGGAACACTTCCTGAACATATGCTTCTTCGAATAATAAAGGTCAGTTTTTCAACTGACACCACGTCCCCCAGCAAGCGTTCAAAAAGTCTCCCCGAACATCTGATATAAGTCTCCCCGAACATCTGATATAAGTCTCCCCGAACATTTATACCCCATTCTTCTGTTGCTCAACTCAAATCGTTCACCAATCACATCTCTAGCGTGGCCTTTCTTTTTTGATTTCAGGTGTTGCTGTTGGACCTGATCGGCGTTCTCAACAATTCGTGTACATCTTCAACAAGCTTTATCTTTGAATCGAACAATGTCACAAAATGCCACTCGAAAGGAGTCTCTCAGATCAGTTCATATTAGTTATTTTTTTTGTTTAACAACCATAGGGCATTGAATGGGGGGGGGGGGATATGACGCTTTCTTTTTTCCTGTACCTAATAGGTGTTTGTCTAGGAGTTAAAATTCCGACTCAAGTCCGGACGGACGGTCCTAAAAATATTCCACGGTCCCTATACTATGCTGTCAAAAAAATTTGGGACAGTCACATATTTTTTCCAATCTAAAAAGGCCTCAAGGTTTTCCGCCTATCCAAATTTTTGTTTCGATTACTTTTCACTCGAAAGATTCAATAGATTTGAAAATCCATAAGAAGCATGATCAAATAAATTTCAATTTTTCGAAAAAAAACGTTCAGTTCAAAAGTTAATAGAAATAGTATCTCAAATCTGTGTGTTTCGGGGGCCGTGGAGTGTTTTTGGGACAGTCCGTCCAGACCAAAGGCAAAAATCCTCTGATTTTTTTCTTTCAGAATGGAATCACCAAGGTTGACTACACAATTGCGAAATGAAACTTGTTCCCACGGCGCATGCATCTTCTCTAATAGCACAGGTCAGTTTCTTTTAAACTGACCCCACTGTGAAGGAAAAATGGCTTATTAGGTTCTGTTCTGTCAGCTTCTCTTAAAAGTACCCCCCCAGTCTCCAGTCTGTGTGTCTCCCGGTGAAAAGAATGTATATATTATATAACTGTCCGTTCCGTTTCTCTGGTGTGGCCTTTCGTTTTTTATTACAGACAGGTGATGCAACAATGCTGTCAGCTACATCTCAATGTTTTCACACATTTCGACCTGTCCCATCATACCATTTGCAGAGAAGAACATTCGTCTCTGGTATCAAAAAAATAACCCAGGTCAGTTTCTTCCAAACTGACCCCGCCGTTTAGAGAATTAATGCAAGCTTCTGTTCACCACACCCCACTAAAAACACGCTCCAGTCTCGAGTATCACTGCCACTTCTGTTCATAAATATATAATTACTCACCCTACTTCTCTGGTGTGGCCTTTCGTTTTATATTCCAGGTACAGACAACTACACTGTTGACCCCAACAAGTGAAGCAGGTAAATAGAACCGATCTCAACAACAATGTTCCAAAGCTGGGAAACTGCGAAGCGACCAAGACAAGAAGACAAACGGTTCTGAGAGGACGGAAGGAAACCACCTGAAATGAAAGACAATCTAACAACTTATCGGAGTGTCTTCATGGGAGTCACAAAAGATGAGTTCTGGGGTAACTGATGAAAAGTAGATTATTAGATACAGGGTGGCACACAATTACCCGCACAAACTGAATCAAATCTAACTTCCAAGCTAGATCTCAGAACATTCAGAAATTATTTTTTCGAATTACCATGATACACCAAGATAAGATTTCAATTGGTATCAGGTTATAGATTTGCTTCTTTCTTACTCTATCTGCCGGTTTATCCCAGTGTTGCTATCCGTTTTCGTTTCCTTATAAACGACTACTCGGTTCAACTGGGCATTGTACAGCAAAATGAACCGTTGGTTGTAAATTTTGGGAATTTTGGGGATATACTAAAATTTTGAGAATCATATTTATGAGTATTTTTCATCAGGAAAAATATTTTTCCGTTCACCACAAAAGACTAAAGTCTTGTGCGGGAGATTTTGCGCCACTCTGTGATGTTTTTGCAGTTTCTGAGAGTTTTTCACCTCAGAGTTTCAAAAACTGAATTTGATTCGGGGCCCTAGGTACAATCAGGGGGACGGACTAGAAAAAAACCTGACCGGACAACACAACAGGACCGTCGTCTAATAGGTTTTCAACATATCAATTTTTCTTGATAAGAAGAAAAAGCTGATATCCACAGTCAGCGTTAACTTTCCTGATATTTTTCTGAACAACTACTTTTCCTAGGAGCATACATGTTCAGGGCCGGGCCCGGAAACTCAGTACTGAAATTCGAAGGCATACGAAAAACAGTTAATTTTCAGCGAATTTATTTCCTTTTTGTTATAATGTTGATTTCACGTGCATTGAGGATAGTTTTCAACTGAATTTTATTCATATATATCAGAAACAAGAATTTTTCGGCTGAAAATCGTGGATTTCAATGACAAGATGATCCATTTCGATGCGAGATTGAAAATTTTGATTAATTCTAGTTGTTTTCCATTGAGTTACAATGTTTCAATGGGAATCCGAAAAGATGAGTTTATGGGATTTGCGAAGTAGAATAGAATTACAAGAAGCTTCCTGTAAAATAACGTTTTCGGAGTATCTAAAAATGAGTCAGTCTTGTACACGTACAGAGTGTGCTATAATTATAGGTGCATCGAACTTCTGACGTGACTTGATTCAAACTGGATCAATACTTATGAGAATTGGCCATTTTATGATGAAGTGGTCTAAACCATTCCCCAATGATTACTTTGGACATGTTTAGTCAGAAAAGTCATGAATTTCTACAAAAAAATTAAAGTTTTTGGCTTCGAAAAATCAAAATTTCTGAGCCCGGGCCCAAGTTTGGACATGTATGCCTAGGAGTCTCTAACGGGTTTTACAACTGTAGAATTCACTATAATCAAGCGCATTTTTCATTCTTGCTTTTTTGTAACACTGACGTGGCGTCTCGGTTTTTTCTCGTCGCGATGGTATATAAATCGTCAGATTTTGTGAAGCTGATTGCTTTGCAAAGCTTGTATTCTTCATTACAGTCAAGTTCAATGATTCATTGACATCGCAAGAGTCAGGAGAACAAAAATGAATCAGAAACAATTGTAAGGATGAGAATCCTCAAGACAATCACAACGTGAATGTTTTGAATGACGATTAGGTTGAGCGATCCCACTAGATTGAATCAGTTGTGTAACGCAAGCATTTCTGAATTCCTTAGTTCATAACAATTTCTCGTATGATGGAATCGATAGAAAATTTTGTTTCTGCTCTGACCGAATATCTAAAAAAAAAACATCATTAAATTCACTAGAAAATCGCTTTGAGAGTAGCTCATAAAATTTGCAACGTGACATCGCCATCAGATAAAAAATTTCAAAGCCAGTGCTACAAACATTAGAAACGGTCAAAATTTTTTTTTTGAAAAAAAAATTTTCTTTTGAGAAAACCAACAATGTATAACATTTTGGAACAATAGAGGATGATATGACTATCTTCAACTCCACCAGTTCCGCTCCAAACTCATGCAGCTATAATTATGGCGCACTCTGTATAACACTGAAAGGTCTTAGGAGTGGGGAGCTGTTCCGGAATTTTAGTTTAGATTTTGAAATGCGAATAATTTTTCATGCTAGACCAACATTTGCTACAAAGATGTGGCCTCTCGGTGTATTTTTCAGGGTCTCAACAAATTGGGCATTTTCGTGGATTTGGCAGGTTTGCAAAGCTGGAAATCTCAAATAGAATGGTTTCTCAAAGGTGAGGATCAGAGGAACAACAATGAATTAGACACAAACATAAGGATGGAAAAAACGAGGTTCAAATACTGAATTTCATTCGGGGTACTAGGTACAAGTAGGGAGACGGACGGAAAAATGAATCAAACCAGGCGACGCAACTCAACCGTCGGCCAATAGGTATTCAATATATCAGTTTCTCATAATAAGAAGAAAGAGCTGATATCCACGATGAGTGTTAACCTTCCCAATATTTTTCTGAAGAACTACTGTTCCAAGGAGTCTCTAACTTGTTTTGTAACTGTAGAATTCGCAAAAATCAAGCGCATAATTCATTTTTGCCCATTCCTTTTTTGTAAAATTGACGTGGTTTGGTTTTTTTTCACGTCGGGACGGTCTATAACAGTTAGTGTTAACCTCTCTAATATTTTTCTAAAGAACTACTGTTCCTACGAGCCTCTACCGGGTTTTGTAACTGTAGAACTCACTACGATAGAGCGCATCTTTTTTTTCTCGCTCATTGCTTTTTTTTGAAACACCTACGTGGCGTCTCGGTTTTTTTTTGTTGCGACGGTCTGTAAATTGTCAGATTTTGTGAAGCTTATTGTTTTGCAAAGCTAGTAACCTTCATCACAGTCAAGTTGAATGGTTCATTGACAACACGAGAATTAGAAGAACAAAAATGAATCAGATACAATTGTGAGTATGAGAATCCTCGAGACAATCACAACGAGTAGAACATTTGTCTTGCTAACACGTAGAGAATCAACTAGAAGTCACATACAAAATATGGATTGGTCACGCTTCTCACAACGCTACCATTTCTTGGAATGTTTCAATGGAAATCCGAAAAGATGAGTTTATGGGAGCTACAAACGGGGGTGGAATGAAATAAATGTCTGTAAGATAACGTTTACGGACTATCTAACGACTGTAACTATCATAGGTAACCTGGAAAAAAACTTACAAGGGAAGTACTTGACGGAGCGGCTTTCGGATCACGTTTAAACTTGCATAGACAAAGGTTTTACTTGGACAGCCAACTATTCTAAGATTTAGCTCTTTTACTTTATCAGATAGGGTATTCGTGAAGCTGCCCGACCCTCATCTCTCGCTACGGAATCACGTTATGGTTCCAGTGAAGACGTTTTCATTGTCTGGCCGCCTTTAAAGCCACTTCTTAATTCGCGGATGAGGATTTTCCGCATCTTTGATATAACCAGAGAAGAGCAAAGACGCAGAAAAATTTTTCTAATTTTCACGAAACATTGTGGACTTCCTCGAAATGAATTCATGTCTACCGTCAGACATGTATCAAAATTATTAAATTTAATCAAATATGCTTTTAATTAACATCTGCTGA
>GL379807.1:149881-175830 GCA_000143925.2 Caenorhabditis brenneri
AAGTACTTCCCTTGTTAGAGTTTTTTTCTCAATTTTTTTCGATCGGTTTCCCTAGCTAATTATCAATTTACAAGATAAAATTTTGAAATTTCCGGAAAGCAAGAAGTTTAGGTTTGAAACGTCTGCTCGGTGTTTTTTCTTACAGATGCGACGTGTCGATAAATTGGCCAAATATCGTCGAGCTGGCTGTTTTGCACATCTGGAAATCTTCATCCTCTTCTATTGATCCATTTGAATGGCGAGGATCAGGAGAACAATGATTGTCCATTTTCATCGAGTTCAGGTCAGTTCCTTCACGTTTTTCTAAATTTGGTCATCCAATGAGAGGAAAAATTTGGAACTGACAACCGCTTTTTGTCGCGATATTCTCTGAAAGGTGTAGAAAAGTATCTAGTTCAATTTGAGACTATAAAAGGAACATATGTTCCTACGGGTTCAAAAACACCAGTGTATTAGGTTTAGGTTTTTTTTTGAAAATTAAGTCACAAATTCGGTTTATCGTCACAATCTTGCTCAAAATGACTTGTAGTCTCACAGTCAATATCGTTACTCTGGCGTGGCCTTTCGTTCTTTTTTTCCAGATAACGCCAAAGAGAAACTACCAGGAATCAAGAACAAGTATTAGACTGATCTCGCAACTCACAATCAACCTGAATGCCACATTTCTTGGAGTGTCCTTATGGAATATCAGAAAAGATGAGTTTATTGAAATTCATGTTGTAGAAAGTATCATTAGAAACTGGAAATCAGAAGGGGTGTTTAATTCAGTTTTTCTGGTTCAACAATATATTTAGTCTGTTGAGGTTGGCATGCTTCTTCTAGGCATGCTTCTGATAGAAGTTTTGGAATTTTAATTACCAATAATTACCGAACTGTTTTCGGCTAGTGATATCTTCGAATGGAATAACGCCTGCTCATAAATTGAGAATCAATCTCATATTCCATAAAAACCATACTGGCAAAATAACGGGCCGGCCCGCCTTGTTGGACCCACGGAATTCCGGGTTTTTTTCCAAAATTTTGGCATAATTTTTGTCTTTTCACTATAAACTTTTTTCTTTTTGTGATAAGTTCATGTTCACTTCAAAACATGTTTGAAATTATAAGAAAAGTATGTTTTTCAAGCAAAAAAATAGCCCAAAAAATAGTAGTGACGATATCGGCCCGCGGGACGGGCCGGGCCGACAAAACTCAGAAATCGAGCCTGGCCAGCCCGGCCCGTTGCAAATATGGTAAAAACCCGCTCAGTTCCTACACATTTTCGAATTTGTCTTTTTTGGGCGTTGTTTTTAGTATAGGAAAAGAAGAGTGCGGTTTTATACGTCACATTTCGGATTATCTTGAACACCATTGCTCAGATTGATTTGTCCTTCTGTTTTTTATTCCAGGTGCTGTCAACTGCATCGTGGATCATCATTTGTGTCAGTGGCAAATTGAGAAATGGATCTAATCACGTTTGTTTTCTATTAGTGAGCTTTGAGTTTATTGGAACGATAGATTGATACAATAGAATGGGGTTTATACAAGCACAAAGGGCAGAGGTTCAATCAATCTACAGGGGGTGGGGAAAGGAACGGAAAAAATAACTATATTGATACAATAGAATGGGATTAATATGAGCGCAGAGGGCGGAGTTTCAATCAACCTACAGGGGGGGAGGGGGTGGCAGAAGGAATGGAATAAACTTGACTAAGTGTGGTTACATCATAATGCTGAGAGACAGGAAAAAGAGGGTAAGGTACGATGAGGCTGAGTGATTCGAGGACAGGAGACAATGAATATTGTTATGGAGCTGTTGCAACTAACTTGCTTGGTCGATCTATCAGGTGCGAAATATTGGTCGGATTTTGTGCGGACAGCAGTTTTCAAGGCTCAAAATCATCAAGAATATCAAGATGGAGAAACTACTGGTGTTGCTCGGTTCAAGAGAATCAACTCGCTCAACAATCAAGCTCAACTCTCCATTTTCTTGGAATAATATTATGGAAGTCCGAAAAAGATAAGTTTAGGGGAATCACGTATTAGGGTGAAATTATAAAAAATTAACTTCAAATATAGTTTTCGGAGTATCTGAGAGTCTTAAGGGTCCTAACTATTATTCGATTCGGGGTCTTAGGTACTATTGAGAGAATGGGATAAGATTTAGGTGTTTCCGTAGAGGAGGCTATAAAATATAACTCAAAAAAAAAAGTTTCTCCCAGAGACACCGCATACTGGGACAACAATCACTGCATCATACAGAGAGAGGCACTTGCTGAGCAAATTCAACAAGATTTTTTTGAAAGGTTAGTTTCAAACTGACGCCATATAGAATATAGACCTCTCCAGTAGTTTGACCTTCTCCCACCTACTGCTAGTAGGGGATTTCACTTAAAAAGGGCTTGAAAACTCCAGTAAGATTACTGGGACATTTCGAGAGCCTGTTGTAAGTAACTTCCCCTGTTAGAGTTCTCCCCTACATAACATCTCTATCGATCTCATTTTTTTTTTGGATGTTTCTTTCTTGTGGCAAAGTTTTTTTTTCAGATGATCGTTGCCATCGACAGACAACTGATGATGTTGCGTCCTCAATTTCGAAAGACAACCAGACCCCGCAAAACTGTCTCCGGTTTATTGTTGGCTTTATATTGTAAGAAAGGTGAGTAATTTCATTTTAACATCTTCTGGAGAAAAGGTCTTGGGGATAGTTTTTGAGTTAGCTTCACTAACTCTTTTTTTGTCCACTGCCTAACAGTTGGACACAATGAGGCCCCATTACTTTTTCTCCTATGAAAATACTCACTGCTTCGGCATTTTTTTCTTGATTTTTTTTCAGATGGAATCACACTGCTACGCGTTCACATTCATCGTCGTTCCTGAAGCCGCAGATTTCTTCGTCAATTTATACTTTTTTGTTCTGGAGAGTTTTAATATATTTTGTACCTATATATTTTGTTCTGTAAACTTCTAAGTTTAATGATTTTGTGTTTGTGCAATAAAAATGTAATCCAAGTCAAGTACGTCCACCTCTTTTGATATTGGTGCATGGACCACTCTGATAATATGCATGAAACTTTTTCTGTTTTTGATCACATGCGACAAAAGGATCTTCATCAACTTCACAACAAATGTAGCATGCTGACTCAGGGGGATTCTCAGTAGCATGTAGTTCTTCAGGCACCGTCTCAAACAAAAAAAAACCGTCAGGATGGTATCGAAGTTTGAAACAATACTCTCCTCTTAACTTTGGAGAGGGAACTGAAAATCTAATCAGAAAAAAGGTTCTGTTCTCACCAAAAACTTCACGGAAGAAACGTTTTTTGGTTGTTTCCAGCCACGTTAGGTTCAAAATACACTACTTTGATGATGTGGTTTTTTTGAAAAAAAGATGAGATTTATTGCTATTCTAGTACTACAAAACGAGTGACATATTCCAAATAGGCAACCGTTTGCAAACCTGAACAATGGTTTGGGAGTTTTACACTGAGAAATTTACATTAAACAAAATTTAAAACTGGTTGATGACGTCCCACTGTGTTCATGGTTTACCTCGAAGTATAATTTTTTCATTTTAATATACTCATTCGATTCTCATTTTTTCCTTCAAGGTAATGGAGTATCCATGATTAGTTTCGAGAACTTTTCTGTTTTTCTTCTCCCAACAAGATCACGCCACTTTCTTATATCACATTTCCAACACCTTTCCAACTTTCTCTTACTTCTCCTCTTCTGCTCGATTTCTACTTCTTGATTCTCTTGTTGCTTCTAACCGTGTTTGAAAACTTTCGTCGGTCACACTTCATCCTTTCAAATTCTTAACTCCAGATGCTGAATATGCCAGTGGATACATTGACTCAAAGTCAACGTTCGGAGCAACTGCTCATCGACTGTGCTTTCGGCTGGCTGAAACAGAAAGTTGTAAGATTTTGAATTCTCCGATTCTTTCAAGAATTTTTTGATGCCAGGAAGCGCATCATCTCCGTTGCCCGGAGAACGAAGCAAAGTTGAAGGAGCTATTGGACATGCTGAAGAGAGCGCTAATGTCGAGCCGAGAAGAGCTATGTCAAACAACCGACACTGACGAGTTCGCGGTAGGTTTATAGAAAAGAGTACTCAAAAAAATTGAAATTTTAGGAAAAGGTTGAGGGTTACCGTAATGGAGTTACATTGGCTGATCGTATTCTCACTGACTCAAAAGCAATCATCATCGCCGACCGTACAACTCGCAACCTCTTTCCAGTTTGGCCAGAAGAATTGGAATGGAGATGAGAGGTGCTGAGCGATGTTTCCAACAACACGATAATAGTGAACTTTTCTGTAAAATCTCTTAATTTCACGGTTGATATAATATAACAATGATCAGAACGAGAGAGAATATTTTCAGTGAGAAATGTACCAGACAACGGTTGTAGTTTGTCGTCGGAACCATTCTCTCTTAGAAGGTTCTCTCTTGATCCAAGAATTGTTTTTGAATCCTTATGATTCCATGTATTTTTCTGATTCACCTGATGATGATTGTAACTTCTATCGAACTAAAAATCACCCCTACGCAATGTATTTTTTCTTTTACTCTCGATTCCCGTGTTTAGTTTTCTCCAATTCTATCTAACATCTAGCCGATTGATTTCCGTTTATTTTGACTCAATAAATAACAATGCATTTTTGATTTATTTGACTAATACCGCTTATTGGTTTCGATTACCAATCAATATTTCGTTCTTAACCATGTTTCTTAATACCTAAGCCAAATTTCAGTTTCAATCGCTGTTCAAATCGTTTTTCCAATGGCGCAGAGAATGAGGTTAGTTTCACACATGGCGATGCGAGAGCGTCGTCGGTTTCCGTAGAGTCAAAACAGTTGACACTTACACTCAAGAGTAGAAGTTTAGTTTTTTGTTACGATCAGCACCTCCTCTGGCGCATTGTCTCATTAATTATCTAATCAATTTTCAGCTACAACGAGCAGCTCCGTCTCATTTGCGACCGTATGGATACCGTCATAGGCAACTTTGCTCGCTCCCATCACACAGTGAGATCATCTTTCTTTCAAAGCTTATCAAGCATTTTTTCAAACTTTCCAGGACAATAAGGTTTCGGAGCTCCGCTTGGCACTTAGCCGCGTTCGCCGCGATCATGCCGCAGGACGGCTCAACCCGAACTCTGTCATCGACCTGGTGAGTTGAAAAATGAAGCCTATGATGCACAAAGCTTGGTGCTCATTCAGTTTCGCTTTTTCTTTACGAATATTTCCAGGTCATGCGTTTTCCTCGTCTTGAAGAGATCGACGAGCCAAACGCCGATCCGTTCGTTCTTATGTGCCGCGTCGCGTGCGGACTCGGAGTGGTTTTTGGAGGTTACTAATCAGAATTTCTGTCGTGTATTTATTCCTCATATCTTCTTATGTTGCATCTCACATTTTCACCACGCTTCTCAATCTATACTTCATTTTTCTGGTCCTATTTACATCGAAAAGCTCCTCATCAAAACTCAAATTCAAAAAGAATATTTGTTTGAAGCAATTGATAAACTGTTTCTCGTTTTTTCTACTTACAGATATATTCCGCTGTTGAGTTTGAAGTCCTATCATCACAGGAGCGCGTCTCAGTTGTACTTTAGATTTTTGAAATAAAACTCACTTTACATGATTGTCAGTTGGTATGAGCAGTCATAATATATCCCAACAACTAAAGTCGCCAAGCTGTCACACGGCATGCCATCGCCGGAGATCGCCACCGTGGAAAATAGAATACTTTTCCCGTCAAAAACACTTTTTCGGGTTAGTCGCCATAATGAATATCGATAGCCAGTTGTGTTCATGAGAAATCCATTCGACAGATTCGGGTTATTCAATCAACACAGTTGCTTAATGGGTGATATCCTTTGTTTTCCGGCTCCGCAGATTGCGTCTTCATCGAAACCGAAAAACTTCATAACAGTGGTTCGAGTGATGAAGTTGACTCGTTAGATCCGCAAAGGTACTGACATCCTAACTTTTTCCCAAAGCTCGTCAACATTGATAATCTTTGATTCAAATGTATGGTTTGAATTGATCATCGTACACGTTCCGATCAGCATCAATATACTTTCCGTGACATTGCTTCGAGTCAGTCGGTTGAATTCATTAAAAAAACATCTTGTGGGATATCCAATAAGACAAAGCATTTCGTCCGATGATGTCGATAATCCTTCGACACGAAGAAATCTGCAAAATGATTGGCGGAGAAGTATATAGAGTCCTTATAGACTAACCGCGCAGTATGACGCAGTAGGATTTTTTGTAACTTCATCGACTGCCAAGCTGATCGACCACATTGTTCTCGTCCTTGTCTTGCTATGATAATGATATTCTTGTTGAACAGTGAATTTCATTCATTACGAATATCTTGTGGGTCGAACCAATCTTTTGAGCTGAAAAAAATTCTCCATTTTGTTAAAACCACGGGTGAAATCAACTTCAAGAAAACTCATATTATCATACTTCCTTGAAGATTTTGAAATTGTTGGTGAAGTTATTGTCTCTTTCAGTGAAATTGTTTTTCATTCAGTGGAAATATCACATTCAATTTTACGTGAAAAAATAATGCAAGAAGGCAATGCAAACGCGCTCCTATGAGACAATCACAAATTTTGGAATTTTGCGGCAATAGATAAAAAAAACCATGAAAGCGTTATCTTTGTTTGAATAGTTATAAACACTGCTATGAAGTGTGTGAGGTTGGAATGTGACTGGAAAACACAACTTCTGTCAGTTCACCATCATTTGCATACGAAACTCTCATCCGATAAACTGAGATCATTGTGACAAGCAGACACCTTCCTACTCACGAGTTCGAACAGAGTTGGACGCTGCAGTTTGTTGTCGAGCTTCTGAAAAGGAATGACATGAGTGCCAGAAAGAAGTTGAAAGAACTTACATCATTCAGACATTCCATACGTTCATTCTAGCAAGGCCTATGTGTAACAGTTTTTGAGATTGAGTAGCAAACTGATGAGCCTATTAATCGTCGATTTGGTTTGAATGATGTGCAAATCTGCCATGAAGGTCGTTTGCTTCACATCTCGAAACAACTGTATTATCGACTTGGCAAAAATGCTAGTGGTTTTTGAGTGATGTCTTCAAATTGGTTTTCACCGATCAAAGCAGATTGTTGTTGTTCCCCAACTACGCGTGAGTGTTAGATTGCCTGAGTTGGTTGTTAATTCACTTTTATGTGAACATCACCAACGAGTTTCAGTATCGGACTCTTCTGTAGCGGGAGCTTGTCGAAGTTATACATGGTTGCGTCTCGTCATTCAGGCCCTCTCCCAATCGTTGATTAAAAAAGCAGCGTGAGCTTCAACTACCGACATAGCCAGTAGATGTGGGGATGAATGAACTGGTTTTCAATCAGTCTTATATTCGCTTCATCTATGGAGTACAATGGCACAGTGGACAGTACAGTGAACATGACACATAGCTTTTTATAGAGGAAACCCATCTTGTCACCGTCAATCAGCATACGAAGGTCTTCGACTCTCTCGCGAAACTGGAACAGAAGAATGCTGAGTGCTGGAATGAAACAATATGAGCTCAATTCTCTTTCTACAGTACGAACCTTACGACGGAATTATGGTTATCATATGACGAGTTAACATCTTGTAGCAACATTAGTTTCCTGATGTCCGGCGAAACCCTCGTATTGTCCTTTCAAAAAATCAAAACAAAATTGCCATTTTCAATTGACGTGTCTCTTCTAGGCGACGCTTTGAGTGATTATCTTGAGTTGATGATACAGCTCACTGGTATATTTCACAACTCCGCATTTCGGAAGACATCTCCTTCAAATCTTCTTGCAGTCGTTCACATCAAAAACTCAAACTTAGTTTGCGGCCTGTTTTAGTTAGATGAGCTGATATGTTTACATGAGACCATGAAGTTCACAGATCATTCAATGAATTCATCACTTGCAGTGGTTCTCCTGTTGCCTGATCGCACAGTCCAACGTGAGAAAATGCCCAAACTTTAGTTCCCTGTCGATGTGCTCAGAATTGCATTGTTGTTGACTGTCGACTGAACGTCGAGTAAAATCATCAATAGTCGCCTTCACCATCAGAATCCTAATGGTCTGGCGATCGAAACCAATTCTGCATTTTTTCACTCTTGAACACGTTCTCGTACTAGTAATCTAGTTACAATCTTATTACTTCGTGGCAGATAGATTGTACTCAATTCATCGAATGGAGAGCACCATCACTAATTTCCATGTGTTTCCCGAAGAATCGCTGAACCTTGTTTCTCAAAGAGCCCCACATTCTACAGCTGCGTTGTGTGTGGTCAGTCAATTCTGAAAAGTTTGAAATCAGTCACGATGTGGAATTTGAAGCAACTCACATCTTTTTCATAGTTCAGTGATGTGGCTAGAGGTTTTGGATGAGCTTGTTGAATTTTGGTCGAATTGTGTGAATTGACGACTGTTTTGACGATTCTGACTTTTCTCATTGTCAATTGAATTTGAACAGGCTGTTGAACACTGGAACTGGTTTTCAACCATAGAAAACTTGTAAGATAGTTCTTGTATGAAGATATCATTGGACAATGGAGAAGGTCGTCTCAGGTTGTTGTAAACATGATAGTAGTCGGAACACGATAAGTTTACACCAGGACGAGCAGCTTGTTGATTCCTTGTCCGCGTCAACTTGTAAATTTTGATTCCTTGTCCGCGTCAACTTGTAAATTGTGTTTATTTCTGGAAAAGAAGGACAGATAACTTCCGGAATGAGAACATATACAAACTCACGCAGTAACTCATTTTCGAAATAAGTAGTGTCTTGATCTTTATTGCATCCCAACTGCTCTCACGTTCCTTGCAGCTTCCAGAATTAATATGGTTTCATTCTTTCTAAAATCTTCAGTGTCTCCCCTGCTAAATCTTGCTTCAGCTCTGCTCACACTGCAGCACTACATAACTTCATCATACTTTTGGGATTTTTAGGAAGCCTTCTTGCCGCTGATTGAAAATTGTTCCTCTTTAGCTACTAGTTCCGCATTTTCTGACCAACACCCTGATTCAATCGAAGAGATGGATTCCAAAAAAAACCTGCTCGTTCAGAACATTATCCATATGATCGAGTGTTCTATTCGAAATACTTGGCGCAGGAACTTCTGTTGTTGCGTTGGTGAATATTGGATTTATTGTTCGCTGCCACTTGCACATCGGCCTGTTTTGGGGTTACATACTCCTGGAAACAAAAACAAGTTATATCGTGCCTTACAACATGTACAAACCCACCAGGCTTCCAATTTCGGTGACAACCCCGGCCTTGTTTTTCATTTTGTTCTCAAGTGAATATGTTTTCGTCACAGCAGCTAAAATTATTGCAGCCAGTATGCCAACTTGAGCTGGTGACCATCTTTCTGTTGGTGAAGTGCAATTAGATTTTGTCAGCTGTAGATTTGCGTTGGTCACTACATCGTTTCTGGTTATGTCGTTCGAACATCTCTTGCAGCATTCAGAGTCTACATAGTTTCACTCTCTTCACGATCATTAGTAGACTCACAGATACATATGTGTTACATTCTGATCGGACACTCAGAACATAACATCATCATTCGATCGAAATTTTCTTGAAGCCTAGACGTCGTTAATATTGGATCTCAATTGATAGTTGTGAAGCGTGTTGCGTCTCGTAGATTCCGTTCAGTACAATCGTTCACTCTCACAGCATGATCAGAGTGTTCATAGTTTCATTCTTCCTCTAATCTTCAGTTGCCTCACTGCTATTGATTCCTTTAGTCTTGTTTGGACATCCATCATTCAATAAATTAACCATGTTATCGAGGTTTTTTCGCAGCTTTCAAGTCGCTGATGGCTTATGTGTTGCTCACTTCCCAGCTATCGTGTCTGTGTCACGGACCGTTACCGTTCTGTACGACGAAACCGTGAACCGGCAAATCAAATCAGGTTTCCTTCCGTCAGCTTGTTATGGCATTTCTCCACGGTTCGTAAATTTTTGAGTTGTCGGTTTGAGCGATAATAGCTTTTCCCGTGAAATGAGCAGATCTAAAATGCAGATTACATATTTTTGTTTGTGGTTCTTGAAAACTCACGGCTAGGTAATTTCACTCATGATCAAGTCAAACTCCGTGGAAAGTGTTTGATGACGCCGACGCACGTGCAGGAACTTTAAATGTTCTTACTTTTGTCTTTTTCTTCAGTGTTTACAGCCAGTAAGATCCAATTTCCCACGGTCATCCGTTGAAATCGAAGTAAACATATGCCATCGCATCACGTGCTCCTCATCTACATCACAAGGTTCTATTCAGTAGCATTTTCCAGTCAATCGTTTAGCTGAACCAAAAACTTGTTTATGAGAAACTGTCAATCCAGCAGTTTATTCAAACCGCATTGCTCTTCATATCATAGCCCGATACAGTTTTCCCACAAATTTTCCTGGAGTCCTATTTCGCAAAACCGTTGATAGTGATTCCGATCGGTTCTTGTGACACCTTGTCGTTGTTGACCCATGGAGAGGCCGTCCCATGGAGAGACTGCATTTTGGATTAAAGTCTAGTTGTCCCCGTGCTATTTGGAGATCCACATTTATCTCAACAAGCACGTCCTATGCTTCTCTGATTTATTTCTTCGAAGAATGACTTCCAAAGCTTTTTTCCATCGCAGCTAGGGTGCCAATGATGATGGTGAGATTATATCTTGCTCGGCCGACCACTGCAGATGTGGTTTCATGTTTGACGCTGTACGGATACAACGGAGGCTGAAATAAAAACGTCAAAGCCAGAAGTGCAAAATTGTTATGAACCTACTCACCAACGGTTCTATTTTTCATCACTGAATCCGGAGCCACTGTATCGTCAGAGTTCATCAAGTGGATCACTTCATTCTTTCGTCTGTGAGTATTAGCATCTGACATTCGTTTCAACAATCAAACTCTTGAAGCTGTCACATAGAATGTCATCATCGCCGAAAAAATTCACCGCATTCTGTCACACATCTTTCGTTCAAAGAAATCTGCGAAATGGCGGAGAAGTATGTGGAGCTCTTATCGACTAACCGCACGGAATGAGAATGGATTATTTGTAGCTTCATTGGTTCTCGTTACGATCGATGACAATCAATCTCATCAAACAGCAATTTCATCAGTCATGAACATCTTGATGAACGTCTTGGTTTTATTATAATTATGGAGAATAATATTCAACAAAAAAACTCACATTATAATGTTTTTGTGAACTTTTCGCCTTCTTCCGTTGAACTTGTTGCTTTTTTTAGTGACATTTTTCTTCATTTATTTAAAATATCACATTTATTAAGTTGAATATCGTTGCTCTTTCTGTAAAAAAAATAATGCGAAAAGAGAAGGTGAATGCAAACGCGCTCCTCTGAGAGGGAGAAAACAAAGAGAAGAAAGAGGAGATGTGTATCTTTGAAACAACGCTCACGGACCACAACACAAGGGCGAAGAGGTTAACGGAGGAGTATTAGATGTGGAAGGTCAACCCGTCTGCTCTTGTTGGGGCCCCGTATGTCTTATGCCTCTCTAGGATGCAACATACTAGTAAATGAGCGGACAAACGTTATCTCACCTCAACGATCTCCTATGTGGCAAGGGAAACGACAGGAGAAAGAAATGGGGAAGGTGTATTAGAAGAACCCTCTCGGAAGACAAAACACAGGTCTGCCCGCACGTTCTCGTTGGCAGTGCGTAAGGCAAACGGTTTTCTAATATGCAGCAGGCTCGCAAACGCGTGATCATTTCACCTCATCAGGGATCGAGGTTTAACGGGAACTCTCTGTGCGTACAACTCTCATGCTTTGTTCAGAAGGTTCGTTAAGCTAGCAAGCGTGTGTATATGCAACACGCGTTCTGGAACTCCAAGATTGTTTGAATTTCAACTTTGTTGGCATAATATCGAGAACTTCAGAAGAATATTTGGAAGTAGGATGTGACTGGAAAAAGTACTGTTGTGGGAAAAAAAAACTTTATTCACTTGAAAACACATAGAAAAAGAAATACAGATGAATCAGTACAGTTGAGAAGAATGTGACAGGTTTTTTATGTAAACGACTAGAGAAACAGAGTAAGCGACTAAAAAACAGTTATCAAAACAAGAAAGGCTTGAATGGAAATAATAAGGTCCTGATTGACGAAGAATGAGGTGAAAAGGCCGGACGGCAGATGAGGAATGTTCTCAGAGTAAGACAGATAGAAGGTGATAGGCAGATGAAGATCTCAATAGATTAGGTAGCAAAAATGATAAAATGGAAGGGATGACGATTAGCTCATCTTCCGACGAATTCTCGAAACATGATTGAGAACTGGCTCAAATGGAAGCATTCATGGATTTTTCGTCATCAATGAATAGTCTTGTTTTTGAATAAGATGTGAAGGTCTGTCTCCAAGAGAGTGATATAAAGAGGGGGATATTATTGGAAAATTTCGACAACAGCTAAAAAACAAAAGCTGTCGAAAAAAAAAGAAATAGAAATGCTTGAGTGACGATTGATGGAGATAAGTTAAAAAAGAATACGGGCGATGAGTAATGTTTTTGAAGTGAGATAGATGGCAGGTGGAAGGTAGAATCAGGTCTCAAGACATCAGGTGGCATGAATAGTTCTCACAATTTTCCAAATAACCAATAACCTCAGAGGTACATTATAGAGAAGAACTTCAGATGTGAATAACTGCCAGTTGGAACGCAGCGTTATCATAAGTCACCTCAGCTCTCATTCCGTTTGCTCGTTGGATTTCAAACACTTCATCTTCTCTGGAAAAATACAATTAGATAGATGAAGTAAACTTTTTTTCAAACTCACTCTCTTTCTATGCTATCGATTCCATTCAAAACAATTTTGAGATCGAGATCGAGATCGTTAGAAAAAGTGAACCGGTTGAGTCTGCAATCAGTTTCGATCCAAAATTTGAGGAATTCGTTGAAGTCGTCACTCTTCCAGTTGATTTCGTTAACATCAAGTCGATAGCAATTGACAAAAGCACACATGTGATTAACAGTGAACCATCTGAAGTTTCTTTTTTCTTTGAAAAGTTGGATTGAACACTGATCCATTTTGAACTGATCAAAACCATCGATTGTGAAATGTTTCCTCTCATACACATCGATTGACAGTCTAGAAGCGGCGGAACAGACAGTTAACAATTTCTGGTAATCTTCGTTCTTCTCTCTTAAAATTTCAATTTCGGCGTGTCCAAACTTGAGTCCAACCCTCCTGGCGTATTCTATAAAACAAAAAGCAGACCGAAAAGTTGCGTTCTTCAAATTGAACGAAACAGAATCAACCATAAAAATGTTTACAAAATTATTGATCATTCTTTTATATTCTTCAATTTCATGCTCCCGCCGAGTTCTTGAAGTTTGATTAAAAACTGGTTTAAATGGGAGCATTCTCTGATTTGGTGCTGATACATTTCTAGAGTTGAAAGAAACATTCACCACCTTCACTGGATCGTTTATCATCTCAAATTGAAAGCTATCCCGGGATACTTTCAATTTGATGTGAGTCTTAGTAAGTTTCACAAGCTGTTGAGTTCTCTTTGACAGCTGGAGGAGGTTTGTTCTAAAATTTAGTCAGTTAGGATGCAAGGAACAAAATAACAACTTACAAATCAATTATGTCCAGGTCTTTTAAAATAGGAATTGAAGCCAATAATGGAAGAGGGAGGAGAGGAATTGGCATTCTGGAGTGGTTGGGGAACGGTTTACAGAAGAAGTCTATAAAAATCTGAAAATGGCAACGCGCTTTTCAGTGAGTGACGCCATACGAATAGAGAGGTATAAAGAGCAATAAGGGAAATGGTGATTGGAAGAATAATGAGTATGTAGAAAAGAAGGTTATATGAATGTATAGCCTGCAGCCAAAGATTTTCGACCTCTCTCGAGAGTGGTCTCGACACGAATTGTAGAGAGAATGGTTTGTGCCTTCAAAATGTTTGGCTCTGTCCTGTGTATAAAAAAAGGGATGAGTAGAGTTGCGATCGATGAAGACAGGAAGAGAAAAGAGGTCAAATAATGAGAAGAATTCATGAAGAACATGACAGGTGGAAAAAAAATTACAATTGCAACTGTGAGAGAACGCAGCTGTTTTTTGATAAAGTGTACTGTGTCTCGATTACCTTGACTTCTTGAACTGCGATGATCTGTAAGTTGGCATTGAAAAACAAAAACTTAGTTAAATAGGTTTTACTTTTTCTATCCTGACAAGTGGAATGTCTCAAATGAGTTTTGAGCCATAGATACATACATGGAAGTAATTTCCAAAAACTTTGCTAAAACTCTAATTTTTTGATTTTGTCTGAAATTATACCCAAAAATCGACTTTTCAGGTCGAAAATTCTGATTCGTAGTTTATTTTCTCAGATTGAAAACTTTCACAGAATATGGTCATTTTTATGTGATCGCAGGGTTTTCCATACATTTTCGCTCTGCATGTTCGTCATAATTTTCTTAATTATTCTCCAGTTTCTTTAAATCAGCTTCGTAATTTCATCTAAATCCATTACCCTTTATATTTCTCACAAGTTCACAATATAGATTTTCTGTCATAAATTAATGAACTTTATTTTGAATGAAATGGGAGGGTACATCCCCAGGAGGGTGATATGAAAAGGAGATATTGAAAGCAAGTTATAATAGTATCTGAAAAAAGGTAACAAAACAAAATCAAAATAAAAATGTTTGAGTGACAATTGGTGGAGATGAGAAAAAAGGGGACGGGTGACGAATAATGTTCTCAAAACGAGATATATGGGAGGTCGTAAGTAGATGGAAATTCCAAGAGATTAGGTGGCAACTATGATATTGAATGAAACGAAGGACAGCTAATAGGTTTGGTATTTAATCGTTTTCGAAGTAAAATAGATGGCAGACGGTAGATGAAAGAAGGTCCCAAAGCATTATGTGGCAAATGATGAATAATCAAGAATAGCTTTCACAAATTCCAAAATAACAGATATCCGCAGAGGTATATCGTAGAGAAGAATTTCAGATGTGGATAACTGTCAGTCTGAACCCAAGGCGTTCGTAAGTCACCTTGGCTCTTATTCCGTTCGATCGTTCGATTTCAAACACTTCACGTACTTCGTTTTGTCTGAAAAAATACAATCACATGAATGAAGTAAACTTTTTTTCAAACTCACTCTCTTTCGATGTTATGGATTCCATCCAAAACCATTCGGGAATTGATGTAGTGAGCGTTAGAAAAAGAGAACCAATTGAGTCTGCCGTCACTTGCAACCCAGAACTTGAGAAATTCGTTGAAGTCTTCATTTCTCCAGTTGAGCAAGGAAATTCCAAGTCGAGAGCAGTTCACAAGAGCACACATATTATCAACAGTGAACCAGCTCAAGCTTCCAACCCCAGAACATCGGATCAAAAAATAATCCATTTTGAACTGATTAAAATCATCGAACATAAAATTCCTCCTCGAATTCACGTCAACGGACAGTTCAGAAGCATCGGAACAAACTGCCAGCAATTTCTGATAATCTTCGTTCTTATCTCTTAAAATTTCAATCTCAGCGTGTCCAAACTTGAGTCCAATCCTCCTGGCGTATTCTATGAAACAAAAAGCAGACTGAATTGTTGCGTTCTTCAATTTGAACGAAACCAAATCAACAATGAAGATGTCCACAAAATTATCCATCATTCTTTTGTATTCTTCGATTGCATGCTCCCGCCGAGTTCTTGAGGTTTGATTAAGAACTGGTTTGAATGGAAGCATTCTCTCATTTGGTGCTGATACATTTCGAGAGTTGAAAGAAACATTCACCACTTTCACTGGGTCATTTATCATCTCAAATTGAATGTTATCCCGGGATACTTTCAATTTGATGTGGGTCTTAGTAAGTTTCACAAGCTGTTGTGTTCTCTTTGACAGCTGAAGGAGGTTCGTTCTAAAATTTAGTCAGTTGGAATGCAGGGTACAAAATAACAACTTACAAATCAATTATGTTCAGATCTTTCAGAATAGGAATTGACGCCAATAATGGAAGACGGAGGAGAGGGATTGGCATTCTGGAGTGGCTGGAGAACGTTGACGTTACAGAAGAAATCCACGAAAACCTGAAAAATGTAATGAGTTTTTTGAAAGTGAAGTCTTACAAAAAAAAAGAATACGTAGAAAAATTAAAAAAAATAATTGGGAGAAGAATGAAGAAGTAGGAAAGATAGCTACGGTTGATAAAGTTAGAATGAGAAGAGAAAAAACAATATGTTTGTTGGTGCAGTATTGATATTTCCAACACGGAAGAAAACAAAATAAACTTGATCGAACAGTGATCCTCATTCATATTCTACGCCAGTTTTGTGCAATCAACCTTCTTTTGAGCTGAAAGTAGTATTGGTTTCATTGGAATTAGGGTGAATCAATTTCAACAAAAAACTCTCACTATGCTGGCTTGGTGAGCATTTTTCTTGCTTCAAGTGTACTTGTCTCTTTTTTTAGTAAAGTTATTCTTCATTCACTTGAAATATCACATTCATCCGGCTGAGACTCGTCGCTTTTTTCGTTAAAAAAAATGGGGAAAAGGAAGGTTAATGCGAATGAGCTCTTATAAGACAGAAGGGGGAACAACGAAGAGAAGAAAGAGGAGGTGTCTCTTTCGAGAAACGGCCACGGCCCAGAAAACCAGCAGGCAGGCTAACGGAGGAATATTGGATGTGGGAGATCTTTCCGTCCGCTCTTGCTGGGGTTCCGCTCGTCCTATGTTCCTCCAGTGCGGACAAACGCCATCTCAACACATTGCTCTTCAATGTGGCATAGGAAACAAAAGGGGAGAGAAAGAGATGGTGTGTATTGGAAGATCGCTCTCGGACCACAAAGCACAGACGAACAGTCTAAGTGATGAATATTGCAAAAGGTCAGCCCGTCCGCACTTATTGGCATAAATAAGCCGAACGTTTTTTAAATATGCAACAGACTAGGGCCATGTTATCTCACCATGAACCGAAGTCAAACGAGAACTTTCTTGCTTTGTTTCGAAGGATCATGATGCTGGCAAGCGTGTGTACATGGAACACGGATTTTTGGCGGCAAACAAAAATTGTTATTGTTGAGGTTATCATCAAAATATCGATACAATTTTTTATTCGGAAAAAAAACAGTGGTGCATAGGTGGGATGTGTCGTGCGAATTTTTTTGGGTGTTCAGAGTATCCACCTAAAAGGATAAACTCCCGGGGGAATCAAATGAAACGGGGGCAGTAATTGGAGAACTTCAACAGTGGTTAAAAAACAAAAGTTAACAAAATAAAGGAAATAGAAGTGATTGAGTCACGACTGATGAAGATAAGGCTAGGAAAGGGAATAGGTGATGAGTAATGTTCTCAAAATGAGATATATGGGAGGTTATAGGTAGATGAAAATTTCAAGTGATTAGGTGGCAACTTTGAGTTTGAATGAAACAAAGGAAAGCTGATAGGCTAGGCATTAAATTGAAAGAAGAATCCCACAATATTCCAAATAAATGTTATCCGCAGAATTATTTTGAAGAGCAAAACCCTCAGATGTTGCTAACTTCTAGTTTGCGATGAAACCATTCATAGGTCACCTTGATTCTCACTCCGTTTGCGCGTTGGATTTCAAACACTTCATTTCGTCTGGAAGAATACAATTAATTTGATGAAGTGAACTTTTTCTCAAACTCACACTCTTACAATGCTATTGATTCCATTCAAAACAACTTGGGGATTGATCTCGCGATTGTTATAAAATGTCAACCAAGTGAGCCTTCCGTCACTTTTCATCAAGAATTTGAGGAATTGGTTGAAGTCTTTATCCCTCCAGTTGACATCGACTGAAAGTCGAGAGCAATTGAGAAGAGCACATATGTTATCAACAGTGAGCCATTTGATGTTATGAAGAGCATGGATTGAAAGATAATCCATGTTGAACTGGTCAAAACCATCGAATGTGAAATTTCTCCGGTAATTCACGTCAACGGACAGTTCAGAAGCATCGGAACAAAGTGTAAGCAATTTCTGGTAGTCTCCTTTCTTGTCTCTCAAAAGTTCAATCTCAACGCATTCAAATTTGAGTCCAACTCTCCTAGCGTGTTCTATATAAGAATAGGCAGCGTGAAATGTTGCATTCGCCAAAGTGAACGAAACCGATTCAATAACGAAAATGCACACAAAATTATTGATAATTTTTCTATATTCTTCCATTTTGTGGTCCTGTCGACTTTTGGAAGAATCGTTGAAATCTGGTTTTGATGAAAACATCATCATAGTTAGTGCTGTTGCATTCCTAGAGTTAAAAGGAACATTCATCTTCTTCACTGGATCCTTTGTCATCTCAAATTGAAAGCTGTCCCGGAATACTTTCAACTTGATGCGGGTCTTGGTGCATCTCACAAGATTTTTTGCCCTGTTTGACAGTTGAAGGAAATTGGTTCTGAAATTCACTTTGTTCGGCTGCTGGGTACACAAAAACAACTTACAAATCAATAATGTCTAGGTCTTTTAGAATAGGAATTGAAGCCAATAGGGGAAGACGGAGGAGACGGATCGGCATACTGGAGTGGTTGGAAAACGGTTTACAGGAGAAGTCTATAAAAATCTGAAAATAGCAACGCGCTTTTCAGTGAGTACGAATAGAGAGGTATAAAGAGTTTTTGGAAAACGGTAAAGGGTGCAGAAGAAATCAAGTTGAGTGAACACAGCTTTCCGGTGTTTCAAATAAAAGATGAAAAAACCGGCCTGAAGATGAAATCAAGTTCTACGAGACATAAAAATCAAACCAAAACTGAATGATCTAGAACGTGTTACGAACGGACATAAACAAAAAAGTGAAACAGAACATAGTTTTAAAAAACGTTGGAATTTGTACTACGTGCAACCTAGTTACATTGTAAAATCTCTTTTTTTCTGCTTTTTTTTTTCTTTTTTTTTTTTTTTTTTTTTTTCTGCTTTATCTCAAAAACTAGCCATGACATCAAAAAATAAAGTACTAGAACGTTGTTATATATTTCACAAGGAACGACTTTGTAGTTGATCACTTTTTATGAAAATGCTTCCTTTAAAAGTTAGGAGCTTGTTTCTGAAGAGTACTCCCTACGCGACAGTTTTTCTCGCGCATAAAATTAACACTGAGACACACGCGAAAGCTCGCCATTCTAGGCCCCAAAACGTGACCTAAAAGTGACATTCGTAAAAAATGGTGAAAGACTTACGAGACTAGTCTTTCACGGAAAAAGGAGGAGGTTAACAATTATGAGTACATTAAGACAATGGATAAAACAGAAACACCACCTAATAACAAATTAGCTGGAACATCAGTTCATGGAATCATGACGAGTCAACTTTACCACTAACCTAAGTGTTGAAGGAGAACTCACGCAAGTCAGGTCAACTTCGTGTAAGAACATATTGCTGTTGCGCGACTTCAGTAGGAGACAAGATGAATCTGGGATTCTCTATTCGGGATTACATCATGTATCTTAGAGTGACCATTCGAGTGAGCGAGTACATCATCCGAAATGAGAACTAATGTAAAGATAGGGGAATTCACTCATTTCTGCCCACTGAAACTATAATCCGTCGCGTGGAGATCTTTCGAATGTCTCTAAATGAGTGATGAAAGTCAAAAAATAGAAAAAAAGTGAGAAGTCGGCAAATAAAAAAAATGCTAGAAATTTCAAGATAAAGAGGTTGCATTTGTCAATTTGTCTCTAAAGAGTTTTCTCAACACGGTGGATTGTTTAATTGCCAACGATTAGAAATGAGAGTATAAAAACTGCAACAAATTGTAAATGCTCTCATATAAACTTTTCAAACGAGAACTGTAAATATGAAAGTTAAAGCAGTTAGTCCTCCGAAAATGCGAGATTTTATTGAACCATTCCAACATTCTGTTGACAGTCAAATACACGTCTGTACACTTTTTTTACATCTATCTCACGAGAAAGATAAGGGGAACCTACATTATGAGGTCCATAAGAGAATCGCGTTGCAGAAAAACGAGTCGAATGCTAAGAATAGAAAGATGTAATGTTCATTACAGCTGCAAAAAACCGTCTCATCCAATCTCTATTGCCCTTATTAGCATTTACTACGTTTCCTCCTACGTAACTCTAAGTGGTCTCATGTTCTAATTCTCAAAAAAACTTTATCGTTCTATTCTTAGGAAAAAATTTGTGGGTAAGTAGAATACCTTGAATAAAAGGGAATTGAATGAACATATACTCGTTGTATATCTCACTGAGCGTTAGGATTCCTATTAAATAAATATTGTCATCAGGTCTATTTCCTGCCTGTTTCTAGCAATAATAGAAAGCAAAATGTTAGGATGAAGTTGGTCAAAAGACCAAGGCAGTACAGGAAAAGAAAAAGATGGTACCAAACGGTATGCGCACTAATATGTAATAATGAGATGAGAATGTATTAGATCGATTTCAGCACCAACCTAGCCCCGCCTCGATTCCAGTTGAACTCATTACACAAACAACTCCCACCCCTCCCCGTGCTCTAAGAGCCCCTACGCAATCCGGGTCAATTCACGATTCTTTCCCGAGGCCTTCTGCTGATTGCGTGATACAAAGTTCTGTTGCGCGAAGTCAGGAAGAGACGAGTCAGATTTGGGATGTTCTATTCGTAGTTAGGTAATTTGCATTCAGGCAACGGTTAGCTTGTGCGAGAACATGTCGGTTGACTGCCCCCCCCCCCTCCTTCTCACTAAAACTAAAAACCGTTGCTTGGAGTTTTTTTGAATGACTCTAAATGGGTAATGAAAATTGAAGGAAGTGAAAAAAAAAGAGAAATCGGCAGTCACACAATTAGTGGCAATGCTGGAAACTTTAGGAAAAGAGGTTGCATTTGTCAGATTGTCTCTAGAGAGTATTTTCGTCACAGTGGACTGTTCAATTGCCAATGATCAGAGTTGGCTGTATAAGAACGGCTACGAAAGGGAAATTATGTCATAAAAACTGTTTAACCGAGAACTGTGGATATGAGGATTAAAACAATTGGTACTACAGAAAAGCCAAAATTCATTGAATCATTTCAACATTTTGTTGATAGCCAGGTGCTCGTCAGTAACAGTCATTTTACTACCAACACTCATTTTTGGTAATACCATTACATGTAGCGTTCTTTTATTTCTTATGATCGCTCCACAGGGTGGAACAAGTAAGGAGAGTGCTCGATCGAAACTATTTGACACCTTCTTCATCTATTATCAGAATGAAACAAGAACATAAATAGTTTCCTGAAGATTAAACCAAATTTTTCTTGGGGAAAACCCCATACAAAATTACACAACCCTCGACGAAGAAAATGATATGAACCTATATTATGCGGTTCATAAGAGAAAAGCGTTCTAGAACAAAAATATAGAGATTTAGCATTCATTAAAACTGCAACAAAAAAAACCGCCTTATTCAATCTCTATCGCACTCATTAGCTCTCCCTACGTCTCCACCTACCTAACCCTAAGTGTTTTATAGGAAAAAAATTTGTTGGTAAGTAGACTACCTTGAATGAAAATGCATTGAATGAACCTATACTTCTTATATTTCTCACAAAACGTTATGATTCTTATCAAATAACAGTTGTTATCATGTCTATTTCCTGCTTGTTTCTAGCTATAGTAAAAACTACAAGGAGTTGAGTGAACTTACAGAATTGAATCGTCAAGCAAAAGTCAGGATGAAGTTGGTTAGAAGACCAAGGGAGTACAGGAAGAGAAGAGGATGGTACCGAGCGGTATACGCGCTGATATGCAATAATAAGATGAGAATGTATTCGACTTCACCACCAACCAAGCCCCGCCCCAATTTCAGTTGACTCATTACCTCCCCCCTCTCCCCCTTGCTCTAAGAAGACCTACGCAATCCGGGTCAATTCAGGATTCTTTTCCGAGGCCTTCTGCTGATTGCGTGAGACAAAGTGCTGTTGCGTGAAGTAAGGAGGAGACGAGTCAGATTTGGGATGTTCTATTCGTAGTTACGTAATTTGCCTTCAGGCAACGGTTAGTTTGTACGAGAACATGTCGATCGACTTTCTGGACCAATGATCAAAAAAAATAGATAAAACTAAAGAATAGGTTAATATATTAAACCACTGATTTCAAGAGACTCAAAAAGTTATTACTAGATACAGCATCAATACCGTAGTCAAACGAATATAGATACCCCTCTATTTGACTGGCACGCGAATAACGATGCGTGTCCTGAGTTCAATAGACAGAAAAAGATGTGTGACACCGTACTTACCTTAGTGAGATTTCTCTTTATCAGAATTGGTTTCTAATAGCGGTCATTCCTCCTGATGCTCCGGAAAAGAGAAGTGCATGCACCCCCAATTGAAATACTACCGGTGACCTAACAACAATTAAATCAAATCATCCTTCAAATGCAACATTGGCCTATCCGAACTTTTTTTATGGAACAACTGAATGTCATGAATGGAAGATGGGAAAAGAAAAACTCGAAGCTAGTTGTGAGAATTTTTTCAGGTTTACATCATTATCAACATTCAAAAAAGTTGTTTTTTCAATATTAAATTACCTTAAAACTGCAAATTCATTAAAACTACGTAAAAGTTCAATCTAGAATTACACAACACAAATTGAATCATAGACCACAAAATCTTGGTAAATTTGTTGCGACTTTTGAAGTTCGTATCCAGGAGGGCCGACAAAGACGGTAATGAGAAAACTGATGTGTTTTGGTTCGCTCCGGCCCGTGACAACTATAGCTTTTCCAATATATCAACTGAACCCCTTCCCCCTTTCTTTATAGAACAACTATGTTTTCTGAAGTTTCAGTTTGGAGATAGGGTTCGCAAGTATGATCAAAAAACTGCACACGACTTGCTTACAATAGTCAGAGAAAAAACTAGTTCAATTTTATTTCAAATATTAGATCAAATTGAAATAGCTTTTAAAGATCGAAAAATTTCAAAAAATTCATGAATTGCCATTCTTCACCTGTATTCCACATCTGTGTGTCTGCATGTACGGATGTTCATCTGTATGTCTGCATGTCCGGATGTCCATCTGTGTGTCTGCATATTCGGATGTTCATCTGTGTGTCTGCATGTCCGGATGTTCATCGGTGTGTCTGCATGTCCGGATGTTCATTTGTGTGTCTGCATGTCCGGATGTCCGTTTTCAGTCACCACCTATTTTTCTAGAACAATTTTTTCCTCGATTCCAGAAATACGGTCAGATTTTTCCTTTTTATTGACAAAATTTTTCCCTCGTCCATATTTCTAGCTGATGCAGTTTTCACCCATTTCTTCTGGAACACATTTTCTCATAAATTCTAGAAGTGCCGTTTCGATTTCTCCATAGTTTTTTTCCTCATCTGTATTTCTAGCTGACTCAGTGTCCGCCTACTAATCGAACATGCTTTCAACAGTATTTTCGGAATGATTTCACAATTTCGTCACAGCGTATCCCGTTGTTTTCATTCTCTGCTGATTCAGTCTCAATCTCTTTTTCTAGAACAATTTCTCCCTAGACTTAAATATACTGTTTTATTTCATGCACAATCAACCTCATTTCTTGTTTTCATTTCTGTTATTTCAACTTGTGCTCACGGACGCAACTTATTTTCCACAAAAAAATTCACAGTACTGTCTTATTCTCTCCAGAAACAACACTAATTCTGAATTCATGTTCTCATCCGTGTTAGGTTCCGCCCATGCATAGAATTATCAAAAACATGTTTTGTCAGGGTCGCTTCTAACAGTTTCCACATTTTTTTGCTAAAATTCTCTATTTTCATATTACGCGTAGTTTGAAGCTTGTGTATCATCAAAGATCAGGATGGTAGTTTTCAAGAACTCTGTTAGAGGAAATTATTTTTTGAGCTGAGCAGTATGAGTTTAACGGCGATTTATGCAGCTTCAGTCTCGAAATTCCTCAAAAACCAAGCCAAGGAGCAGCATTGACTAGTTCTTGATGAAATTCTATAAAAAAAACTGAGACAACTGTGAGGAAAGAAGGACTTGATGGATAGGACCTCATCGTGTTTCTTGCTTCAACATTTTCCAATGTTGGCACCTGCTCTTCAGTTGCCATTGTGAAAAACTTCATATACATATATGCCATCTTCCACCCACCTGCCAATGTCCATTTTGGCACAGCTGTTAAAGATCGTTCAGTATTCCTCATATTTTCATAATGTAAATGTATCGTGATCGATGATCAAGTTCGAATTTGAATAATGTGATTCATTTTCTCCGCAATCAAAACAATCTTATGGTTATTATTCTTGTTGTTCAGTCTTCACCCCTTTTTCTAGAACATTATTTCAAAAATGAAATAAATTCGAGAAATACCGTCTCACTCTCACGGACACAACTTATTTTCCACAAAATTTTCAGAGTACTGTCTTATTCTCTTCCCTAATGTTCTCATCCAGGTTACTCTCCGCCCATGCATCGAATTCTTTGAAGCATGTTTTGTTAGGTACGTTTCTTACAGTTTTCAAGTTTTTTCTCTCAAATTCTTTTTATTTTTTTTATTTCTTGCGTAGTTTGAAGCTGGTGTTATCAATGATCAGGATGGTAGTTCTCAAGAGCACGGTTAGAGGGAATAGATTTTTTTCGGCCGTTTAGTATATGGCGATTCCTACTGCTCGAATCTCAAAATTTCTTAATCATCATGCCAGAGAACATTATTGACTATTTCTTGATGAAACCCTATAAAAAACTGAAAAAAGTGTGAGGAAAGAAGAACTTGATGGATAGGACCTCTTCGTGTTTTTTGCTTCAACATTTTCCAATGTTGGCACCTGCTCTTCAGTTGCCACTGTGAAAAACTTCATATACATATATTCCAGCTTCCACCCACCTGCCAGTGTTCATTTTGGCACAGCTGTTCGAGATCGTTGAGAATTCCTCATATTTTCATAATGTAAATGTACCGTGATCGATGATCAAGTTCAAATTTGAATAATGTGGCTCATTGTCCCTTCTGTTAAAACGAATTCGATATCATTATTTTTGCCGTTCAGTTTCCACCCATTTTTTCAGAACGAATTTCTTCTTGTTTCTAGAATTATGATCTGATTTTTTCCTTTCATAGACAACACTTTCTTCTCGTCCATATTCCTAGCTGACTCAGTTCACGCAAATTTTTTTCTGGGACAATTTTTTTTATAGGTTCTAGAAGAACTGCCTGAATTTCTCTATAGTCAATATTATTTTCTCATCTGTATTTCTAGCTGATTCAGTGTCCGCCTACTGATTGAACATGCTTTCAACAGTATTTTCGGAATAATTTCACAATTTTATCACAGCATATACCGTTGTTTTCTGTCTCTGCTGATTCAGTCTCAATCTCTTTTCCCAGAAGAATTGTTCTTCCTAGACTTAACACGCATTACCTGGAAAACTCGATCAACTCTCTACAGGCAGTAGTCACAAAAAAGTCAGGCTTGTCCGATCAGTCTGATATTACATGCATGTATACTACTATGACCCCTAATCACAAAAATCATAATTTGGTCTGGCCCCGCCCCCTTGATCCAGAGAAAAAACGATAATTGATCGATTTGGTAAAAATTTTCCTGTTACAGATCGAGACAAAAATCGTCCGGTATCTCCTGTCTGGGTTTTTTTGGATTAATATCTTTGTCCACGTTATGCTACATACGAAGCTCATGTATTGAATTAAACTCTTCCTATTAGAAGACGTTTTAAAGGACCTTCTATTTCAGGAAAAAGATGATGCATATGAAGACGTATCAATACGATCCATTGAAGATGGTCGTCAGATGAGAACTCAAACGTGACGATTTTCCAAAAATACGACGACCCGTCATAAATTTCGCTATCTAAGAGTCTCTGCTTTTAGTTTCCTGAGCACTGGAACACCTATTGCTGGTTTCCCTAGCGAGTACCGGATAGCCCGCCGCCCTATTCTCGGCTTACTCTAGCATCAATTTGGTACACTCGAAAAAGAACATTAAAGTGACAATGAGACTGTACAGTGTGACTGAGCTAGCATT
>GL379807.1:182183-211189 GCA_000143925.2 Caenorhabditis brenneri
AAGATCATTCATCATTGTCTAAAAGCCTCGAACGTAACACATCGTTTAGTTTTTTCGTTCGAGGTCAACACTAGGCAATTCATATGTATTATCGCACCCGGTGCACGTACCTTTTCTTCACAATCTTTCGCCCAGCTGCAATTCTCACTCCTTCATTAATCATAATTTTACGTTTTCACGTTGTCACTCATGGGATAGTGAAAGTACAAAAACTTGAAAAAAGGAAGAATTTCCAATCGTTTCATTTTTGATCGCATTTCGACGAAATGTCAATAAGCAACGCTCTTGCAAATTTTTAGTCCATTTGGATCGCTTTGAGATGAGTTATCCATTTCAAGCCAATTTGCTAGTTTTGAGCTTCTAGGCTTGTAGCTCAGGAGCAGAGATGTTAATAACAGGTGTATTGACAAATTTTGTTTATTTGACCCCATTTCAATATTTTTGAGTCAAAATGATGGAAATAAAACACCACGCAAAAAAGTTTTGGTTTTCAGTTTTCAAAATTTTTCAGACAATGTGAAATTCTGAAAAAATCTGAAAAATTTTTCAGACAAAAAGTATACTGATTTATTTCAATACGTATCGGTAGTACCAGAAAAAATTTTCTTGTCTCTCGGTTCAGTTTGAACCGAGTTATAATTCGCAATGCAGAGGTACCCTCACCATTTCTCGGCACTGTACATATATGCCAGCTTCCACCCACCTGCCAGTGTCCGTTTTGGCACAGCTGTTAAAGATCGTTCAGTATTCCTCATATTTTCATAATGTAAATGTATCGTGATCGATGATCAAGTTCGAATTTGAATAATGTGACTCATTTTCTCCGCAATCAAAACAATCTTATGGTTATTATTCTTGTCGTTCAGTCTTCACCCCTTTTCTAGAGCATTATTTCGAAAATGAAATCAATTTGAGAAATACCGTCTCACTCTTTCCATTATCAACATTCTTCTTGTTCGTGTTTTCGAATTCTCATACAGGCCTATTTATGAGACATATCTTTTACAGAATCAACATTTATTCAATTTCACGTAGAAATACGGTCCGATTTGTTTTTCATTGAAAACACAAACACTGAAATGAATCTATGTGAAGTGTCTGAACTCAAATAATTAGTAACCAGCTATTCTTTCCTTTTTCGTACCAACTCAACTCAACGAAGTTTTGTCATTTTGGATTACTCTTTAGGCCGAATTAAAAGAATCATTTAACATTGAAGCTGTTTTTTGGCGGAATTTCTTCGGTTCTACTGTAGTTGAATGGACCCAAGAGAGGTGTCAAAAACTTGTGTGGACCCAAGAGAAGAAACAAAAATTGAATGGACGGGCAGTTAAAAATTGGGTGGAGTCAAAATGAACATTAATCAGAATTAAATGTTGAGAATCAGATATTTTTTCAAAAAATGTTTTTACTTCTTTTCTCAAGCGTAATGTCGTATAATTCATTGAGTTTTGAAAACAAAAATACCCACAAAAAATTTTTTTTCTTATAGGTTCTAGAAGTGCTGGTTCGATTCCACTATAATCAATATTATTTCCTCATCTGCATTTCTTGCTGACTCAGTGTGCGCCTACTGATCGAACATGCCTTCGACAGTATTTTTGGAATAATTTCATAATTTCGTCACAAAAACATAGTTCCGTTGTTTCCATTCTTTGCTGATTCAATCTCCATCTCTTGTGCTATAATAAATTCTTCCTAGATTTAGGGAATACTGTTTTATTTCACGTACAATCGACCTCATTTCCTTGTTTTCATTTCTATTATTGCAACTTGCGCTCACGGAAAGTAATCATTTTCCACAAAATTTTCACAGTACTGTCTTATTCTCTCCACAATCAACACTAATTCCGAACTAATGTTCTCATCCAGGTTACTCTCCGCCCATGCATCGAATTCTTTGAAGCATGTTTTGTTAGGGACGTTTCTTACAGTTTCCACATTGTTTTTCTCAAACTCTTCATTTTCATTTTTTTTTTTGTGTAATTTGAAGCTGGTGTGTCATCAATGATCAGGATTGTAATTTTCAAAAATTAAGTTAGAGGAAATTATTTTTCAAGCTGTTCAGTAGCTGTTCAGTACATCGATTCATACTGCTTCAATCTCAAATAATTTTTCAATTACCAAGTCAGAGAACATAACTGACTAGTTCTTGATGAAAAAACTGAAACAGTTGTGAGAAAAGGAGGGGTTATGGATGTAACCTCATCGTGTTTTTGCTTCAAAATTTTCCAATGTTGGCACCTGCTCTTCAGTTGCCATTGCGAAAAACTTCATATACATATATGCCAGCTTCCACCCACCTGCCAGTGTCCATTTTGGCACAGCTGTTAAAGATCGTTCAGTATTCCTCATATTTTCATAATGTAAATGTATCGTGATCGATGATCAAGTTCGATTTTGAATAATGTGACTCATTATACTCACAATCAAAACAATCTCATGGTTATTCATCTTGCCGTTCAGTCTCCACCCCTTTCACTAGAATATTTTTCAAAAATAAAATCAATTTGAAAAATACTATCTTACTTTTCCATTATCAACTTTCTTTTTGTTTGCGTTTTCGAATTCTCATATCCGCCTATTCGTGACACATATCTTTCACAGAATCAACATTTATTTAATTGTATGTAGAAATACGGTCTGATTTGTTTTTCATTAAAAACACAAACACTGAAATGAATCTATGCGAAGTGTCTGAACTCAAATAACTAGCAACCAGCTATTCTCTCCTCCTTTGTATCTCAACTCAACAAAGTTTTGTCATTTTGGATTACATTTTAGACCAAATTATCCGAATCATCTGACATTGAAGCTGGTTCCTGCAGAAAATTTTTTTGAACTCCGTCCTTCTTCATCCTACTTTGGACGCTGTGTTTCATCTTGCTTTTTTTCGTTTTCACCCCTGCAAAAAAATATTTCGTTAAATGCTTTTTTTTCAGAACAATGAGAGTTAGAAGCCTCGTGCTTCTTTCTCTGCTCCTTGTTCTTGGAGCGGCAGGGAGGTGCTGCCGTGGACAATGTCGCTGGACATCTACCACCATCCATGTGAAGCCAAACACCCCGCCCTCAGTTCAGATCAACATTGGAGAACAGAAGACGGTATGCAAAATGAAATGTTTATATTTTGACTGTTAGGCCGTGAATTTGTTTGAGAGTTAAAAAGAAATTATCAAAAAGACGAAAATAAGAACTTCAAAAAAACAAAGTTTGTTTTCAGACACCAACACCAGCTTCAAGTATCTTCACCCGCCTTTCCGCCACTACACCATCTCCTACAACGACAACTGGAAAAGAGGTATGAATGTTAAACAATAAGTATTGAAAGAAAATTGTTCCTTGACAAATTTCACAAACGATATGTCAATGAAACAAGAACCTAACTCGATTCGTGGAAAATAAATTTTTTGACATTATTCTATTTCAGAGCTCCCAAGTTGGTAGCACAGCAGCGTTGCTCGCTCCAACACGAACCACTTCAGGAGCGATTCCGACTCATTCGTCGACAGGCACCACTACTTCTCCAATGTTGGTCACTGAGCAAATGGTAAACATCATGCCTATCTCAAAAAAAAAACCTATAACATATTCCTAAAAAATGTTAATGAAAAGAAAGAAAGAGAGAGAGAGAGAGGGAGAGAGAGAGAGAGAGAGAGAGAGAGAGAGTCTCAATGCCATATAAAAACAATTTCCATACGTAAAAAACTTATGAATGACTAATTATATTTCAGACGTACTCAATCGAGACGACCGTACCCACAAAATTAAATGTTTTTATTCCGATTTTTAGTCCGTGAATAGATTTCAGAGCTAACAAACAGAAAATTAGAATAATTTTGAAAAGAAAGTATGTTTTCAGACACCAACACCAGCTTCAAGTATCTTCACCCGCATTTCCGCCACTACACCATCTCCTATGACAACTGGAGAAGAGGTATGAATGTCGATCTGAAGAAGTTCTATAATATTAGTTTATTTCAGAGTTCCCAAGTTAGAAGGACAGCAAAGTTGCTTGCTCCAACGACACAAACGACTTCAGCATCCATTCCGACCGATTCATCCACAGGCACCACTACTTCTCCGATGTTGCTCACTGCATCCATTCCGACCGATTCATCCACAGGCGCCACTACTTCTCCGATGTTGCTCACTGCATCCAATCCGACCGATTCATCCACAGAGACCACTACTTCTCCAATGATGGTCACTGAGCAAATGGTAAACATCATGCCTATCTCAAAAAAAACCTTCAACATATTCCTCATAATGTTAATTTTTATTAATTTTTGTTAATTATTATTTTTATTTTGACTGTTAGGCCGTGAATAGATTTGAGAGTTAACAAACAGAAAATTGAAGAGACGAAAATAATAATTTCAAGAAGAAAGTTTGTTTTCAGACACCGACACCAGCTTCAAGTATCTTCACCGGCCTTTCCGCCACTACACCATCTCATACAATGACAACTGGAGAAGAGGTATGAATCTTCAACCACGATATCTTTTGAAGGAAAATTTTTCCTTGACAAGTTTCACAAACGATGTGTTAATAAAACAAGATCCTAACTCGATCCGTCGAAAAGAAGTTTTTTGTTATTTTTATATTTCAGACCTCCCAAGTTGAGAGCACAGCAAAGTTGCTTGCTCCAACGACACAAACCACTTCAGCATCCATTCCGACCGATTCATTCAGGGGCACCACTACTTCTCCGATGTTGGTCACTGAGCAAATGGTAAACATCATGCCTATCTCAAAAAAAACCTTTAACATATTCCTCAACATGTTAATGAAAAGTGAGAGAGAGAGAGCGAGAGAGAGTTTCAATTCCATATGACTAACGTAAGAATATTTATGAAAAAATAATTATATTTCAGACGTACTCAATTGAGAGGACCGTACCAACTACCTTATCAACCACCATGGAAACTAAGACCGCATCTGTGCCAAATCCTAAGGAAAATCCTCCTGTCAAGGATGGAATGATTAACTTCCTTGTGGTTTTGGTTGTTGTTCTTCTCATTTCCCTAATGCTTTATCCTCTCAATCAAGTTTTCCAAAAATACGGGTACCCTGAGGAAATTCAGATGCAACAGCTTTATAATCATGTTTGAATTTTTTGTATTAATTGTTCTCAATATTTCATGAAATTTTTTTCTGTTTTCTATGAGTTAGTATACCTAAAAAATGAAAAAAGGATTTTCTTTGATAATTAGGCAAATTATTTAAACATTTTCAGAATCTAGGACAGATAGAATAGGTGAGACGGCTCTGTTTTAGAATGGAGGGCTCAATGGAAGAATAGAGGGCCCAAGAAAAGAAAAAAAGGCGTTAATGAAACTGCGAAATTAAGTTAATTCCCAATTTTTTTTTTGTTTTCGTCACATTTTGTTGTTGTTGTTGTTGTTGTTGCTATTGTTGTTGTTGGTCAAAAATGTCTGGAAGGGGAGGGGAAAGCTGAGGAGATGGAAGAAACACGCATTACGTTCTCATGCGGACTCATCTCTTCGACTTTTTCTGTTCAGAGAGTTTTTTTCGATGTTATATTTTATTCCGATTTTTCTGTTTTCCATGTGGAGTAGCCCCAATAATTGGATCACCAAAGTTTATTTTACAGAAAGAAACCCGCCATGCAACTGCGCAAGGTTTTGAAGAATTGGAGCGATTCGAAGGGTAGAGGCTGGAAGACGTCCAATATTTTGGAGGTGAACGACGCGCTGCGGGACTATGGGCCAGTAGAAGTCCTGCAGGCCCTCACTGGGCAAAAATGGATCACAAGGATCCAAATTTGTTTCTCGAAGTAAGTAATTTTTAGGGGACTTTGAAGTAGCAACGCGGAATCGAAACGTATTCGAAAAAGTATTACAGCTGTAGCCAGAGGATGGGAAGGAGGCATGGGAGGAGGACGATCGCCCAGGAGTAGCTGTAGCACCACCACTACACAATCGCCCACCCTTTAGATAGATGTATTTGGTTAGAAGTGTTAGGAACCAAGGGGGCATTCCCAGAATGCCTTGTGAATGCCTTGTAGTTCCGCTGCCACCTTGCTGAATCATTATTTTTAGTTCGGAATGTCGAGTTTAGTGTAATGAATAATTGATTTCTTGTATTCATCAGACAAGTGTTAAAAACTACATCTCACAATTATTGAAAGAGGCGCAGTGCACAAAATAGAGATGTGCACATTTGTTGCAGGATTTAGAGAAGCCCGAGACACGAATAGAAAGGAAAAAGAGAAATGAAGAGAAATAGACGAAGATTTCTTTTTGTTGAGCTGTCGATTTTTTTCAACGCGGAATCTTAAAATTTTTGGACCCTAGATTTTTTGGGCCTTCCATTTTTTCATTGAGTCCTCCATTCTCAAACAGAGCCGGTGAGAGAGTGAAAGTGGTTTTGAAGCAAGGAGAGTCTGAGAATATGAAAACTTTTATTTAATCTTGAACAAAAAGATGTTTCGCTCTTACGACGCTCACTCGACCGGTGTTTCTAATGTTGAAGTACTCTGCACATGTTTCTTCGAAAGCAGACACAGACAATCGATGTGAGAAATAGCTTTCAAAAAACAGATTAGTCGAGTTCAATGACTTTCAAAAACGAAGAACTCATTTGGTTTACTTGGAACGGGTTTTCTATAGGTGGTTCATCAGTCGATCTTGTTACATCATTTGACTTGCTTTTTTCCGCCCAATAATTGATGACACAAAGACCATGTGACGCATTCATAGAAATGACAGCTGATGAGTTGTTGACGAGTGAACCCTAATAATAAAGCCGGGTGTAATATCTCAGAGAGGAGACCAACCAAGGAATACTAATAACATAGTGCAAAAGCCTGATCGACTTGCCGTTTTCTTTCTTTTTCAGTCGTTTCTCTTTTTTTGTCAGATTTCACAAACTCGGCCGACTGAATAACCCTTTGAGGATATCTACTGATTCTTCATTTGATCTCTCTCACTCCGCGCTCTCTTTCTCTTTCAAAAACTAAATTTATCACTTACCTAATCATGTTACATGTGATTAGAAAACCAGATAAACAGAACCACAAGATCACATTTATCAAAACTGATACTATAAGTGTCAGTATATATACTTTCAAATAACAAATAGTTGATTTTGATGGTTTTTCTTATTCAGTATTTTGACAATATCGACAATAAGGCGCTTTAGACAAATCTTTGTTATGAGCTGACCCTAACAACAACGTGTGACAGCTCATTGAGAATAATTAACGGCTCATCAGAATTTGGGGTTGTCATGAATAGAGTATGATATATCAGCTGTAGGGTTCAGTTGCACAGATGTGGTTATGCTGTTTCTTATTCTTTGATTTTCTTTGACTTGTTTTTGAATTCACCATCTTTAGAATTTTTTGTATGTTTGTGTAACGTGTAAAGTCTCTCGTCGTTTATATCCTGAAAATTCTGAACCAATTCTAGGTAAATTACTATCACCTAATTTTTTTTGTAGATGCATTTTTCTGAATCAATTTGATGAAAGACTTCACGAAAAAAATGTTCGTGATTATTAGATTATGTAATCACTCCAAACAATTTTTCAAATAGCTTCGATCTTAGGAAAACGTTTTGATGCTGGGTTTTTGAGGCAAGAAACGTGAGAATTTCAGAAAAGTTATGAATAGACTAAGACCATCAAATAATCTATGAAAGTTCCCCTATTCCATTCTCACGACATTTTCATAAAGTCTGAAAAGTTTGTGAAGTTTTCCTCGAAATCATTTCACGGTTTTACCTATATTGAAACTAATGGAAAAGAATATGTACGATTTTTGAACAATTTCAACTCAAAAATTTGATACGCATTTTGGTTGCCGGTCAGGGATGAGCCAGTTAAATTCCGGTTATACAAGAAAATTCAATGTTGGCAGTTGCAGGATAGCAGGATATACTATATTTATCCGAGAGTTTTAGGACTAGTCATGGTATCAACCTGAAAAAAGATTCAAATATTCCCAGTTTCTCTAAAGCTGAAAAAATGAATGAACCTAATTATCACCGAAAATCTGAATTTTCATCAGAGTCAAAAAAAGTTCGGACCTACCCGAAGTTTCACCGTGCTATATTACTTACAAAAAGTTTACATATTAAAGTCCATCCTCATGGTTTCGTAGCAACATGTTTCATATGTTAACAGATATTTATTACATAACTTTTTTCCAGACATCAAATGCGGATGCTATTTGGGTTCATATGCTTTGGAGTCATAGGCTCTAATAAAGGAACAGCCGATTCATTATGTGACATTACAAATCTTCCAGTGCATTGCGAGTTTCCAGCTTGGGTATGTTGCAAGCTAGCTAGTTTTTCATTGTAAAAAATGCGAAAGTGATGTAGTAGCATATTTAGAAGTTTTTTGTTAATTTTTTGCATTTTTCTCAATAGAAGTTTTTTCTTGAAGTCAAAAATGAAGCAAAACTTGAACATTTTTGATTATTCATCAGTTTCTATTTTTATTGGGTCAAGTATGAACAGCTTGATGAATTCCGGTAGGTGAGAGTATTGTATTCGTATGATTCATTTGTTTCTTATATTGACAATTGACAGTTTTAACGTTTTTCCCCAATTTAAGCATTTTTGAAGGATTATCCAGATTTACCGATGGGATTGAGCTTTTTTCCCAATGGTTGGCCCGCTCAGGATTATCCAACGACAGTCGGCACTCCAGAATTGGTGAATATTATAAATTGGCCTCTCACTTACAAAAATTGTATTTTCCAGAAGTCAACCACCAAAACATCCACAAATACCGCTACGATAATCAGTTTTACAACTACAGTGCCCGAAACTAAGGTATGCTAAAAAAAACTTTTTCATTACTTTTCTTAACAATCTGTTCTAGACCCAACCGTTACAAACATCAACCGTTACAACTTCAACTACCACAGTCCCACCATTCGCATCTGACCTATCAGAAAAAACAGCTACTTCGTCTTCTTCTGTGGTCGAAACTATAATGGCAGTGAAAGAAGGAATGGCTCATCCACTGGCAATTTATGGAATTTGTGGAATTGTTCTTGCATGCTGTGTTTACTTGTACGTAAAAAGCAAAAAACCACCCAAACAGATTGAAATTGATTTGACTCTTTTGAACGACATGAGGGTAGTTATTAGAGTTTGAAACTGTATTATGTTTTAAAAGTTTTTCTTCTCAAATTCCTTGTGTTTTGTTCACTGTGTATAATTAAAGTATATTTTTTCGAATGAACATTTTCATATAATTTTTGGGACATAAAATGCTTTAAGCTGAACATTTATATAAAAATTCTAACAATCATCATTGCATCAACTGAAATTGTTACGAAAATTCAGTTTTGGATCCACAAAAACAACACCGCAAAGTTTTGAAACAGACCACTTCAAAAATGTGACGTTTTGCAACCGTAAATTTGAAAATTTTTCAGCAGCTCCTATTCTCAGACTCATATTACTATTAGCAGCTCTTATTGTGTGCTGAAACATTTGATAGATACCTAGCAACAGCTGGCAACATCATCGCTTATTTTGACTTGTAGATTTGTGACGTGGCTAGTTTTACTCGAAACGCTCCTGTTTCTGGATGAGTAGCGGCGAAATCCCGCGAAGACACAAAAACTTCGAAACAAAAACCTTAATGTCATTTCACACGGGATTCACATCGGAATTCAGAATAAACCGTTCTTTTTGAAAGAGTGATACAGATAAAAATTATTTCCGAGCTCATTGTCGTTAAACTATGTAACATCAGTTGAAACTATGCACCACGATTTGGGAAAAATATTAGATGAAAACTGAAAAATAGTCTCCCGCATGTTATTGTAATGTGCCAAAAGATGCCTCATATTTTGTTTTAAAATTTCATTCTAATGAGGCTGAGAACACCTTTTTCGGTTGCCAAAATAACAAAAAAAAACTCTGAAAAAACCGACTTGGAATATTGGCTATGGCCGAAATATATTTACGGGTCTAATATTCCCTAGATGATAGTGTCTGCAAGGCGATCGATAAATACGAACACAATTAAACACAAACCCCAAAAAAATGCATGGGAAATATTTTAACTCAGGCTGTCTTAAAACCCATAGAATGAGGTTCTCTCAGAAGCTGAAATTCTTTGATATCCATCAAAAGTAGAGTACTTCCACAGTGATACGTACTTTCTTCGAAAAACAGAATAAATCTTTTCTAAAATATAACTTACACTTTGCACAAAAAACTGATGCCCTGCAGTTCCAGTTCTGAAATCAAAAAATATGTGTTCAACAATTATTCCGCAATGAAACATTCTCCATTCCTTGAGTACAAAACAAAACGAATCTTCATTCCATTGGAAGTTCAAAAACTCAAAAAAACCTGTATAGTCTAAACCGATCTCTGCAATAGTTTTTTATGATCTTTGTAAACTTTTGTTTCGGTCAGATATTTTACAGTGCCGTCGTGTTTATAACATTTATCCGGTCTGGCCTTTTAATGGAACTGAGTTTAGATATTTCTTTGTTCCAAAAACTAATATTAAGATAAATTTCAAAACTAAACTGTGCCCATAAATTGAAGGCCTCAAGGAAACCTTCTAGAAACTAAAGAAGTGCAACAAAGAACGCATACAACACCCCCGACTTCCTTCCTACTACAGCGGTTTCAGATTCATCCCCTTGCATCAAATGACATACTCAGGAAAAGTTGGACCACCCATAACTTTTGCTTCTCAAGATTTTTCATTTCTTACATCTGCTGTTTACAGGATCTGCGTCTCCTTTCCGTCTTCTTATGCTCCTATTTCATCCGCCGCCGTTTCCTTCAACCATCCACCGCATATGCTCCGCCTTCTCTCCTGTTCCATCCTACTGTAATCCTTGGTCTTGTTCTTCTAATGAACATCGTTTTCTCAAATTTCTTAGAGACTGTATTAATTGGAACATTCGAAAAGATACAGGTGCATTTCGCTTTTCTTATTTCCATATTGTTAAATCTTTGTTTTATCGTTTCAATGTACCATGCAGAAAAATTCAAATTGTTTTGATAAAAAACCCCCATTCACACATTTTAAGTAACTGGAAAAACCAGTGGTTTGGAAAACATAGAGCGTCAAAATCATTGGAGGATGACACCTGAAATTTAGCTACAAAATTTTTTTGTTCGGTTGCTAGGATCAGAATTCTAATGTGTTTTTTGTTCATCCGGGATGTGTTCTTTTTTCTGACCAACAAAGCATTTTTCTTCGCGATACTTCATAGCTTTTCACTTTGAATTGTACCTCAAACATATTCCAAATACTCCTTGTAATTATATAACACGTGTTTTTGTTCCTTAATAGGACCCCCCCTATTCATCAACCATTTGCACCCCGCTGACAATAAGCAGGTGTCAGGGTGGTCCTCTTGAATTGAGATGTACTACTCATCAGATATCCACTTGGGAATCCGTTTAGGATCATGATTTTTGTTGTTGTTTTCTTTGTAAAATTTTGTTGGTGAAAGCTGTAACTTGCTGAATATATAGGTGTTCTAAAACAGAAATTCTGAAAAATCAGGAAAAAAAAAGAAAAAGAAAGAAGAAAAGTGTTTTGTAGCGATAAAGTTGTAGCATCTTATGCATAAGAATATGAATATATCTCAATATTCTAGGTTTGTGTTCTTTTCGTCCATTTTTTCTTTGTTTCGTAATGATTCTTTTTGGGTTTTCAGCCAGCAACTTTTCTTTTTTTCTTGAGATATGATTTGTTTTCACGTCGTTTTTGAGTTCAAGAATCCAAGATTTATATCGCTGCAAAATGCCTTAGTTCAAATTCCCAAAACTGTCTCAAAACTCAGTTTTTCAAAGTAAGCAAACTAGAAGACTAAATAATTTGAAAGGACAATTGTTCCTCAAAAAGCCAAATCATCATTTCATCACAAGTTATGCTCCGTTGCTTTTTTTCACGACTCAGTCCTTAGAGGTCAGAGAAAGAAGCTCATTTTCACAACATGTCAACCGTCATTACTACTATTCCCGCTAAAAAGCATCATATGACTCTCCGGATCTCCAAACGGCAAAAAACGCCAAAGAAAAATAGTATTTTACCGGTGGAAAATACTAAAATTACTGATTTAAATCCAAATTTATTGGAATCGGAATTTGGTCCGCGGCTATATTATTCCACCTTGAATGAGTTTTTTGATGATACCAACATTCCGTAAGTTACACTTTGGAAATATTCAAAAAGTTATGAGAGTAATAATAAAAAAAGCGATAACTAGTTTTCTTTTTTTGCTGAATTTGATAATATAAGGTATAGTTATTTTCATGTATAAAGAATAATTGTTCTCCTGACAATTCAGATTTGGAAAGTATATTTATAGATTCTCAACAAGCTTTTATTTTTTGAAGTTTTTGATTCCGGAATATGAGTGCATTCAAGTCTTGAAAGCCTCTGAATTTTCACACATAAAATTCTAACACCTAAATTTCGTAAAGTTATTCTTTGTTCTTACTTTCTTGGTTCATCAGACCAGATATAAGAAGTTACACCGGCACGCCTCCACACGCCGAAAACACCTCCGTAACGTGTAAAAAATACCTCGAAAAATATTGTTTTGTCACCGACCTGACAAGGTTTTTTTTTCACTTCAGTCGTTTTTCTCGACACCAAAAATAATACCTACACAAAAATCAATGTTTTGTTTTTGTGCGGACAAGGGGCACACCACACAAAGCCGGATTACTGTAGACAGAGAGAGAAAAAAAGGAAGTTGGCGGATATAGAAAAAGAGGAGATTCGAGAATCGGCACGGCGCCTTTGGGAGAGAGGCGACAAAAATGAAAGTTGGCTGAGGGGTTGCAGAAGAGATTTCTACCACTTGTTTTAATCTGAAACTGTTTATCCCCATCTCGATTCTCTTTTGTTTACAGGGTATTTTTACACCTCAGGGCTTTCTTTCATACTGGTCTAGAGGCTATGTTACTAACCTGTGTTATTTTACTAATGATGAGTTTCAAAAGTAATTAATTGGGATCCTAAGGGTATAAAACATTGAAACGGGAATCTAAGAAAAATACAGTGTAGCTGGACTTTGGAAAAATAGTTTTTGATCCGAACCGAATCAGAATCGAGGTCTTAGGTATTCAGATACCCTTGCCCTAATTGTAGTCTGAATATTATCTGAAACTTATTCTTCTAAGATAGTACAAAATCCAAAAGCTATTGAGCCTGCGTATTTTCATGATATTCCAGGTTTGCATTACCCCAAAAATATCCCCTAGAGACGTTTTTATGTTATTGTAAAACTCACTTTTTTCTTTTCCTTTTTATTTCTTTAGCTTCACAACTAGTCAAAAAATCTTAATCGTCCTACTATTATTATTCAATATTGTAAAATTTCCAGACGTTTACTTCTGATGCTCACGAATTCCTCTTCCAAAGAGATTCTTGCCACACATGCCACCGAACCTACCTCTTTTCATTATAGTTGGGGTAATAAATTTAAAGAAGAATATGATTTGGTGGAAAAACTGAACTCTCCACATTATGCCAATCTTAATTCGACGTCGCCATCTTCATCATCTTCTGAATCCAGCAATTTAATACTGAGGCAGATACAAGTACCTAAAATCGAGGTTACACGATCAAGTGAGTTTCAAATTTTCTTCTTGAAGTATGGATGACTAACTTGTCTTTTCTCTTCGCTCATAAGTTTTAAAATAGAAATGTAGCTTCTATCCTCACATTTCTTTGCTAACAAAGCCAATAACAAAGCCAATTTTCTAAAATCTCCGAGAAACCTTTTACGGAAGCACATCCTCACTTGAATAGGCGTGGCGGTGACCTAAAATCTGAAAGTTTGCAGATCAGTGTGCTCTTTGTAATTTTGCGATTGTCGATAAAGAAATCAGTGTGGTTGACGGAAAATACTATCATCAACATTGTTTGAGGTGTTCAATGTGTGACGTAAGTGTTTTGCAAAACTGAATGAATTCGTCAATTTGAGTTTAGGTACCTTTTGAATATAATGATAAATGTTATGTGCGAGATGGTGTATTTCTATGCCGAGCGGACCATGCAAAGTGAGTTATTAGTTTTTGAGAAATATTGTATGAGCCAGTTTTTTGTTTCTGAGCTTATATTCCAAACACTAAATTATTATTTTAATGTTTTCGAAAATTTCCAAACAACCCCAAGCTGTATTCCAGAAGATATCAAAAATGCTGTAGAAAATGTGAGCAACCTCTGAATCGAGAAGATATGGTTATGAAAGCCAAAGAAATGATATTTCATCATGCTTGCTTTGTATGCTTTGTAAGTCCTTTCAGTCTTAACTTCATTATTATCCCTTTTATTTTATTTTAGATATGTGGGACAAAGTTGAACCCAGGAGATTACTATACAATGTCACCACTTGGTCATCTTTACTGTCATGGTAATTCTAGAATTTCAATTTTTCAATTTTCCTATTTCAATTTTTTTTTTCTCAAAATAAGTTCTTTTAGAAAAACAAGCTACGTCATGTTTTTCAGCTCATTACAACGTTGTTCGCACGACGGTGTTATGCGAAGAGCCGGCTCCAGCTGCAGCTACAGTAGCCCCTGCTGCATCAACACCACCAGCAGAGACCTCACCAGCTTCAATACCTCCAACTGCACCAGCACCAGCTCCAGTAGCAGCGGCACCGGAAAAACCAGCAAGGGAACCATCGACCGAAGCGGAAGGTTAGTCCAAGGCACTCATAATTGAGGAACAGCTACCGTACACTTGACACTATAAAAGGGCTTAGAGGGTCCTTGTTATTATAACAAGAGGATGCATGTCAGTGTTTAGATGCAAACATGAACAATTATATCCCGGAAGGCGGGAAATGTATGAATGAAACAAAAGATGTTTCGAAGAGCAGACATCATATATGTACTTTTTGAATAGAGCGTTTCATTTCCTGTATTTTACTATATTTAGAAGAATATATCAAATCTCGAAACGTTTCTTTATTGTCACGTGGTCATTTCTCATCAAAAATGCTACTACTCATAGTGACTGAGTTATTCAAACCTCAAACCTACCTTGAAGCCCGATATGTAATCCCTTCTCCGTCTGGTGAATTCGAAATGATAAGTAAATAATTGGTCGGTGGAGCATAAAAAGAAACATGTCCACAGGTGGTATAGAATCAAGGAAAGCGGAAAAGAGAAGGATGTGATACCTAAGAAGAGAAAGGAATCAGATTTCAAGCACGATATGTAGTAAGAGACATACGTTGACCCGCTAATCCTCTCATTTAAGGGTGATTTTGAGGAGAACGGCAGAATAAGGAAAGGGGGTGCGGGAGGATTATGAATTTAATGAGACGGAATGTTGAAAGTGCAGTGTAGGGTGCCTGAGGGGAATATTTCAACTTGAACTGAAACTTGTTCAGTAAATAGAATCAAAATTTCAAAAGTTAAGGAGTTTTGTGAGTAGCAGTTTTTTGTATCTTGTAAAAGTAAAATATTTTCCGAATTACGTGACTTTTGATTTGTTCGAAAAACACCTTATAGGTTGACTATCAGCTAAAAGACTTGATTTGAATTTTCTGAGCAATGTCATGTAGGAAAAAAAAACGATTTTCTCAATATTTTCTCATAACTGCTTTTTTTTCCGAACAGTTCTATCTCTCAGAATCCAAATAGATGTTAAGAATTTTGTGCATTCAGACTTCACATCTCAAATATCTTATAATTTTCGAAAATATCGGCCTTATTCTTCATTTCGGAATCACATCACACTTTGGTTATTTTCAGCTTCCACTGACGAAGACGGAAGCACAAGTGGAAATCAGCGGTCGAAGAGGATGCGCACCTCATTCAAGCATCACCAACTTCGTGCCATGAAAAACTACTTCGCTTTGAACCACAATCCAGATGCAAAAGATTTGAAGCAACTCGCTGCGAAAACAAATCTGACAAAGCGAGTTTTGCAGGTATGATTCACACAAAAAAAATAGTGGAACTTTGTTTACGTTTTCAGGTGTGGTTCCAAAACGCTCGTGCAAAATACCGTCGTGGACTTCAAGATGGTGGACGCTCAAGCCCCTTGTGTATCTCTGCCCCACTGTCAAATATGGACATGAACCCGGTGAGAAACTTTGCATGACTCCGATTTTTGCATGTTTCAGAATATTATTCTGAAAAAGATTGATGTTAGTTTCAGCCACTTTCTTCCTCATCATCTGGTCACTCTACAGATGGCTATCAGTTGAATACTCCACCATTGCCTGCTGAAATTTATTCCCCAAATAATAATTATACTCATCTTTAGATATTTTTCAAATACATATTTTGCAAGTTTTTTTTTTCAAAATTATCGAATGTGCATTCTATTCTTTTTTGTACAATTCAACCTTCAGATCTCTTTCATTTCATTGGTATTCTTCAATCCTATTTTGCCATATTACATGATTCTCCATTTTATTTTTTCAAAGCTTTCACTATCATTTATCATTATCATTTCAATACATAGATTGTCAGAAATTTATCGTAATATAACCCGCATTTTGCCAAAATAATATGATTGAACAAGCATAAATAAATAAAATACTTATAAAAAACGCACACTGGGGGAAAAATAAGTTATGAAATACAAACGAAAAAATACTGGTTCAGCACAGAATACAACGCAAGTTTAATACTTTTTGCAGTGAGAAAAAGGTTTGAAACAATAGGATTACTGTCATCTAAACAAAGCGAATAACGTGTGGATTTGTTGTATTATGAATTGTCGTTCTTTGTACGTTTGAACGGTACAAGTGTCGTTTTGGGGAGAGTGCACTTCGAGATGATCGTCGTGATTTTTGGAATAAGTCGTAGTCGTCATTCCACCATTCACAATTGTTACCGATATGATGGAGAACATAACCGAGTTCGTGGAAGAAATCTCGTTCAGAGTATTCCTAAAACATTGTTTTTTTAGTTTTAGAAATCAAAACATTTTTTTTTAATTTCGACAGTTTATCAAAATGTTGAATTACGAGGAGAACAGTAACCTGCTTTCAAAGATTTTGAACCCCTAATTATCAAACATTCTGGGCTCACCTTATTAACTGTCACCGCCATCTCCAACCCATTATCTAATCTGACCAACATTGCCGCACTACCGGGCATTCTTCCATCGTGTTGCCAACCATTGAAACCCATAATGTTCAACGACCAGCCCAATCCTAAATCGTCCAGATCATACATTTCAACTTTCAAAAACCATACCATAAGTATCATTTGATGCGGTAGATGGTGTAGCCAGGTCAGAGATTGCAACCTCACTGAGAATATCCTCTCGATTTGTGAACCCGTCCGTGCGACTCATGAACATTAAAAGTTGAATAGGACTGGCAATCCAACCACCCCATGGACCGATTCTCTCCGGTGGAAGCATTTCGTATGGGTTGAATCCAAGACCATTACCAGACATGTAGTACATTACTTCTCTTCTGAAATTTTCATCCACTGAGAATTGAGAATTCAAAATGTTTAAATGCCAAAACACCATTAGGTTGTAAGCCCGGAGTAGTAAACTTGGAGTAATAAAAATTTGTCATTTCGAAGATTTGAGGTGAAAGAGTGTGATATCTTACGGTGCTCGCTCGCTAATGCTCGGCCTCGCCACTTGAATATCGTAAACACCAGATGGCGCGAATATGTTCTTCTTGACAAATGCCTCGTAGGACATGCCGGTGGTCGTTTCGATAAGATATCCTGGAAGAAGTTTATGTAATTTTTGAAACCGAAAATTTTGAAATCCAGAAGGAACAAGGGAAATGAAGTGAACTCACCCAATAGTTGATAACCGAAATTAGAGTAAATCCACATGGTTCCTGGTTTGTATTCAAGTGGAACATTGGTGAGTACGTACTCAATGAGCTCTTTGGTGGTCATGTCAGGTTGGACCCATGCGGCGTCGGATTGGAGATTATCCCAGCCACCTGGAAATGAAAACAAGAGTTTTGAAGTCAAAAGGGTTTTCGGAAGGCAAAAAGATCTATTTGGATATTGAAGGTTGTGGAATTGGGAAAAAAAGGAATGAAAAGGTGAACCGCTCAGATTGAATTAAAATAGAATATCGAATGAATCGGACTCAAAAACTAGTTTTCTGAATGAAGTAAAAGGAATGATTTCATATTATCAAAAATCAAAATTTCATTCATTCAAAATCAGTATTGGTCAACAAAGGCAAAAAATCTCAGTTTTTTAAAGCCAACAAGTTTTTCTAACAATTTACTCGGTTCTCAAATCAGAAAAAAAATACTATCGTCGTTATAAAAAACAGTTTTGCAATTTGATTCGATTTCAACGTAAAATGAGATAGAGAAGCTTCCAATAATTAATAACTCTTCCGTACGTTATTTTTATTCGCTGCATTACACCATTTTTCTAGTATCACTGAAGAATGCGGAGTACATAAATTAACTTTTCAAAGTCAAAAATATTGAAAGTGCGTCTATAGATATTCCCGTAGCATGCTGGAACGCAGAGAATCGAAATATTGGGCTGTGGAATTGCAAAATGGAAGAAGCTTCCTTATCTCATCTTACGTGGAACTCGAAATGAAATTCAGAGCAATTTTTTCGAAACAACAATATTACTTTTGGAAAAAACATTTTTCTTTTGATAAAATATGGTCCTAAGCAAGTAAATAATAGAAATAAACTCCTCATTTTCACTATGCATTCAGGAAGATTCAAGACATGCATCCCTTGCTCACATAGAACTATTGTTTACAGATCAATTATGTTTTCCGTTCTCCCTCATATAGTATTTTTCGCAACTTCCTTTCTCACTCACCCGATGTGTGTTCCAACAAATGACGAACGGTGATTTCCGTAACATATCTTGGATATTGATACTTTTTGCTAAACTCGCTGCCAAATATCGACTCTTTTCCAAACAGTTTCGAGTCAAGCGTGAAGTGTCCTTTATCAATAAGCAACATGATTGCCGACGCGGTGACTGGTTTTGATACAGAGCCCACTCTATAATACTTTTTTGTTATTGGTACAAAAAAACTCTCTATAAAATATTCTCAAGTATCTGTATCTGTATCAAAACTGTGAATCAAACCGGAATTGATGATTTGGAGTGACGGGCTCTTGTTGTCGAATGTCGGTGTAGCCGAAACCTGGAAAATTGATACATTCATGAACGTTTTTGAATGGGCGCCCCACTTGATGTTTATCTACATGACGTTGACTCTGAGGAAATAGTCTAAATTTTCAAGAAGTATCGAATTACTTCTCATTGGAACGTTTTTTTTTCTGGTGTTGATCATGAATAAGTGTACTCTAGTCTAATAATTTTGAAATATTTTCTTGATGTTCATTTTGTTTTGGAAATTCATAAATTCGAAACTTAAAGAACATGTTTTTTGATTCTCTAACAAAAGTGCAATTTGATTAGTCATAATTATTGCTCAGCTCAACTGCCCTGCAACAGAAAGAAAATACAAGAACAATTCCTTGTTACATTTTTCTCACATATACCTAATCCAATTGTTCGTACAATAAGAACCACCAAAACCCAGAAAAAGCCAGTTTAGCACCTCCGTCCCAGAAGGAGAAAGAACAAACGGGAAGAGTTTTTGATACAATGAACAAACAAACCTGCCGCGAATTTGAGTTGCTCTTTTTTGGCGATCGCTATCGACAAACCGGGAATATTGAGATCTTTCATAAAGTGTTCAACTCGTTTGATCAAAAACTCCATTTGATCATCCGATAAGAGTTCTGGAGATCCTTTCAGAAAACGGACAGGGATAGGTCTGAAAACTAAAAATTAGGAGAGAAATGGGAGAAAAATCTTACGTTTCATCCCAAAGTGGTGGTGGATTCGGATACCTATTCACATCAACATCACTCCAGAGGACAACATAAACAATCTGAAAAACTTTTTCAGAGAAGAATTTTAATATGATAACTCACATTTTGATAATTATCAAAATAATGTGACATTTGACGTGGGATCATGTTAGGGTTGCGTTGCATATTCCTGAAAAAAATTGAAGTTGAAAAAATGTTGTCGAATTTGAAGCACCCACCTATACATAGTTTCAAGATTCTGTCCAACCTGCACACTACTTCTTCCATTTCTATTCTCCCAAATTCCAGTACACAAAACTTGATTTTTGTTGTTGAACACTCTCAATGAAGTTGCTACAAAACCTTTTTGGGTCAACAATCTATCTTTTTGCATGCAAGCTTCCATAGTCAATCCATAATGTGCTTCGTACTGTGCTTCAGATTTTGTAGGCTTCTGCCATACTCCCACATATTTTCCTTTTCCAGCTTCAGTATAACCACAGAGATAAGTTAGTCGGTACCCATTATTCTCAAAGTGTGTTTTCTGCTCATCCGCGTGAGGCTGACCTGGGAACCAAATCTGTAACAGAAACTAATTTCAAAACAGTTCAAAACTTGTAAAATCTTACATGGAACTCTACTCCTGGTACTCGTTCCCAGTAGGTTGTGAACGTGATCTCTCCAGGTTTTCCTTCCTGACCACAAACTTGGGTTAATGCCAAATCTCTCGCTTCATTCTCCCGGACAGCTTTGATCAGCTCATCAAACGTCATTGGAGCAGGTTTAATGAACACAGGTCCTAAAAACCGTTTTGAAATAGGAAAACGGATATTTTCACTAAAGTTTACCTGAATATTTGTGCATGATAGCATAATAATTGACATCTTGACCTCTCAAATAATATCCCATCGAGACGAGCCTCCCACCATATTGTAGAGAAATCGCTAGAACATTATCCACCAAACTCTCATTTCCAGCGGTTAACACCCAATCTTTCTCATTAGGGGCTGGAGGATGCACAGTTTGAAGTGGTGGGAGTCGGTTACCAGGCATCATTCCACCAGGCATATTGGGTCCACCTTGCATTTCACCTTGCATTCCAACTGAAAATCTAATTATAGTCTAACTGTATTTTTTCAATAAACTCACAATCTGCTGCAGAATCAACTGGAGATGCGGCTGCTCCATCTGGCACCGGTGTTTGATAAGCTGGTGCAGAAGCTTGTGGCTTTTTATGCTTTCGTGCCAATGCTTTGTCTACTACTCGTTCGGGTGCTGTGTAAGGGTATCTGAAATTGATGAAGTTTATGATGGGGGAACCAAAAAGAGAAAACGTACGCATTGATTCGTTTGCCGGTAGTGAAACCATGAAAGTGTGAATTTAGATCGAGTTGTTCTCCAGAACATGTCTGAAAAACGGAAGTAGAAATAGAGAAAATTAGATTATCTTGCAAAATTTCCAACTACTTATGAATTCTAAAATTAGCAAATTCAACAAATTTAGTCTGGTCAGGAGAGTTCATATGAAAAGTTTTGAATTGACAAGCAAAATGATTGAGAAAATGTTACAAAACCAGAAGTTGCAATTGAAAATACTGATAAAAATAACCTGGATAGTGAAAAATACAAGAAGCAGCACTCCGATGGTTGGTGATAACGGCATGAGTAGCAGCCGCATTCTCGTGAAAACCGAATGGTGAAGCGACTGAGCCAAAGCAACACACGTTGAGCCGCCGCGCCGTCTTTATGCCAAAGACCGCACCCGATGCCGCGCGGCGTCCGCACGGTAGGCGGACGGTACGGTTCTCGCAGGCAACACACGTAAATCGCAAACAAACATGACAAAACATAGAGACCCCTACAAACAGACACAGTCAGTGAAGAAAGAGAAACAGAATCACAATGAACGAGATGGTAGAAGGGGGAAAAGGGGGAATCACCGATTTTTCGAGCTTATGAACTTTTTTCAAGAGCTTGTTTTGGTGTGCTCTATGATCATCTTTTTAGATTTTGTTTCACAAAAAAAAAGATGGATTCGAAACAATTGATACAAACATGTAGAAAGTAAAAAACCTGGAATGCTAAGACTAAAATCGAGATGATAAACTCAAAAAATTGGAGTATTTGTAGCAGTCTGTTCTGAAATAACCTAGTTTGCAAACGGTTTCAGAGAAAATCTGTATTCTGTCAAAATTTTTTTCGGAAACCATAATTTGAGTGATCCAATTCTTTTAGAATTTTTTGAGAGTTCCGTTCTTATCAAGTTTCACACATTGTTGCAGCTGAAACTTTCAAACTGATCTTTACGCTATGCCACCTGACCCTATTGTCCATCTCCGCCAAAAAACGAGTGATTTATCTTTCTCTTTCCATCCTTCTCCAACCTTTCCCCACAGAACCACATCTGCACTTGTTTCCCATTGAATTCTGCATCCACACACACACATACATCTCCTCCCTTCCCATCTAATAACCTACATAGTTGTATGCTGTTCGTTCTTTGTGTGGTCTCAATTCCATTTTGTCTTTCTTCCCCTCCTCTTCTTTTCTCGTTTTATATGGAGGTGGCCGAACGAGAGAGTGCGCGTGCGGTCAATGAGAAAAGAAAATGTGGTAGATAACAGGCGTCCCGACTAGTAATTCGCGTCAGCACGATGGCCGAGTGGTTAAGGCGTTGGACTTAAGTTCCAATGGTGGATAACACCGCGTGGGTTCGAACCCCACTCGTGCTATGACATTTTTTTTTGTTTTTTTAGTTTATTATTTCATGAATAGAAGGTTATTAGCACAATTTACTATAAGAAAAAACTGAAAAAAGCAAAAACAAAGACTAGTCAAAAATTATAAATACTGTGGTAATAAAAATGGTTTCATAATTTTGTACAATTGTTAACACATAACTCGAAAGAAACGTTGATGAATATAAATTGCTTGCAACATATTTTCATGGTTTCGTAAGTCTGTAAACTTCATCAATATCCAGTTTCCTTTGATTTATTCGATTTTTCTTCAAATTGGTACGAAATAAGAAGACTCCCTTGTAGGCTTTGTTACATTGAAGGCACTTGTTACACTTGTCCGTTATTTCTAGATAACCTTGTAATTAAACTCATTCATTCGGATTACAATTTTTGTGCATTAAAACTGCAGTTCAATTTTTAACAAAATCCACCCAAATCCTCAGACAATATGCTCTTGCTTCACTTGAAATTCCTCCTCAAACATTGTATCAACATTTTTGATCTGTGTGGTACACGTTTATACCTTTTGACAGCTCCTACGCAAAAGTGCACTTTTTTCATTCTTCAATGTATCAAACTAACACTCTCTAGACACCCCTTTCCCTTTCTTCCCCAAAAAAAAACTCCTGGATTTCTTAGATGTTTATTTTGGCGGCGGCTCATTGAGCTTGAACGATTTGCAAGCAAACAGGGGGAGAGACACGTACAATGAAAAAACAGGGAAATCGCAGCGGCGATCATCATACGGTCATCACAGTATGTGTGGGTATCAGATTTCCAATGCATGATTCATACTCAGGTACTACCCCATTTTACATGAAATCTTTTCATTTTCAAATAGAGAGAAGTGTTTACATTTTATGACGTAAAAAGATAAATCGACAGGAAATCTGGTAAAATTGAAGAAAGAAGGGACGATTGAAAAAATACTGATACTTATAAAAAGGGTCTCAAATCTAAACGGACAGAATTCAGAATTCGTAGCTTGTTGCAAAAGAGAATTGCAAAGATTGCTGATGAGATCAAATCACAGGACGGTGGAAATTATATATGAAAAAAGAAAATGTGGTAGGGAAAAACTGGGTACATAACAGACGATTTATTGCAGTCATAGTTGGAGGATGGCGGAGTCTTCAAGGTCCTCTAGCACAGTTTCGCGGGTTCTGGACACCACGATACCTCTGAAATCGAAAGATTTTGAAATGAGAACATCGGGATTCATGAAAAACTTCTTATCGAAGCTTAAACTAAAAAAAAAGAAATAAAGAACAAAAAACACACTTTCGTATATCGGCCATTGCCATGAGCTGCTCTCCATTCTCCGTTGGGAGGTCATCAAACATATCGTCCTCCTCGGCCCATCTGTTAAAAAAATAAAAGTTATGACATCAAATATTTCCCTTGATAATTCCGAATTCTTCAGATTGATTTTTGATGTGTAACATGTGGGGTCACGAGAGAACTTTTTGCTACTCGCTCTTGCTGCTGAGCTTAGCTTCAGGCGTTTCCGAGTCATCCACTATTTATAGAAAAAAAAGACGAACTAACCTGTTGTAGTGTTTGTTTGGCACGCTGATGTAGAAGCCCATGCGGTTGGAGGAACTGTAACTGAGAAAAGGATTAGAAATGGGATGGAAAATTCATATATTATTTTTTCGAAATTCGGTTCAGTGTTGAAGATTTTCACTTATGTAACGATTCTATAATCGGTACTGCCGGTAATTAACAGAACAGTTCAATGGGGTACTTTCAGAAAATTTCGATACCAAAATTTATTATTGGAAAACAATCTGATCTTTCCTGTATCTTAGATTTCTCACCGTTCACCTAATGAATTTATCAAACTTACGCGCAACAGACGATGAAAATAGCAAAAGCAATCATGAAGACGACAAAGAATAGAAGAGCAATCTCCAATGCACTCCAGGAGTAGTTGGTAGCATTGACATCAACTGGAATAACTTTTCTGATACGATCAGGGACATTGAATGCAGGCATGTTACAACCCTATTCTAAAACCGGAAGGGCACCTCGTCCTTCCCAAAACAAAAAAAGCCGCCGCTCCCAAAACACTTGTGCTAAACCCCTCCCCATTCTTTGGGGCCATCCATTTAAATTCAATGGATCTTCTCAAGTGTTTCTTTATAGTGGAAGGCTTTGTTGGTACACTCACACTGGCAGAATGGACCATGGAACGTTGGCGGACATACACAACGGTAGGAGCCGGTGGAGTTGGAGCATGTTCCGTTGTTCAAGCAGTGGGTTGAGATGCAAGAGCTGAGGAAATCTGAAAAGAAAAATTGCGATTTGGAAAAAGTCGTTTTCTGTAAAGTGTTGTTGAAACATCTTTCCCAAATTAGACAGTTTTCTCATACCAGACACTCGCCCACGTACCAAAAACCCCTATTTTCTAGTGATTCAGCTTGAATTCTAATTCATTTTTCATATATTTTCATACCAGACAGGAATCCGCATAATTGAGGATATTATTCGTTCAAAAACAAAAAGCGACAACCATAATAATTTTGCGAAAAAGGAACTAAATTCTGAAGGAGTGGTGAGTAACTAGTTGTACCACAAAACCAGAACACAAAGCAAAGCATAATTTGTACCTATCCCAACTGGGATTATGATTTTCATAATGAGTTAGTTCTTGTGTATAATTTGTTTAGACTTTGTGACTAGTCCCACTTTTAATCCTTTTTACAAGTGACGAAGGCACTGAAAAGATGAAAATCTTACCGAATGAGTTAATGAAATACATACGAGATAAGGCGTACATCGTTGATCATTGCCCGGACCAGCGCCTTTTTTGCACTTTTTTTCCCACACACTCACACTCTTAACGTTTGACACATTATTTTAGATAGAAAAAATGACGTGAAAGGAACAGAAACTTGAAAAAAAAAGAAGTGAAGAAAGAGAGACCCTATAAGGTGTTAAATCAAGATTCAGGATTCCAAAAAAAATGAAGGAAGAGGATAAAGAGAAGAAAAAGAAGAATACGTGGGTGGTCTAGTGAACCAATTCTTCTTCAGACAATTCATGAATGAATTAATTACGGAAATTGCTGGCGAAAATCAGATGGAGATGGACGCAAAGAATTTTAGGATGAAAATAATAAAAGAAGAAAGAAAAATGGAGGCGGGGACAGAAGAAGGAAGAAGAAGATCATTTAGAATTTTGTTTATTGAAACAGAGTCCAACACTTTTTTTGTTCTTGTGAGAAAAGGTTTTTGGTCTGGTCTTGGTGACACTCTGAGAATTGCTAAATTTCGGGAAAATTTAGAATTCTGGAATTTGAAATTCCGAGAAAAGGAAACTTTTTTGTGTTTCTTGAACTTGATGATTTTTATTTCCTTGAACTTCATCTAATCCCAAAAATGAAAATAGGAATTTTCAAGATTCCGAGACTGCTGCTCCTTTTTGTTTGTTCAGATTTTATTTCAAAAATCTTCCTCCTCCAAACTAGAAAACATTTGCACAAATTCTCTCATTCCCTTTTTGCCTATTACTCATTTCTCTCAAGAAAAAATCATATGGAGGAGCAACAAAAAAAGAGTGAAAAGGCCTCAAATCTGGTGAAGAAAACAACGAAAATTGGGGGTAGGCGAGAGCTGGGGCGAAAAACGTCTTTCTATATCCCCGGGGACAGTTTTCTGAAAGAAAGTGCTCACACACATTCATACACACATGAAATATTCGAATTGAGAAGGGTAGGGTTCATTTTGATTTTTTTTTTGTTTGGCACTTCTCTCCTCCTTCTTTTTTTCACTTTTTGTTATATATTTCAACTAGTGACTTAAGAAGAAGAAAAGAACATTGGGAAGTTGAGCTAAGTGGAAAAAGATGGCAGGAAGGAAGAGTCGAATCCCATTCGCATCTTCATCCGATTAGTTTTTGGGGGCACCGGAAATGAGATAATGGAAAAAAGATGCTGGAGTGTGTAACGAGAAAAGAGCACGGAGCAAAAATTAGAGATGATACTGAACCTTTAATCTGCATTATGAATGGGGCAAGCGAACTTTCCAGATTGCTCTTTGCAGCAGAGACTGCTTCCTGTCAAAAATGGAATGGAAGTGATGAAAAATTCCAAAAGGATAAATGCCAGAAAATAATATTTTGAATTTGAAATCTCATCATTTTAGTGGACATTTTATTGCAAAATTTTGCAGGAAAGATCTATTGAACTCCAAAAATTTTTGAAAGTTTATATTTTCCCTAAGTAAACTTTCTATTCAAAGTTTGACCTTTTTGAAGAGCGACTTAAAAACAGAATTGGCAGTTTTGACACTGACGTTGAGAAAAGAGAACTGGAGTATGGTAGGACCCTGGTAGAACCAGTAGACAAGAAGATTTATTGTTCCCCAACATTTGTCTAGAAAGTTCTAAAAAAAATCCAGATTTATGGTCATAAATTATAAATATTCAAGAATGTCTAGACACAGTTTTTCCCCGTTCCGACATGTCCTAATAAGTGAACGCTCAATCTCAAATTCACTCGAAATTTGAGACAATAACAACACTTCCTTCTACTTTTTCACACAGTTGTCCCAAGAATTCATTCACACTAGAACTCATTAGAAAGTGACAAGGGCACGCTTGATGTTGAGATCAGATATACGTCACATGAACGGGTTCAGAGATCTTCGAAGGTTTTTTTTAGGACGAGTTAATAGTTTGCGGTAGGTGGGTAAGCAACCACACAAAACTGGAATAACGAGAATTTCTAATTTCACTATTTTCCAGATTTTTCTCTAGAGAGAATGAAGTAACAAAAAGCGCTAAACCAACAAAATACTCAGAAACGAGAATGAGTAAGAAAACTTGTTAAATATCATTCAACTATAATTATGAATCTGGGCAGAGCCTAAGAATTATTAAAAATCGTATGAAGACGTGGGAAATGAGAGTGTGATGTATAATTATTGCTTTCCGGTGAAAAAAGAAGAATGAAAAATTCGAGAAAAAGGAAGTGCAAAGATGAAATTCTCAACTACGGTAGATTGGAAATTTGTAAGATCTCACGTTTCCAGAAATTGAATCAAACCACAGAACTCATGACCTGGAACTGGTAGATAATTCAGATAATTCACCAGGAAGTTCTACGTCAATTGAGAAGCCTACAAGTCAAAAAAATATCTCAGACCGAATCATCAAATGAATGAAGCCCTTTCACTTTTAAAGACATTTCGATTAATCATAGATTATCCAAATGCTAAAGATCTCTAAGTTGGAGTTCTGTACATACATTCTAGTTGGTAGGAAGCTTGTAAATTAATTAAAAGTGAATAAGAAAAGCCAGACACTTTTTATCATCGTGACTGAACTCTTGAATTCTTTGTGCTTTGAAGTATCGCATGATTGATGAAGTGTATAAGGCACAGAAATTTCATTTCTGATATAATTATATTTGCCTGCACTGGAAGATAAGAGGTTCGAAATACTCTAATACGACGATGTTATAATATGAACTGAATTCCTGGGATTATGAATAAATTTTTGTGAAAAGCAGACAAGATTATCCGAATGTTCGTACAAATGTAAGGAATAAATGGAAGGGATGAATAGGAGGATGTGTCGATTTCCAAAAGCTTTTTGAAAAGACAATAGAGATTAAATAATGTGTTCTAGGAAAGTGTAATGATATTTTAGAAAATCTAGGTGGGAAGAAATTGTTATAACAATGTTCAGAAAGACGAAGTCTGAGCTGAATTCAAGAATTTCCAAGTAGAAGTCGGTTTTGCTTTTCAAAAAACCTTTTTTACGTATCAGAAACTTTTAATGAAGTAAAAAATATCACATTTCAGATCAACAGCGTGGGCTTGAAATGTTACGTTGTTTGGTATTTAGATTGAAAAAAAACGGCCAAAAATAAAGTGAAGCAATGTTCGATTTCAGTAGTGAAGAAAAGTTCAAACAGATTTGGGAATTTGAAAAATTAAAAAAACCGAACTTGAACCAAAATTATTAAATTCATTTAGGGCAACCGAAATTTCCAAAACTTTTTGAAATCTTTTTTTTTTCAGCAAATAAAACATCAAGTTCAGGGCACAGTAAAAAAAACTGAGAATCAAATTCCACAGGTCAAACAAAAATGAAAATGCTACGAATAATTCATAGCAATCCAATTATATGTTCCTAGCTTTCAAGAAAGACTCTTGCAAATGAAAACGACAAATAAACATATTGTTTATCAATATCACATTTTCAGTGGGGAGAAAATGATCAGAAGACATGATATCAGTTATTTTTCAAACTTGATCACATCAAGAATCAGAAGCCCCAATATCAAGTTTTATCTAACACATTAATGTTAAGATCAAAACTCATCATGTAAAATTTATGTTAATCGATTATAATTCATTCAAGAATGTCCTAGACTGATTTTCATTTAGTTTTCATGAGTCACAACGAAGTCATTGGAAAAAGTACATTATTCCAATATGGTATTAGAATGAAATATGATCTTTGATTTAACGTCACTT
>GL379807.1:212814-257220 GCA_000143925.2 Caenorhabditis brenneri
AAGATGCCAACAAATGAACCCATTATGGGCACGAGCCACAAAGCGGAAGATATTGCGGAAGGAAAACCGAAATTCCAATTTGTTTTACAAGAGGTTTGGAAGATGGGATGGGATTACGGCAACGTTTCAGAGTGGCCAAAAAACTTCTATGAAAGTTCTGTTTTCATACCCTTTGCCTTTTCAAAATGATTTTTTTTTGTGAAATCTCTTGGGAGACTGGAAGACAACGCGGAAAGGGAAATTTCAAATTCGAGAAGAAGAAGAAGAGAAAACGCATAATTCTTGATATTGAAATTCAAAAACAGAAAACCATAAGAGCAAGAGATCAGTGGTATTCAATTCTGAGAAGTTTTCAAATATTGAAAAAACACATTCCAATTAAATTATGAAATGTTATCACTTGAAAACATTTACAAGATCACGGAGCCCAACTATTTATGAGGACTATCGTGTAGCTTAACTAATAAAATTTCGATTACAAAATTTCTTTTCAGAATTCCCTCAGTGACACATTAGTCCCATAACTTTGATTCATTCTTTTAAAAAATCATAACACAAAACTCAAGTGATACCAAGAAATGAGCTACAAATCAGGTTCGCCTCTTTTTTGTAGGCAACAATTTTGCTGCTGTTTTTCAAGTGGCTAGTTACAGGAAATAATAAATCTAATATACAGAGAACAGATGGAGAAAATATGAAAACAGTAATTCGATTAAAGGAAGTGAATTAGCTGAACTTCCAAAATCATACTTTGTTGATATTAAGGTTCTCATATTACTAGACTAGTTGTTCGAAAATAAGAAAAGTGGATTTGAACTTGTTGATCAGTTTTCAAGCATAATCACTACCTGGAATGTAACACCAAACCAATACATTTTTGATTGAGTTCAGAAAATCGGACTTTTAATAAATACTAGTAATGGCAAAGCTCAAAATCTTAAATTTTGAAAATCGAAGGTATCTTGGTAACTGAAAACTGAATCTTCAGACACCATCGATCCAAGATTCAACAAAATTTGTCAATGACCTCACTAAAATCCCTCCTAGTGAGGTCAAAGAAAAGTTGCAGAGATCCCAATTGAATTGTTTCTCAATCCGATTTCCAATTCAATTTTCGTCTATAGTTTAGCCCTCTTCAAAAAAGGGCAGTTTTTCCTAATCCTATCTTTTGAACTTCCGACGCAAAACGGATTCAGATTTGGATTAAACTGATGAGATAAGAAAAAAACGTAAAACAAGATTATAACAAAACCACCAGGATCAAAACAAAAAGTGCCTTCATACTTTTTGATCGTCTTTGTTACCAATGGGAATCAACCAGGAACCAAATTATTTTTTTTCGGAACAAAGCCGGAAATTCGGTAATTCAATGAGGAAGGAAAAGAAAAAATGCACTTGGGGAGATTGAAACCAAGAAGTGTGACATGTAGGTCTCAAGAGTGTTCGTATCAAAAATGGCTTCGAGAAGTCAATCTTTTTAACTTTTGGCACGTCAAAATGTATGGAATGGAGAACAAAAAAAAGAACCAAGAAATTGAAGTGGCATGCAATTTGGTCACGTATACCAGAGATTAGAGAGTTCACCGGGAACATGGATCTAGTTTTTGTGAAGTTTTGAATTTTCAAGGGATGTATTTTCTCAAAAAGAAAGAAATAATAAAAGTCCCCGTGTTACAGTACCAGTAGAGGTGGTTTATGATGTGTAAACATTTTGTACAGTAATCTCTGAAAGCACTGGTTTTTGTTTGAAATTTTTGAAACTCCGAAAAGCTGTGTTACTTCAAAGGTTTGGGATAAGCCTAAATAATCAGGTTAAAAACATTTCAACAATGAATAGGTAAACTCATTCTAACTTTTATCGTGACACCGTACCACCGTACTCTTTTTTTGGAAGTCAGTACGGAAACCGTAACTGGACTTTGTTCTGTCCTCAAAAATAAAGATGTTTCCCTCTTTTTGGCTCCTGCTTTTATTCAACACCAGAAATTCAAATTCAAAAACACAGCACCTTAAATATAATGCTTATCCTATACAATTTTCATTATAAAACAGAAGAACTTGTTTCAAGAAGCATTGATACCGGCCTACAGTACCCTATCTACTAAATGGATTCGGGACATAGGCCCTAACTGAAGTTAGTCCTGTCCCTAAAGTTCAATACGTTTACTCTCTCCGCCTCAAAACCTCTACTCAACAAAATACCAACACCAGCAAGTCTAGGAAAACAGTACCTCGAAGATGCTGCTCATCCCAAAAATTCCACATTTGGTCAAATTCGTTCAAGCATAAAACAAGTAAATTCTCTCCTCCCCATCTCTCAAAAATGAAAAAGTTAAGAACTTACATCGTCTGGGCGGAAGATTGAAGAAAAGATGGTAGGGAGTATAAGCAAATGCCATTGTTTAAAATAAAAGTCTTCGATTAACCAAACAGCCAGTTATTCTTGGGATGTATTTTTTTTTCTTTCTTTCTTTCTTTTTTCTTCCAGATTTCACCTAATGGATGTTGATTGTTTTGGTTTTCGCCTTGGATGGAGCCATGTGAAAAAGAAGGGGAGAGAGAGGGGGATCTCGAGACAACCTTTTTTTTGTGGTCACACAAATGTGTCTTCAAGCCCTGTGCTTTGGTTTCCGCTTATTCTCTTTCTTCCCAATTTCTCTCCTTGAGGAAGTCTCACACTTCTGTGGTTTCCAGAGAAATCCCCACATGGGGGGGCGGGGCGCGTTATGAATAAGGGGAAGGAGTTTCCTATTTTTTCTCTTGTTGTTGTAAAAAAATGGAGAGAGGGGCCCCCCACGTGGCTCCCCCCAATTGATGCAAAAAAATATCGTGGGGATGCTTAAAGAAGAGAATTGTGGAAAAGAAAAAAAGTATGGGAATATAAATTGGGCTGTGTTTTTCGTGAAACTTGGTTGGTGACGAACTATGACAAAGCAAAGGGTGCCTCGAGTGAAAAACATTGTTCAAGAGTTCATATAATCCCAGAGATCTGCTGACAGGGCAAGTTGAGAAGTATGAAAAAAGGTGAGAAAAATTATTCAGAAAACGAATACTTGTTCGTTATGGAAATGAGAAGGATAAGTGAACCACAAGAAGGAATGAACCGGAATAGGGTCATATATATACATAATCTATGTAAATCTGGATGAAAGGATATCAAAGTCTTACTGCGATTACGCAAAGACACGAAAATAAGGAACGACGTCAAGAACGTGTACGAGTGATAAAACAGATGTGAAAGCATATGATCGGTCTAGACCAACGAAAAAACTTCGACGGCCCGTAGTACCAATTTTTCCGATTTGAAAAATATACATTCCTATTAGAATGAATTCATTCCCAGTAAAAATGGCAAACTTTGATGTTTTTGATGATTTCTAGAAAAGAATTTGAATTCTTGTACGGAATCTTGCAGATTGAAGACGTTTTCAAAGAATCCACATCCAAGAGGGCACAATTATCATCAGTCCGGTACAGGCTAAAACGGACAGAGCCAGATTGTTACCAGTGAAAGACACGCATTGCAGAAAAACAAATACTTCAAATATTACAAGTACTAAGGAATAATCTTACAAGGTTGAATATCAAGATTCTAATTTGGAAGGATAAAATTTTCTGAAAATGTATTCCTCCGTTAGACATTGTCACTAATTTGATACAATATATTTCAATTCAAGACTGACGTTCTCTATATGGTTTGAGTTATTTTCCTCTGGATGAGTAAACCTTCTGTATCAAGTCTTAAACCATTTTGTCATCTTTCAAAAATAACATCGAATCATTTTGTGCATACAAAAGGGAACGCCTGATTTTTGATTCATTTGGTTCTCTTTTTGAATTTCAGACGCTATTTTTCAATGATGTCAGCGCTCAAAACCTACAAAAATTTACACATTCAAAATGACTAGTCCTTCTAAAAATACTTCTTCATTGAACTAGCAACAATTCTTCAAGAAACTAATTCTAAATTCATTACGTCCAGTTTTTTAGGACTGGACTGGACACCAGGAAATGAGTAATTGGAAATGTAAATATACGGAATGAAAAGATGAAACAGCACAAGTTTCTAACGAGTATAGAAGTTGCTAACAATGTTTTTGAACTATGAAACGAAAACGTTCTTGAGGAGATTTTCGTATCCGAACTCACAAGACCTAACATGCAAAAACATTTTTCGAGGGTCTTCAAGTCAGTTAAACACACACGCATCTCACAACCGATCTTGTCTTTTCTTGCTTTCCACTTAAAAAGTCGCACTATGTGCTTTTTTTCTTTTTTGACAAGATTCGGATGGAACTACATTTTTCTTGAGAACACGACGTGTCAAGAAAAAAAACGAAACAAGAAATTGAAAACAGCAACATGGTAAGAGGTCACATTGAGTTAGAAGTTAGTTTTTCTTCATCTCGACTCCTTTTCGATTCGAACTTTGCAAGAAAACTAAAGGGAAGAAAGGAAGTTGTAAGAGAGAAAGGGTTCATCAAGTATTCGGTGCCTCAAACTCTCCCGACTTTTTTCTTTGTCAGTCATTTGGTACAGCGTACAACACAATGGGTAGTTTTTTCTTATTGTGAGTTTTGGTTCCTGGTGTACATTTTACACGTACCTTGTTGATTGACAAATGAGCAGTTGGCAAAGAAATTTCCTATTTCGCAGATGGGAGAGGAAGACGATTGGCAGCGGACGGAACGACAAATTTCGAAGAGCTGGAATATATCACACACGTATTTAAGGAAATGGGTATTTCAGGAAAAAGTCAGTTTCTGGGACTGAATTTTCTGAAAACTCTGACAAAAGTCACATTAAATTGAACAACTGCAGTTTTCTAGGTAGACAGCTAACTACAGGAATCGGTTCACATCAAGTCAAAGTGTTCAAATTTATCAAAACGCTGTTATGGGATTTTTTCTCCAACGGAGGTTCCATTAGGAAACTTCAAAACCTGTTTAACTTTTTTCTTTCGAGAGTTTGGTTTGACTACCTATGGAACCGGTTCCGTTCGAAGTCCAACCGTGAAACTCTTGACTTGTTTTAAGTAAAATTAATAAAAAAGTACTGTTGAATTATCGACTAGTTTCAGAGCTAGAAGTCATGAAAACGGTCTGCAAAACAGAAATATTTTTGTCTCGAAACTGAGAAATATTTTCGTGAAGTACTACCAAACAGTCCAAAACACTTTTCAAAAATTGAAAATTCGTAGAAAATCATCTGTTTTTGGAATCTCGCATTTCAAAACTGGTAGTAATTCTTGTACCCCAAAAATCAAATGCCAAAATCTCTCAACAATTACTAAAAACACTCAAATCACCAGGTAAAAACAGATGCTCACACACTTGTTGTTTCGTTGTTCCAAATACTTACCCGATATTCACATTGTAGACCTATAAAAGCTGGTGGACACTCGCAAAAGTAGTTTGATGACCCGTTCAATATACACTTCCCCTCGTTCCAACATGGATGGCTGTCACATGGAGAACCTTCTGAAATAGGAGGAATGAGAACCTAAAAAGACCAAGGTGGTCCATTTGGAAAAATTCCGGAATTCTAGAACAAGATCATCAAGTTTGGGTTGATCTACAAGTGTAGAAACAAAAACTCAAAACTCATTTTGGTAGCAAGTTACCCGATTCTCAAAATTGTTTCAGAAGTGATTCTAGCTGATACTAATTTTTTTCAGAAATATTCCGAACCCACAACCCTCAACACCTACATTACCTCCCTTTATCTCCTTTGGACCCCAACCACTTACCGTATATAAGCCTGGACGCCACTCCATTCAACAATTCGCTTACTGTAATCGCCATGATTGCATTCTAGTTCAACGACTGCCCAATAAAGGAAAAACCTGGAAACAAGGAACTAGTGGAAACGTAATTTCATCATAAAACTCAATGAACGGGATTAAGAGTACAATTGAAACGATGATGATGATGCTGCAGCCGAGCGGGTAGGCGACAAGTGACGGGAGGAAGAAGAAAAATTGGAAACGGGAGGAGGAAAAAATAGAATGAATAAAATAAAGAATGGGACTCAATTATAATACGAAATTTATTATTTCAAGTACCCACCACCCAGTAGTACATTTCTTATTCATGCTACTAATCGAAACAGTTGAAGAGAATAACAAAGGAAACTGACAAGTGTGTACTACAATACATCTTCTTTTAGTGGATTTCCTTCCTTTTTTCTCATCCAAAAAAAAGAAAGATGACACGAAGAACGCCTTTGTCGGTGTGTTATAGGATAATTTATTCATTATTATATATATTGTGAATGCTTGATTGATAGCAAAGAACTAAGAATTCGTAGTGTTTTCAGAAGCTTTTTGGGATGAACAGAAAACTATAAAAATTGCAATAAAAAAGTCGTTGAAGCAGTTTTGAGATATAAAAAATATGTAGTAGGTTGTGACAAAAAGAAAACAAGAGACAACAGAAAACAACATCATTGGGAACAATTGTAGCACTCAGAATTCAGGATTTTAGAACGATGCTCGGAAAAAAGGGTAGAATTGGAAACAAGATCGTTAGAATTTCAGATTTTACGAGATCAATTCAGTTCAGTCTAGCTGAAACCTCGTGATTAGCCAACAAAATCCTGTTAATTAACAATGGAAAAACGAGAGAAAAGAGAGAAATAGAAGAGAGAAAATGTCATTGGAGGCAATTAGCAGAAGAGGTGTGAAACTCATTGTGGAGGTGCAGTGGTTGATGGATCAAACATCTTATCCGAGGAATTTATGTGAAAGATGTTTGAATCTGAGAAACTTGGAAGTGTAGAACCAGGAAAAACAAAATTCATTTGACCTTTGTTCTGTTTTGTAGTGGTTATCAAAAAAAAAAATTCAGAAAAAGTAGGAACAACAAAGCGAGTGATATGAATCAAGTGTTTGGGTTTTTACTGACACGTTACCTGATGAAAATACTGAAATACTAAACTTGCTGAAACGTTATAAAACTTTATATTTTCAAAAAGTTGAATTATATCAGATCAACAATAAACATTGACTGAAAACAGACCCCAAAGCTACCACGAATTCAAAAATAGCCTTTTTGGAACTACAGTAGAACCGTTAAAATTGCTCTTTGGTCTGAACGCTCTAAACATAAAACGCAAAAAAACTGCAATTATGAATAATTTTGATAAGTCAGAAGTTCTTTTGTTAACAAATTCTTTTCAAAGTATTGGAAGTTCTCCAAACTACTTTAAAATGATGTTCAAAAAACTTCTAGCTAGGCTCAACAGCTCCAAACTCCACCTCCTTTAGTACACATGAGATCCTCAGACAGCTACAGTATACCCTCTGTAACCAAGACTTCGATTCTAGTCAATCCGACAATCTCCGTCTAAAAACACTCCAAATTCACTCACTATCAATCCAGAGCCAAAGATAAGAAGATCAAAACATCAAGAATATACGGCTCCGCTACAAAAATGGGTGCCAAGTAGTACCAACGCCACAAGTGTCTTGGCACCAGAAAAACACACACAATGCTGACGAATTCATTTAGATGGATCAAAATGGGAATACAAACAAAATTCATTCGCTTCCTTTCCGCTTATGAGATTAGTAGTTGGTGGTAGTTTTCCTGGGAGAAGGGACGTACGGAGCGAACAAAAGACAAAGGAGCCGTGGGGCATGTGTAAACGAGAGGAATTTTTGGCGGCTGCTCTGGAAGCGGCTGTCGGATGGGACCCGTTGAACAGAAATTGTTGGGAGGCAAAGATAGGGGTGGCATAGGAGGCGTGTGAAATGGTGAAATATGGCTTAGATGTTGGCGGAAATCGGTTTGAAATTAATCTTTTCCCAAAGCCAAATATTAAATCTTTCCCATCTAGCAGTGCAGTTTTCTTTTATATCTTTCATCGCCACTTTCGGAAAATGCAACTTTTGGCGAGTCGGCTTCCGAAGTATTATTACTAAAAAAATTGTGACCAACCTACTGGGAAATTTCCAGATATAGATTCTTTAAGGACGCAAAAAATCGGATAAAAGATGGTCTATAAGAAGAATTTGAGCAGAAAGAATGGTTGCTTTTGTCAGTCTTGTTGATTTTTATAAATAATCCGTTTCAATCGCTATTTTCGAAAAAAATATACAGTTAACTGAGACAGTTTCTCAAATTTTGAGTTTGAATTTAAAAAAAAACTTCAGACAAATTTTTCTCTGATAACGAATAAAAATACATGAAGATCCAAAAATTTACGAGAAAATAGATGATTTGTTGATCTCGATCTCAATATGTGTTCCGAAAAAATTCTCAACCAACTCCGCCAGATGTCCTCAAAATGCAAGAAATTTTGTCTAGAATCTCAAATAATAGACCAAGAGCAAATGAAAAACTTCTAAACAAAATGAACCTAATGAATAGCACAACAAGAAAAATACACTATAGAAAAAGGACCTCCGAAAATTGCATTTAGGAAAATAGAAGACGCCGAGGGGATTGGATTAGAGAATTCGATTTGATTAAATAATCAAGTTTAGGTCACTCTTACAACATCCATGATATCATTACACTTTTTCTAAAGTGTATATCTTAAAAAAGTGTTTTGGTGCCAGAAATTCAAGTACAAAAACAAAAAAAATTCAAAGACAATGCAGCAAAAACACAAAAATAATTTGAATTCGAATTCGTCATGTGTGAAAAATTGTGTCAGCATAAAAAAGAAGCCATTGGTAGTACCACTTCACAAACAGATTGAAGAGATGTCTTTCAAAATGTGTTCGATGAAAGGTCTAGTGGAAAAAAGGACAAACCCCTCACCTCGTAAATCAAACTGAAAAATGGGACGGGTGAGTTTACTAATTTTTTGAGTGTCCTCACTTGTCAATCAGTTTTTTGACGGTCTAAGAGGTGTGAAAATAGAAATTTACAACTTCGGTGGAATATTAGAAGGGAGGGAAAGCCCAGAAATGTGAGCTGTGTCCACTGAAAATCTGAGACCCTGTCCTGCTTTTCTAAGACGAAGTTTGAGTCATAACTTGGACCCTTAAACCAAAATTCTGTAATAAATAGAAAGTTCAAAGAATAATCCCGATTTATTTCGGAAGCTAACCAGCTAATCAGATTTTTTCGAGAAAAAACTTTTGAGAGAATAAAGCTAATTTCCCAGTTTTATATATATACCCTACATTCACTTTTAATGGTCAAATGGTGGGTGGATTTAGATACGTTGTTGCAATATTCTTCTCACTATGACATAATAATAGGACATTTCCTGTGGGTTTCTTACGACGTAGTGAGTCTTTGGTTGGTCATAGGTGAAGAAAAAACAAAGGTTGCAAAAAATCCAAAGATGATTTTTTTGTTTGCAAAAAATAAGGTGAAGGAAATTTTCGGGAAAGTATATTCATTTAGAACAAAAACCCGGCTCACCTTGCTCCATAAAAATCTAGAATTATGAATAATAACTACTAGTAATATGGAAAACAAAAAAATATCATGAGATAACAAAGCTGACTTTTCCTAGGAAAATGAGAAAAAAGGTTCCCACCCCGAACAATTTTCTGGAAGTTCTCACAGAGCTAATTATTTTTTATGTGCAGGAAAACGTTTGCGCAGTCTTGCTCTTGTCATTCAAAACACAGACAGACTCTCCGAATAACTATTACCTTCACATTGAGGAAAAGGTAACGACATATACAATGAGACCCTTCCTTCTGTATATGCTTCTGTTTTTTGCTTCGGATAATTGTTTCTGTTCTTATTTTTATTTTTTTTTGTTTTTTCTGGAAAACTATAAGAAAGAAGTCAACAAAAATTAGTCTAGCAAAGTAATTATGTATCGAACATGAGGAACAACATGAGTTTGCAACAAAAAGAGAGCAAAGATAAAATGGAGACAACAAAAAAGTTGGGATGAGTTTTTGAACAACTTTTTTGAGAAAATTGGGAGACTCAGAAAAAAACTACTAGGAAGAAGGACTTACAGAAATAGGAACAGAAAAATAGGCGCATCAGAAACCACAAAAAATTAAGTAATGCGAACTATATCAGATTTCACAGAATCAGATTATGGATGAATATGAGGAAATGATGGAGAAGGAACATGTTCAATTTTTTTATAAAGTTCTTTTTTTAACATGAGAAACTAGGAAATAAGAGACCCAGTGAAAATAGAATCAAGGAGATTAACACCGATTAGATTTAAAATTTTCAAAAATTCGTCGTTGACAAGGTAGAAAAACAAAATATCTAGGAACCGATGTGTTAATCAAGAACTGAGAAATTGAATAGAAGTTATGAACAAAAAATTTCCTACCAACCGAAATTAAGAACTCGGAAATAGAGCATCCGTTCTTTGCACTGATTGGTAGTTCCACAAGAACAAACCCCTTTTTTATGGTAAAACGAGAGCCGAAACGAACCCGTAAAAACATACAAATTTTAAAAATGCATTTTGGATATGCTAGGTATCTCTTTCCTTCCGGCCATTTGGTTTTTGTGACATCTCCTGGAGTAGAGATGTCCCATGAGACCGATAAATACTGATACGGCTATGAGTGGTTGTCCTTTGTCCCCATCTCCCTTTTTTTACGGGTCGTCCTTCACATTTTTTGACTTTTATGGTGGGTGTCCGTCAGGAAGGCTGTCCAGTTTTTTCAGAATAATTTTCAGATTAGGATTCTGAGTAACTGATTATTTTAGGTGAGAAAAAATGAACTGAATGATGGAATCTAACTAACTGCAAATTTCGAGTCTTCAGTGACTAGGCACGATAACTCCGGAAGTCATTATACGGCGTAACAAAGCAGAACAGAACATAACAGAACATGACAAGGAGGAAAAACTGAGGGACAAGAGGAAATCGACACTGCTCTCATCATAATCCCATTTTTTGTAGTTCTCCACCAGGGTCCTACTCCTCCCCTTCTTCTTTCTTCAAAAACATGAAGATGAGAAGGAAAGGGGGACACATGGACCCACAAACAGACAAGAAGCACTTTTGGACGACGTCCCTCCTTCTTCTTCAATAAGGATGGAAAGTGGGGACACAGGAACCGGCGAATAGGGTCTAGGAGTCGACCGAATTGAAGAAAAAGATGATGAAGGGAAGGAAATGTCTTCTTCTTTTCAACTTCTTAGAGCAATGTATGTTTCAAAACTTGTTTTGTCCTTTTCCCTGTGACCCTAATTGAGCCATTCTACAGAAACACAAATGAAGCTACGGATGAGTGAACATTGAAGTGAAAGAAATGCAAATAGCGAAGAGTTGAAATGACAGATTTGTCTAAAAATATCCTTTGTACTTTTTTAATCCAGAAGAGCGAGGGAGTAAAAGTTCAATAAACTAAAAAAGAGAATATAATGTTTTCATTCATGAAAAAAAGAGGAATATGAAACTCATAGATGAAATTTCAAGATAAAACTATTAAAAAAAACTGTTCTCTTGAAAAAAAATCCCATTGGTTCTCACGCATGAGCCTACCTGTGCAGAATCAAAATGATTTTTGATTTGCTCCTTCTGGAGTTATTCCGTCAGTATCCCAGTCAATAAATGTTCAAAAATGTGTGTGTTCTAAAACTTCGCCTAAAAGATTAACATCATATTAGAAACAGTTCCAATCATTTTTGTGTATGATTTAGTTTCATAAAATTTTATTTCACAAAAAGTAATTTTCTAAGGAACAAACTTTCTTAAATTCGGATTTTCTGCCCTTAATTTTTCTTCCCCTTCAAATGATATAATCTTTGTCTGTACAATATATTATGAAAAAATGGATCAGAAGAATATTGGAGCTTACAACAGAATGAACATTTGTAAGATCGATGAACAGAAAGATGCTCTTCTTCAAGATGGGAAAAATTGAACAGAAAACAATTACAAAATACCATAGCATTTAGAACAAAAGTGGAATCCATCTCAGTTTCCTTCCTTTTTCTTCCAAATGAAAGTTTGATCATCTCAATATTTCCCATCTCATAAGAGATACAATTTCTTGATTTTCATCCAGTTCTTCAGGCTAATAGAGCGAACGATTTATTTGAAGAGTAGGTAAAAGCTGTGAAACTCTAAAGGCTGACTTATGAAAAATACAATTTCTAACAGATTCTCGCAATGTTCCCATGAATACGAAAATTCTTAACTTCCCAGTTTTTTGTAGGTAGACTCTGTGGAAAAAATAGAATTTCTTGGTTCGAAACTTATTAGACTGCTATATCAGAAGTCTACGCACTCTATTTATAAACTCTGACAACAGAATTTTGAATCGATTTTCTTCAGTGAGACGTGCTCAATAATGACACCAAAATCACCGCTGGCAGAATCAAGGGCGGTTTAGAAATTATCAAGTTGTTGTATTGGTTCTAATCACTGTTTAAAACTTACCACCTATAATTTGGTTGTCTTACCTAAATTCAAGATTCTGCAAGCGCCTTTGCTTTGTCGGTGGAAATCAAAAATTTCACATTCCGCATGATACTAGCCTACACAATACTCAAAATTCTCCGGTGCCAAGATGGTGGTATTGTTTCCCATATTTCGTGTATACAAACAGGTTGAATAGTGAGAAAATAATGTTTCAGGAATTTTGGGTTTGAGCAAGAGTGTTTTTTATCTTGATGTTGTCCATCTCATACCCATTCCTTTGTGGAGAGGTGAAACCTGATTTTTTTATCGGATTCTTTGTTACCTAATCTAAAGGGATCAATATCTTAGCAGAAGCTACTCTTCCAATAGTTTTAATATACCAAAAAATTGAAATTTTGTTGAGAAATGACTGAAAATTAACAGAAATGGTTTTTTTTCTTGTAGTTCAACTGAAAATTAGGCGCGCATGTTGCGAGATTTTCTTTATGAAAAGTAGCCAGAAATATGCTTGGCAAAAATTTACCCCCATTAAATCTGAATCTTTTTCTCGTCATTTCAAGTTTCCCGTTTTAATTTTTGCTCAATTTCTCTTTTTTTTTCTAGAAAAAACCTGACTCCTAGAGACTCAAAACCTGCTCCATCCAATTCTACGCCATTGATTACCTAGAGACAGATCAGATGTCTGTCGAATTACTCTTCTTAACTCGAGTCACAGTTTTCCAATCAAGATTTCTTATGAATGAATCTGAAAAAATGATAAGTTCCAAAAAATTACTTTATCTACAAAAAGTGTACAAACATACAAAAAATTTACGAATACACGAAAAATAAAAAATTTCTTATCATATATACAGAAAAACGATTTCATAAGTTATTTTCATTTGACTATTGACCACTATTTAGCGTCTTGTTCTTTTCGATTCCACTCCGTTAGTCTCCGCTGCTACCTTTCTCTTCTTTTCGGATGCCATTCCTTCAGCTCTAAGCTTCTTCTCCACCTCTTTTTCACACGCATGTTCAGCTTTCTTGGGGAGCTGAGCCATTCTCTTCAGCTTCTTATTGTCAGCCTTGTCATTTTCAGTCTTCTTAACGCAATTTAAAGCCATTCTTTCCTGCTCGGCCTCCTCATCAATTTGTCGGATTTCATCTTCAAGGCGTCGTATCTCTTCACGGGCTCGACGATACTCTTCAGCCGCTCGTCTTCCGGTCTCCTGGCTTCGGTGACGTTCATTCGCATAACGACGGCGTTCCGCTTCGAATGTGCACTTTTGAAGTTCCTTCAAGTGTTCAGCACACTCCAAAGGAACATCCGAATCTCTCCAATCGGCATCGAAGGGCAACGTCACCTCGACGTTTCTGTGGATGTCCTTAGTAGCGACGATCATTATTCCAAGAGTAGCCTGTGATCCCAAGACATGCTTCAAGACACAGTTCGGGACACATGATCTTCTGACGAATCTCGAATCATTTCCATTCTTCTTGGTATCGACACATACGAGTTCTTTGTGATCACCAATATCCTTTCCGGATGTGTCTTTCATCAGTCCATCATACATGAAGACAGAGTTTCCACCACCTGGCTGACGCTTCACTTCGTTTGACATGGAAACATGTCCATTCATCTCAAGTAGAACGTGGCTTATTGACACAACTTCAGTGGTCACCAACGCCTCCACGTTTTCCTCGACGAACATCCGACGAGCTTTTTTGTGACATCTCGCGTCCTCAAGAAGTGTGTCGGCCCCAGCAGTCGGACTCTTGGTGGCGAGAAGTTGCGCGGCAGCTGCCGAGTAATCATTGAGCTGAGGAACACGAGTTTCCACTCTTGCTTGTTGTCGTTGCTGCTGATGTTGCTGTGGAGGCGGCGGAGCAGGGTTTCGAGATGGCTGAAATACAAAAGTCTGATTTTATACCTCTTGCCTTTTGAACCGCTTTGTTTAATGCGGTTGGAATGAATTGATTTCTTCTCAAAATTTTTTCATCTATGTCTTGAGATCATATTGTATGAAATTATACCTTCTTTTCGGATGCCTTTCCTTCAGCTTCAAGCTTCTTCTCCGCCTCTTTTTTACACGCACGTTCAGCTTTCTTGGGGAGCGGAGCCATTCTCTCCAGCTTGACCTTCTCATCCATTTGCCGAAATCCGGCTGCACGTTCAAGTCGGACTTCGTCTTCAAGGCGACGTCTCTCTTCATCGGCACGACGAGCCTCCTCAGCGTTACGTCTTTCGGTCTCCTGGCTTCGGTGACGTTCCTTCGCATAACGACGGCGTTCCGCTTCGAATGGGCACATATGAAGTTCCTTCAAGTGGTCAGCACATTCCAAAGGAACATCAGAATCTCTCCAATCGGCATCGAAGGGCAACGTGACCTCGACACTTCTATGGATGTCCTTAGTAGCGACGATCATTATTCCAAGAGTAGCCTGTGATCCCAAGACATGCCTCAAGACACAGTTCGGGATACATGATCTTCTGGCGAATCTCGAATCATTTCCCTTCTCCTTGGTATCGACACATACGAGTTCTTTGTGATCACCAATATCCTTTCCGGATATGTTTTTCATCAGTCCATCATACATGAAGACAGAGTTTCCACCTCCTGGCTGACGCTTCACTTCGTTTGACATGGAAACATGTCCATTCATCTCAAGTAGAACTTGACGTATTGACACAACTTCAGTGGTCACCAACGCCTCCACGTTTTCCTCGACGAACATCCGACGAGCTTTTTTGTGACATCTCGCGTCCTCAAGAAGTTCCTCAGCCCCTGCAGTAGAATTCAAAGTGGCAAGAAGTTGTGCGGCAGCTGCCGAGTAATCATTGAGCTGAGGAACACGAGTTTCCACTCTTGCTTGTTGTCGTTGCTGCTGATGTTGCTGTGGAGGCGGCGGAGCAGGGTTTCGAGATGGCTGAAATACAAAAGTCTGATTTTATACCTCTTGCCTTTTGAACCGTTTTGTTTAATGCGGTTGGAATGAACTGATTTCTATTCAAAATTTTTTCATCTTTGGCTTAAGATCATATTGTATGAAAATGCTTTTGTGAACAAAAGCAAAGCATGCTCTCTCCGGCTTTAGAGATCTTTTGGGAAAATAACTGGCCCCAACAGAAACAAATCGGTACCGAAAAAAACAAGTACATATATAAGTTTCGTCATATTTTGGGACCTCTAAATCAATTATTGCTCCCATTCGAAAATGTAACGCTGATAGTGAGAACTTTTTGGAACAAACACGAACTAGAGAAAACACTTCGTCACAGATTTTGTCCCCATTAACACGCCCACTCTCTCGACTTTAAAAAAAAGCAATCGGCCCCTACATCTGAACAGAGAAAGGAGATTCATGCATCCGTTGTTAGTTTCCAAAATAATAAGTTTTTGACACCGGATGCCCATAAAAGGAATTCATATCTTTCCCAAAAACTTTTCTCGCTTTTCTTTGAAAATTGAGGGGGCCGCTATCCCGTTTTTGAGATCATTTTTTGAGATCATTTGGACCTGTGATTTGTTTAAACTTCTAAAACTAGAAAGAGCCGCAAGGTATTCTAGGTAATCTCTAAGGAAATCTCTAAAATCGGCAGCAAAGTCTGATGACGTACAAAAGAGCAGTGATATGAAAAATTGATCTGAGTCAAAATCGCGATGTTGGTGACACACTTTTGAATTCTCTATGAGCTATGAAATACTGATCGTCCCCATTCTTAGTAATGACCTGATTAATCGAGTAACAAACAAAACATACCTCTTGATTCTGCTTGTTTTTGCTCTTTTCCTCCTTTTCTCTTTTTTTGACCTCCTTTCTTTTTGCCTCTGCCTCCTTTTTCTTCAAATATCTTATCTGACCTTGGCGAGCCTCGTCTCTCGAAACGCCTAACTCTCTCGGATCACATTTCTCACACGTGTATTTGTCCAAATTTTTCCTTCCATCTAATCCCATACACTTCATGTGTTGCCATGTTCTGCATACATCACACCTTATACACGGGCCACATCCGTGATCCATTCCGCAGTGGCAACGCATCTCGTCGTTTTCCTCTCCATCACCTTCTATTTCTTCTGACTCGGAATCCGAGTTGTTTTCAACTGGAGCACCAGTTCCAGAGACCTGAAATATTTGTATGTTTTTAATTCACATTAAAAAGTTTGATTGCGCCGAGAGGAATGTCTAACAACCTAAGAAAACATAGTTAAACTTACTCACCTGTTCTTCTTCTGTAGCGGCAGCAACACGGTCAGTGGGTTCGAGCTTATTTGGCACATCGAACTCCTCTCCATCAGCTTCGTATCCTGCTTCTTCATCGAGTCCTCCAATATTTGGCAATGAACGTTCTTGTGGATGAGTGGTGCGTTTCCATGGGTCTGAGGTGTCGTAGTTGTGGTCCTGAAAATGAGGAAATGTTTCTGGCGTGGGCAACTTTACACCATGGGACCAGGGGTTTGCTTGAACTTCTAGAACTAGAAGGTATTCTAAGTATTCTTTAAAGTAAACTTAAGAATTGGAATCAAGGTCTGATGACGTACAAAAGAGCAGGGATATGAAAATTTGTTCTGAGTAAAATTCGTAATGTTAGTAGCACACTTTCAAATTTTCTGTGAGATATGGGATACTGGTCACCCCTATTCTTTGAAAAAATCTGATTAATCGAGTAACCAACGTATATATATATAAAGAAAAAAAAGACATACCTGATGATTCTGCTGTTGCTCACGACGTGTCACGACGTGTTCTTGTCCTTGTTGTGTTTCGCGAAGGATCGCTGCCATCGGCGCTGCACGGTTGTTTGGTTCCGCAATGCCTAGTTCTGGCTGGTACATCATATGGTTTCTAGCAACCGGTGGAACTGCATATACATGCGGTTGCAGCTGATAGTGTTGCTGAACAACGTGCGGCTGTAGCTGGTACTGCTGCTGAACAAATTGCAAATGTTGCTGATGTTGTCGAGCTTCTTCTGCAGCGGCAGCACGGTCAGCGAGTTCGAGCTCATCTGGCACTCCGAATTCCTCTCCATAAGCTTCGTATCCTGGAGGCATGTATTGCCTGATGACGTTTCCTTGTTCATCGAGCCCTCCAATAATCGGAAATGGACCTTCTTCTGGATGGATGACGCGTTCCTCTGGGGTTGGCATGTCGTAATTGTGGTCCTGGAAATGGAGAAGAATGAGATTGATAAAACGTAGTTTGACGAATGATAGTCATTTCAGTTCACCTAATGTTTTTAGACTCACGCTGTATGGAAGGAAGAAATTCTGTTTCAATATTATTTCCTCCGTCAATTCATCTCCGTCGGAGTCTATCCAAACGGTGTCCTCATTGGCATCGAAACGAGACATATGCTCTTCATCGTCCTCCTCTACTTCATCTTCTCCCTGATTCTGATCACGGTTTGGGAGATCAACCTCTTGCACGTTAATGGCTTCTGGTTGTGGAGGCACATACACTGGTGGCTCATAAGCAATCGGCTGGAAAAGTCTGTTAGCTGGCGGTTGTCGGATCTGATGATGTTCGTCTTCCGGGTAGTAGTTCACATGAGGTTCCATCATCTCACGTGGAACTCCACGATTGTCGCCTCGAACGTCCATCGCTTCTTCTTTTGATGATTGTGGGTCTTCTCGGACTGTTATAGCTCACTGACCTGCAGAAAAACTATTTTCAAACTGATAAGATACTAGGAAACAAGTAGAGATATGAGGAAACAAGAAACCACAACGTAGTGCAGGAACAAAGCAAGTAGAAGGAGTTTTGGAGAGGTCGAAAGAATCAATAAATTTTCGAAGGGGCCAAATTGGAGATTAGTAGATTAAAAACCTTATAATTAAATAGCTCTAAAATTCAACTAAACCACAGGAGACCTACGGAAAGTTTACGAAATCACGATTATTATGAAAAACTAGAGAGGTTCACCTCCAATTCCAATCAAGAATTGGCACCAGAATAAAAAACCGCAACGCGTATCTATGCGTCTCAGGCGAATGGCGTTCTGCCAAAGATCACGACGTTTTGCCACGCCCACATTGTGTTCGCCGTGGTACACGCGGAGTGTTTGCAGACTATGCGCACCGTAGTTTGAAGAGAAAATCGAAAAAGGGGGGAGTTCACTGAGAAACTGAATAAAATAAGTATGAATCACTGTGAATTGATGATAAAAAAAGCGAGTTTCAGCGAATGAACAAATGATTCATCACAAAAATCATAGCACATGAGCCTAACTTTACAAAACTACGATTTTCTCAACCGATTTCCGCTCGGATACCTCTCCGTTTTCATTTTCCTTGAAATTAGGTCCCACGTCTAGGTGCACCAGTATTGACTTCTGTTCCACTTGAACCACAACCTAATTTAAACCGAATGCGTTCATGTTCAAATTCGTTTTTTTGTTCCTGTCAAAACAGGATTTCAAGGTATTGAAATCTGTGAATTTCCTTTTCCACTATTGAACAAGAATTTAAACTTTTGTCGTTCTTATAAGTCACTGTTATTTCCTCATAAGTTATATTGCAAGCAAACGCGATCTGTCGAACACAGTTTAACCTTTCCTTCACCCTTCTCTTCTTTGTCTTTCTTTCTGCAGGGTGCTCGATACCATCGTCTTGAAGCAGATGTCTCAAGGCAATAGTGCAATTTTTTTCCATTCTCTTTTTCTGTTCGTCTTCTTCTGCCGCTGTCCCTTTTCCTCCTTTGGAACATTTGTCTTCATCCTCTTTTCTGTTCGTCTCCTTTTGCCTTCGACCCACTTGCCCCGTTGGAACATTTTTCTCCATTCGATAGCATTTTCCTAGAGCAGATAACTCAAGTCGATGGTCTCCATCCTCCTCTCTCTTCGTCTTCTTATGTCGTTTGACCCTGTTCTCCCATTAGGCCTTTCCCCGTTCATTTCTCTCCGCGTAGAGGAGACACACTGAGGTCCAGAAGAGCGAGGGAGTAAGCGTTCAATAAACTAAACAAGAGAATATGAAGTTATCATTCATATGAAAATGAGGAATCTAAAGCTCATAGATGAAGTGTTAGGGTAAAACTGTAAACAAACTGTTTTTTGAAAACAAAAATCACATTGGTTCTAACGGATGAGCCTAACTGTGCAAAAGCAGGGTTTATTTTGATTTGCTCCTTCTGAAGTTATTCTGTCAACTACGCAGTCAATAAATGCTCACGACTTGCTTCTATCAATTTGAACATTTCCCTAGTTTTCCTTTCTAGATTCACATTATTTTCTGAACAGTTCTAATGATTTTTATGTATGATTTTGTAGCATGTTTTTCATTTCACGTAAAGTACTTTCTAAGGGACAAACTTTCTAAATTTGGATTTTCTGTCATACATTTTTCTTCCCCCTCGAATGTCATATTCCCTGTCTCTGCAATTTTTTATGAGAAAAAAACTGATAGAGAAAAAGGAGCTTACAACAGAATAAACAATGAAAGATCGATAAACAGAAAGTGGCTCTATTTAAGATGAAAAAAAATGAACAAAAAACTATTACAAAATACAACAGCACTTAGAATTCTGGTACAAAAATTGAATCCACGTCAGTCTCTTTCGTTTTTCTTTTCATTAAAAGTTTATTCATCTCAATATTGTGTATTCGATAACTATTCCTTCCTCGATAGCCACGATTCCTTGATAATTGCAATTTCTTGTTTAGAAGTTATCAAGTTGTTGCATTGGTTCTAATCATCGTTTAAAACTCATCAGCTGTAATTTGGTTGTTTTACATAAATCCAAGATTCTGCAAGCGCCTCTGCTTTGTCGGCGAAATCAAAGATTCCACATTCCGCATTATACCATTCAACGCAATACTCAAAGTTTTCCGGTGCCAAAATGGTGGTATTGCTTCCCATATTTCGTGCATACAAACAGGTTGAATAGTGAGAAAATAATGTTTCAGGAACTTTGATTTTGAGCAAGAGTGTTTTTTATCTTGATGTTGTCCATCTCATACCCATTCCTTTGTGGAGAGGTGACACCTGATTTTTATCGGATTCTTTGTTACCTAATCTAAAAGGGATCAATATCTTACCAGAAGCTACTCTTACAATAGTTTTGATATACCAAAAAATTGAAATTTTGTTGAGAAATGACTGAAAATTAACAGAAATGGTTTTTTTTCTTGCAGCTCAACTGAACACTAGGCGGACATGTTGCGAGAGTTTCTTCATGAAAAGTAGCCGGAAAGATGCTTGGCAAAAATTTACCCCATTTGCAATGTCAAAACATGAGTCTAGAATTTTTCAACAGATAATTGTCAGATCTATTTCCCGTAGTTTGCTAAAGTGGATTCCAAGATTCAATTCGATGAATTCTGAATATTTTCTTCGTCATTTCAAGTTTCCCGTTTTAATTTTTCGGTCAATTTATTTTTTCTCCTGGAAAAAAACTGACTCCTGAAGAGTCAAAACCTGCTCCATCCAGTTTTAAATCATTGATTACCTAGAGTCAGAGCAGATGTCTGTCGAATTACTCTTCTTAACTTGAGTCACAGTTCTCCAAACAAGATTTCGTATGAATGAATCTGCAAAAAATGAGAAGTTCCAAAAAATTACTTTATATACAAAAAATGTACAAACATACAACAAATTTACAAATACACGAAACAATAAAAATTTCTTATCATATATACAGAAAAACGATTTCATAAGTTATTTTCATTTAAAAAATTACCACCAGTTAGCGTCTAGTTTTCTTCGCTTCTACTTTTTCTTCGATTCTAGCATTCGTTGCCTTTCTCTTTTTTTCGGATGCCTTTCTTTCAGCTTCAAGCTTCTCCATCGCCTTTTTTTTACACGCACGTTCAGCTTTCTTGGGGAGCGGAGCCATTCTCTTCAGCTTCTTTTTGTCAGCCTTGTCATTTTCAGTCTTCTTAACGCAATTTGAAGCCATTCTTTCCTGCTCGGCCTCCTCATCCATTTGTCGGATTTCATCTTCAAGGCGACGTATCTCTTCATTGGCTCGACGATACTCTTCAGCCGCCCGTCTTTCGGTCTCCTGGCTTCGGTGACGTTCATTCGCATAACGACGACGCTGTGGAGGCGGCGGAGCAGGGTTTCGAGATGGCTGAAATACAAAAGTCTGATTTTATACCTCTTGCCTTTTGAACCGCCTTGTTTAATGCGGTTGGAATGAACTGATTTCTATTCAAAATTTTTTCATCTCTGGCTTGAGATCATATTGTATGAAAATATACCTTCTTTTCGGATGCCTTTCCTTCAGCTTCAAGCTTCTTCTCCGCCTCTTTTTTACACGCACGTTCAGCTTTCTTGGGGAGCGGAGCCATTCTCTCCAGCTTGACTTCCTCATCCATTTGCCGAGTTCCGGCTGCAACTTCAAGTCGGACTTCATCTTCAAGGCGACGTCTCTCTTCATCGGCACGACGAGCCTCTTCAGCCTTACGTCTTTCGGTCTCCTGGTTTCGGTGACGTTCATTCGTATAACGACGACGTTCCGCTTCGAATGGGCACATCTGAAGTTCCTTCAAGTGTTCAGCACACTCCAAAGGAACATCCGAATCTCTCCAATCGGCATCGAAGGGCAACGTGACCTCGACGTTTCTGTGGATGTCCTTATTAGCGACGATCATTATTCCAAGAGTAGCCTGTGATCCCAAAACATGCAACAAGACACAGTTCGGGACACATGATCTTCTGACGAATCTCGAATCATTTCCCTTCTTCTTGGTATCGACGCATACGAGTTCTTTGTGATCACCAATATCCTCTCCGGATGTGTTTTTCATCAATCCATCATACATGAAGACAGAGTTTCCACCTCCTGGCTGACGCTTCACTTCGTTTGACATGGAAACATGTCCATTCATCTCAAGTATAACTTGACGTCTTGACACAACTTCAGAGGTCACCAACGCCGCCACGTTTTCCTCGACGAACATCCGACGAGCTTTTCTGTGACATCTCGCGTCCTCAATGAGTTCCTCAGCCCCTGCAGTAGAATTCAAAGTGGCAAGAAGTTGTGCGGCAGCTGCCGAGTAATCATTGAGCTGAGGAACATGATTTCCCACTCTTGCTTGTTGTCGTTGCTGCTGATGTTGCTGTGGAGGCGGCGGAGCAGGGTTTCGAGATGGCTGAAATACAAAAGTCTGATTTTATACCTCTTGCCTTTTGAACCGCTTTGTTTAATGCGGTTGGAATGAACTGATTTCTATTCAAAATTTTTTCATTTTTGGCTTAAGATCATATTGTATGAAAATGCTTTTGTTAACAAAAGCAAAGATCTCTCCAGCTTTAGAGATCTTTTGGGCAAATCACTGGTCCCAGCAGAAGCAAATCGGTACCGAAAAAAAACGGGTATATATATAAGTTTCGTCCTATTCTGGGACCTCTAAATCAATCATTGCTCCCATTTGGAAATAAAACGCCGATAGTGAAAACTTTTTGGAACAAATACGAACTAGAGAAAACACTTCGTCACAGATTTTGTCACCCATCAACACTCCCACTCTCTCGACTTTAAGAAAAAGCAATCGGCCCCTACATCTGAACAGAGAAAGGAGATTCATGCATCCGTTTTCAATTTCCAAAATATTAAGTTTTTGACACCGGATGCCCATAAAAGGAATTCATATCTTTGCCAAAATTTTTTCTCGCTTTCTTTTGAAAATTAAGGGGGGCGCGGAACCATTGTTTCTGGCGTGGGATTCTTTGCACCATGGGACCAGTGATTTGCTGAAACCTCTAGAACAAGAAAGAGCAGCAAGATATTCTAGGTTTTCTCTAAGGAAATCTTTTGAATTGGAATCAAGGTCTGATGACGTACAAAAGAGCAGGGATATGAAAATTTGTTCTGAGTAATATTCGTAATGTTAGTAGCACACTTTCAAATTTTCTGTGAGGTATGGGGTACTGATCACCCTTATTCTTTGAAAAAATCTGATTAATCGAGTAACCAACAAGACATACCTGATGATTCTGCTGTTGCTCACGACGTGTCACGACGTGTTCTTGTCCTTGTTGTGTTTCGCGAAGGATCGCTGTCGTCGGCGCTGCACGGTTTTTTGGCCCCGAGACACGTGGTTGTGCAACCAACTGTGGAGCTACATATTCATGTTGCGGACGGTATGGCTCCTCGCGCATGGGAACGACTCTGGAAAAAACTATTGACTGTTGATAAGAAAATAGACGGCGAAACGTCAGCTTAGAGTATAACTTGTATTGAACTTTGTCCCAAAATCACTTTACAAATCAATATTCTTACCCTCTCTGCTGGACGGCATGCGGCTGTTGTTGGTGTTGAACCTGTGCTGGTCGAGCTCCTCCTGCAGCGGCAGCAGCAATGCCTAGTTCTGGCTGATACATCATATGGTTTCTAGCAACCGGTGGAACTGCATAGACTTGCGGATGTAGCTGATATTGTTGCTGATATTGAATCTGTGCTAGTCGAGCTTCTTCTGCGGCAGCACGGTCAGCGAGTTCAAGCTCATCTGGCACTCCAAATTCCTCTCCATAAGCTTCATATCCCGGAGGCATGTATTGCCTGATGACGTTTCCTTCTTCATCTAGTCCTCCAATGATTGCGAATGGGCCTTCTATTGGATGGATGACGCGTTCCTCTGGGGTTGGCATGTCGTAGTTGTGATCCTGGAAATGGAGAAGAGTGAGATTGATAAAACGTAGTTTGACGAATGATAGTCATTTCAGTTCACTAAATGTTTTTAGACTCACGCTGTAAGGAAGGAAGAAATTCCGCTTCAGTATTATATTCTCCGTCTCTTCATCTCCGTCGGAGTCTATCCAAACGGTTTCCTCATTGGCATCGAAACGAGACATATGCTCTTCATCGTCCTCTTCTTCTTCCTCTTCTCCTTCTTGATTCTGATCACGGTTTGGGAGATCAACTTCTTGCACGTTATCGGCTCCTTGTTGTGGAGGAACATACGCTGGTGGCACATAAGCACTCGGCTGGAAAGCTCTGTTAGCTGGCGGTGGTCGCATCTGATGCATTTCGTCGTGTGGATAGTAGTTCACATGATGTTCCATCATCTCACGTGGAACTCCACGATTGTCGCCTCGAACGTCCATCGCTTCTTCTTTTGATAATTGTGGGTCTTCTCGGACTGTTATAGCTCACTGACCTGCGAACAAACTATGTTAAAACTGATAAGATACTAGGAAACAAGTAAAGATGTAGAGAAACAAGGAACCACAACGAAGAGCAGCAAAAAGGGAAGCAGAAGGAGTTTTGGAGAGGTCGAAAGAATCAATAAATTTTCGAAGGGGCCAAATTGGAGATTAGTAGATTGAAAACCTTATAATAAATGAGCTCTAAAATTTAACTAAACCACAGGAGACTCACGGAAAGTTTACGAAACCAAGGTTATTATGAAAGGCCAGAGAGGTTCACATCCAAATCTAATCAAGAATTGGCACCAGAATAAAAAACCGCAACGCGTATCTATGCGTCTCAGTCGAATGGCATTCTGCCAAAGATCACGACGTTTTGCCACGCCCACATTGTGTTCGGTACGCAATACACCGGAGTGTTTGCTGTTTGCAGACCACGCGCACCGTAGTTTGAAGAGAAAATCAAAAAAGGGTGGAGTTTACTGAGAAACTGAATAAAATAACTATGAATCACTGTGAATTGATAATGAAACGAGCGATTTCCAGCAAATGAACAAATGATTCATCACAAAAAGCCAGCAAATGAACAAATGATTCATCACATAGCACATGAGCCTAACTTTTCAAAACTACGATTTTCTTGACCGATTTCCGCTCGGAGACCTCTCCGTTTTCATTTTCCTTGAAATTAGGTCCCACGTCTAGGTGCACCAGTATTGACTTTTGTTCCACTTGAACCACAACTTAATTTAAACCGAATTCGTTCATGTTCAAATTGATTTTTTTTGTTCCTGTCAAAACAAGATTTCAAGGTATTGAAATCTATAAATTAAGAATTTGAACAAGAATATAAATTGTTGTCGTTCTTAGAAGTCACTGTTAATTTCTCTATGACTTTATTGCAAGCAAACGCGCTCCGTTGAACACAGTTCACCCTTTCCGTCATCTTCCTCTTTTTCGTCTTTTTTTCTGCAGGGTGCTCGATACCATTGTCTTAAAGCAGATGTCTCAAGGCAATAGTGCGATTTTTTCCTTTCTCTTTTTCTGTTCGTCTTCTCCTGCCGTTGTCCCTTTTCCCCCTTTGAAACATTTGTCTTCTTCCTTTTTTTCTGTGTGTCTCCTTCTGACTTTGACCCACTTGCCCCGTTGGAACATTTTTCTCCATTCGATGGCATTTCCTTAGAGCAGATAACTCAAGTCGATGGTCTCCATCCTCCTCTCTCTTCGTCTTCTTCTGTCGTTTGACCCTGTTCCCCCATTAGACCTTTCCCCGTTCATTTCTCTCCGCGCGCACTACCAATCCTAGAAATAAAGAAGACAGTGTGAGGTAGAGAGAGATATAGAGAAAAAGATGAAAGTCCAGACTACAGACAGAATAGATTGGTAGTGCGCGCGGAGAGGAATGAACGGGGAACGGTCGAACGGTGGAAGAGGGACAGCTGCAAAACAGGACGAACAGAAAAAGGAGGTGGCGAAACATGGTCCAGCAGTGGAAGAGGGACAGATGCAATGCAGGAGGGACAGCTGCAACACAGGAGGGAGAGCTGCAATACAGGAGTGGGTCAGCGGCAGGAGAAGACGAACAAAGAGGAAGGTGGCGAGAAATGGTCCAGCGGGAGAAGAGAGACAACGGCAGAAGAGACGATGAGAAAAGAAGATGGCGAAAATGGTGTAACGACGGGAGAGGGACAACCGCAGAAGGAGACGAACAGAAAGAAGGATGGAAAAAAGATTGTATTATCGCCTCGAGACATCTGCTTCAAGAAGATGGTGTTTAGCACCCTCTAAAAAGAGAAACGAAGAACAGGAGGGTGACGGAAAGGTTGATCTGTGTTAAACGGATCGCGTTTGTTTGCAAAAAACATTGAGAAAATAACAGTGACAGATCGATAACAATGAAAACACTTGCTCTCTAGTGGAAAAGCAATAATCACAGATCTCATTACCCTGAAATACTGTTTTCACAGCGAAAATAGAATTCAATTTGAACCTCAATAAAAGCATTCGGCTGCAACAAAAGTGAATATTAGAAAGTTATTTGACTCTGTTCGGAAATCACGGGTCAAACGAAAAATGAACGGGTCGAAAAAAAGAACGGATCGTATAAAAGAAATGAAAGGGTCAAATATTCAATAGAACGGGAACCCCAAGAAAATGACGGGTCAAAAAAAGAGATTAATGTGTCAAATAAAAAAAATTAAAAAATGAACGGGTCGTATAAAAAAAGGAAAAGAAAATTGTGATGAAAAAATAAAAAAACCTAAGAACCAACCAGAAAAATTTAAAAACTGTTAATGAATGACTAAAAAAAATACTATTTCGATGATTCTTGCATTCCGTATTCGCAAATCAGGAGACTTATTTTTTTTTGAAGTCGGTATCTATCAATGGATTGAACCGTTTATAATTTTTTTTCGACCTGTTCATTTTTTTTACCCGTTTTTTTTCTTGGGGCTCCGGTTTTATTGATTATTTGACCCGTTCATTTTCCGTTTGACCCATGATATGCGAACAGAGCCGCCGATCGTTTAACCGGACGTGTTGCTTGAAAAATGCCTTGGGGCCACAGGCAACCCTTGGAATCTTGATTGTCGCTATAAAGGACCTCCTGTTAATATTGAGGTCATATTGCCTTTTGATCTAGACTGGGAAGATTCGGAGGTTCCATTGGAGGTTGAACAGGTAAATGGACTCCAGATTTGTCCATACGAGTCTGACCGACGGCGCTATGCAAATGAGCGTCAGCGAGATCGCGAAGCTGAAGAAGCACGTCTTGCTAAGGAAGAGCGACGACGCCCTAAAGATGAAGACAGAGTTGAACGTGCAGCCAGATCTCGACGAATAGATGAAGAGGCCGAGTAGGAGAGAGTGACTCCAAAGCGCGCTAAGAAGACTGAAAGTGACAAGGCTGACAATAAGAAGAAGGCTGAGAAGGCTGAAAAGAAGTGCCGATAAAATTTTGAAATATGTTTGAAGTTATTTCTGAGCGTATGATAATTTTTTTCTGGTTTGCTAGATCTAATTCCAAAGCGACTGAACATCATAGCAGAATTTGAAGTTTCCAGTCCTTGATCAAGTCTGAGTGATGGGGATAATAGCACCGGATCTTTGGATGCCTCAGGATTTAAGCTCAACTCCATGGAAATTCTTGATATCCAACCTTCTTAATTGTCGTGTCTCTAATAACAACTGATAGTGAAAACCACGCATTCACTTGTTGATCGGAGTAGTCATATGGTTTGAGCTGCTCATACTCTAGTCTCATATTTTTGTTGCGCCATAAGCACTGTTCTCCATCGAATCTACTCAAGCCTGAACATAAGTCCACGTGATTTTTGACCTCATGGCGCAATCCATCATGTAACCAATTTCCTGGTGACCACTGACAGGGATTAGCAACCAGTTCAGAACAGTGTTACATAACCGTTTCGGTACATCAATCTACTTATTTCGTAACTCTGGAGCAGCTGCCGGATAGCCACGAAAATGTTCTTGCATGTATTCCAGGGTAGAGTTACACAATACCTGTTGCGTTGAAGTGTGCATCCTCCTATATGTTTCCTAATAGTCGTAGAGCAGCTGGCAGTTCACGTAACTGACACGTGAACACGTTTTCGAATGAAACGCAATTTGAAGAAGGAGAATGGATAGTACTAAGATCCTTTTTACGCCCGTTCAGCATATTCAGGTATCACTCTCCTATGTATCCCTGAAAAGCTGAAAACCCTATACAAACTTTTCACTCGTTCGTTCACTGTACATTGGATACCATAGTTTTCGAATGTCTTCCGGGTGGACTCGGACCGGTCTATGGCTCTGTTTAGAATGAAGCCTATCAGCTGATGAAAACCTTAAACTATGAGCCTTGACAAATTCTACAATCTGAAGACAATCCGCGCCAACTAGTAAGTCATCTGGACTAAACAGAACCATCTTCCATGGCTTGTAAATCGGTACGGATTGTTCCGAGATTATCAGTTTGAATTCTAATTCTCCCCACAAAATTAATTTCAAAACAAGTTATCCAGCGGTCCGGGTCGATTATGAGCAATGCAGATTTATTACAGAAACTCTAATTTTGCTCGCAGGATCTTTGGCTATTCATCTACACAAGCACGTCCAAACTTATTTTATAGAGTCTTCTATGAGTTTTGGAGTATGGTAAAGTGTAAATTGCGCCAGAACGATCCCCAGGGAAATTTAGTGGGAACCATATTTTTGATAATTTAAGTTGATATACTTAGCAAATCAGAAAGTTTAAAGTCACTTCTGGTAAGCACAATTTGAAAGCTCACACGTGTAATGCTTTAAAAAACTGGGAAGAAAAAAAAACAAAGTTGATAATTAGCTATAGAAAAAAACAAAACGAGCAACGGAACAAACAAAACTAAAACGAAACATTAAGAGAAAGAGACAGTTGAGAAGCGCATTCTGTTAGAATTGTTTATTGTTTACTTGTTTGTCGATATCACCTGTTTGTTTACCGGCCCTGTGGAAAAGACAGAAATGAAGAAGAAAAAAGAAGGGGACGCAGACTTTTCCTCTAATAGGATGACATACAGAGAAAATGATCGGGTTCAATACAAAACAACAAAGATACCTTTAAAAATACAAAACAAAGTGCGATACTTTGTTTTCTTGTTTGCGGCCGAAGCACACCTACATAGGATATATGATGCCTATGCTCATCAGTTTTTTCGGGGCCGAAGCACACCTAACATACGCACTCTGAAGAGGATGGACCGAAGCGTCATCATTCAAACCACGGCGAGGATTGAACCAGTATGTACGAGGACCGAAGTACCGCACACTACCACTCAATCACGCAGCTGCTGTTCAGAGGCCGTATTCATGAACATTTACAGACTGTAAATGCAGTGTTAAATTTTCACGTGAAAATGAAATTAACACTGCATTTACATTCTGTAAATGTTCATGAATACGACCTCAGAAAGCGTTTTGGACGAATATACATACGAATAGGAATGGAAAATGTGAATACCTAATTACTTATTCAAAGAAAAGAAGAGGTTAGACGAAGGAGGAATGATGAAAAAACGAGCAGAATAGGGAAAAAGAAGGAAAAGGGGCGACTGAACGGAATGAAATATCAGAAAAAATTTGAAGTACAACAATAGATTTTCAATTTGGGAATTGAACGCTTGTTCTGATTCATACCTTCGTGTGTAAAAAATGTTTATTCAGAAAGCGCATGCTCAATCGAGTAAAAATTGAAAAAAACTGAAACTACTTACACATGCTTCAGTTGAAAAATCACGAAAGCAACTAATGACTCAATTGTTTTCTTTGAGAATCACATGAAATATGAAAGTGCTGTGAGAGTTTCAAAAAAAAAAGTTCTGACTTCGTATTAAAAACTGCTGATTCTGTGTTCGTTAAGCAAGATTTTTTCAGACTTCATCAGTAAAACTGAAATTCTATTTTCGAGAGTTTTATTTCGTCCAGTTTTTCTACTTAAAAAAACATAATCAATTGAATCTAGTCCAAAAAAATAATAGATATTCAGACGCTCAGGGAGGTAGTATTTGGAGCATTCAATTGCAGTAAGGAGTTTAGATTTAGAAAAATGATGATGAGTCTCATGGCTGATTTCAAACTCAAATTGACGAGTCGCGGCTTGTTGGAATTCACACATAACTTTTTGTTTGCCTATTCCAAAAACTTCGAAAGAAATCAGTGCTTTTTGAAAAACCTTCTTACTCAACTGATAACAACATCCGGCCACTTTTACTTCTTACTCTCATTTAGTTTTTCAAAACACTAATGTTGCCTTCCCGATCCATCGTTTCAGACGTTTGATTTTTGATTTCCAACTCAAACCTCCTGTTTAAAACTGTCACCGCCTTCCTGTTTCTCTCAATTCAAAAATGAAAGTACTATATAATTATAAAGATAAGAAAAATCAGGTCACTGTTATTTCAGGGGTTAGAGCACGTGCAATTTAGTGTGTGTGTGCAATTACGCATTATCAGTCGCCGTGTCAATATACTCGCCCTCCTTTTCCTTCACACTTTTTTCTTTGCTTTTTCTCCAATTTCGTTGCCTACAAGTTTTAATATCCAATCTGCAAGCCACCCCAATAAATAAATTTGCAAGAAAGTTGTAAATCACACCGATTAGGAATTAGTCACAATATATATTTTCTTCCCTCTCCAATATTGGTTTTTGCCTTGTTCATTCTGTGTTTTCTTCCGCTGGCAGGTGGTTTACTTATTTATTTCTGTTAAAATAAAACTATTTCAATATTGTTTCATGGCCTTGCAGATACATTCATTTTTGCATCATTACTCTATATTTAGAATTCTACGTAGACATATTCCAAATCAGTGATTTGAGACGGCTTCTTTGTTTTTCACATTTTTTCTAGGCAAATTCAAGTTTTCTTATATTTTGAGCTACACCTTGTTATTACCACCTACGTACCTGATTTCTTGACTTTTACTTATTATTTTTCTGCTTTAGTTGTTCGAAGAATGGAAAAGTTGTTCTCGTTTTCCCAGTTTTTGTGAGGTTTTTCTATGGGACTGTTATTTCTTTCGAAAATATTTTCTGAATGTTCAGTATGACTAAGATTTTTTTGAATAAAAGTTTGAGTTCTAGAATTGGTTTTCTATTTATTGGTAGTCATGCGGGTAGAAGTTTTGAAATTTTTGTTTTACCTGTACTTGTTTTTCTAAATACGTTTTTTTCAAACTCTGTGCTTAAAATTATCCTTCTTCTCAATTTCTTAAAAATGATAACTATTTCCTTCAAAAAAAACTTCCCTGAATTCTAAATCCCCAACAAAAGCACAAAACTTGTCTAGAAAGTTGTGTCCTCCTTTCTATTGTCATCCATCCCTCCGAAAATTCACTATGGAAACGTCAAAAACGAGATGATGCCAATTTTGTTTTTTGTTTTTTTGTGGTCTCAGTGTTTTTTTTGTCACGGTGGTCACAAAAGTGACACAATGACTAGAAGAAAAATTGAAAGGAAATAAAGGAGCATACATTGACAGTCTCATGACTTTTCCCGCTATAAAAATGGTTTACAAAGGTTCAAAATATAACTTTCAGAGTGACTTCGAATGGGCGAAATGCGAATCTCACATAGTGATGGAGAAGATTCTGATAATGGAAGAGAGGTGAGTTGGTTTTTTAACTGTGTTGTTCCCTCGACCCGTTTAAATTTTTGCAAGATAATAATTGCATAAAATTCGTGAAAATTAGTTGTCGTTTCAAGAATTTCTACATATTTCGTGAAAACTATAGCCATGTACAAATAAATCAGTTTTTTCAACCATTTCTTATCTCACGCCTCATAAATCATGAATTCCTGATAATGAATCAAATATAGAATACGTTATCAGATTTTCTTAGTCTGAACCCAAAAAATAACAAAAACAACCGGAAGAAACCTACAATAATCCCATTGTAGTTTTTCACCTCTTCCTACCTGACACGTATTGGATACCAAAAGTTAAGACCCCTCTCGTTCTCTCTTCACTTGGGTCAACAAAACGTTGTGACCCTACACTTCTCAAAAACTTCTCAAAGCGTGTTTTGTGACTCGTCTTTTCCGTGTGTTTGATCTGCACACTCACACTTTTCTGACAGACGATCTGAATTCCATATGTTTTTTATCAATCTACCTAGAAACCACAGAGAAAACACACAAGTTCCAGTGTAACTGTTTGGACATGGATCGTTAAAGTGTGCTTCGCACGTTTTTCTAACACTCAAACACACCTATCCTTCTCATTCTAAAAAAATTGGAATAGCCATTTCTCATAGACTCTAATCTAATTTTTGGTCTAATTCCATTTGTTTTATCAATTCGCGTGGGTTGTTGTTTTTGTTTGTTTACTCATTTTTTTGCCCACACCATTCCACGATTTTTTCTATTTTCCTATGGTATCTCCCGAAAAAAAACAGATCGGTTCAAGTTCACTGATCTTATTCACAAAAAGAAACAAGTTGAATTCAAATCAAACATAATCGGATTGAAGTCTATACAGTGACATTTCTCACTTTCTCTATTTGAACACTGGACAGTTGAAAATATTTTTTTGAAATAGTTTGTTTTTTTTCTAATTTGAAATAATTTGAAACCCTTGGAAAAAAATAGCGAGCAAATGCAAAACATGCTCCCTTGCTCTTCCTGAATTTTTTATCAGTTTTTAAGTTTCAAAGAAGATTTCGCAAACATGGGCAACAGTGTGTGACATCACTGAAAAAACATTCCATGCAAACTTTTAATGACCCTTCTTATCTTTGAAACACAGTTCGTGAACTGAAATCGGCACTATACTTTAGTTGGCCACAGTTCGGACTAGCTAGAAGATCTTCCAATTTTTTCCATATTTTTTGAAGGTCAAAAGAATTTCCCGAACTAATTAGTATGAACATCGAAACGTTATAAAGCTAATTATACCAGAAAAATCGATTTTGCGAAAAACTGAAAACCTTTGAAACGAATATTTAAGAAAAACCTCTCTTTTGATGAACCATAATCTTTCAAAATGAACACTGACCATTTTTGAATGTTCTAAACACCTAACCAGTTTTTTTTGCTGTTACAGTGTAACTCTAAACCTCTCAATCTTCACCAAAAATCATTCTCCCACATTTTACAAATACCATTTTGTTATTTTGTTTTTCCCACTACTTTTCAAAGTAGTGTCTAGAACTGTTTTTGATCTCTTAAACCCATTTGATTTAAGTCAATTTCCGAGTCATGAGCTAAAAGATGCTCTAGAGAGACAAAAAACGACAAAAAAAGAAGCGACGCAAAAAACGGGGCGGAGCCAGATCTCCCTCTCGTCTTCCTGGCGACCCCGCCGCAAAGAGGGAGAGAGACTTTTTTATTTTTTGTGTGGTTGTGGTTGCACTTAGAGATTCAAGGATTCCCTCTTTTTTGTGAATATATTTTGGCATTTTTTGTTTAAAATGTTTTTGGATTAAAATTTCATACTAAAGATTTCAAAGAATTTCAGATTGGTGATATGACAAATCAAAAAGAGGAAACAAGGAACGAAAGGAAAGCGGTGATATTAGGAACAGGGCATAAAGCTCTTTTTGTGAGTTTTTGTGCCCTTTTTCTCTACAATAATCACTTTTTTTTGGATCAGTAGCACATACCCATCAAGACAAATCTCATCAAAAAGTATAGGAACTCTCTTCTCTAATTTTGAAATTCTAACTCAAACCTATAGCCTGTTATTTGCTAACTAAACCTACAGACTACAAAACTGTTCATTGATGTTATGTGGTAACAGAGTTCAATTGATGCAAATCCCCCACTATTTTTCGCCCACACTATAATTTTGACCGTTTTCATCGTTTTTCACAAAATATTCTGAATTCATAATTGTTTCAGTTCAAACAACTTTGTGATGCTGCAAATAAGTACGAAAGACACGTTCATTATCCGGATGTACACTATCTTACAATCGATCACATGGGAACAGAGCATGTGGTAGAAATCACCGATCCCGGATTGGTTAGTGATCTTTTCCTGTTGTTTTTTGTAGCTCATCATTCTTATTTTTCCTCTCTGAAAATATCGTTTTCACAACTCTCCGAATGTTTATTTGATTGAATAGTTGAGGAGCAGTCAGCCGGTTGTGAGGTACACAAAAAAGTGAAGGTGGAAGGGTAATGTGAGAAACACTTGTGCTCGTGCCGCAAAGACAAGGAACACTTTCCGGTTGCGGTGGTTTTACTAATGAATGATCAGTAGCGGAAAAAAGAGAAAGGGAATCTCACAAGAGTACAGTCAAGTGGGAACAAGACTACTCATTTTCTTGATTAGTTTTGTTCTGATGAACTTTAGAATAAGAAGTGATGGGAAAACGGAAAAACCAACATAATGAAAATGAAAATCAAAAAGTTTGAAGTCTGATAAATGCGATATTCCGCGAAAAATGTTGCTGTTGTTAGGATAATAGAGTGTTGCAGAAATACAGTTGCTCGATTTTTTGGGAATACTCTTTTCTCCATTGTTTTACGATTTCTAGCTCCCTCCACCCTTTTTCAAATAGTGTTCACCAATACGCAGAGCATAATTCTTATTCCGATTGTAAATATTATTAGTTTTTTAAACCTGAAATAATAAAACTATGGGAACCTCTGAAAACTTGTTTCCCACGTATTCGTTCCGATGTTACAGAGTTTTTCCAATGGTCAGTATTTTTTCTCACGAAGCTATTTTTTGAAAACCAGAAAGCGCTCGGGTCAAAATGACCTTATGTGCCTACGTTTTTGGAGGAAATGGAAATGGAAATTGAGAACATTTGGGGATTTGAAGATAGATAGATCAGTCTAGGAAGTTGCCCTGTTGAAAATTCTCAATAAAGTAGATTTTGAACATTCAGGAAACCATACAATATTCATCGGCATATTTGACAAAATTTGTGTTTTAATCATTTTTCCATTTGCACTTTGTCTCGAAAAAGTATCTGCAAATTATATTTCAGGCTCGAACGGGGAATCGTGAAATGGCACTGACCGATGCTGACTTTGCGATTCTCTACTACTCCTCTGTTAATATTGATTCTTTGCAAGCACTGCAACCTTTGATCCAGCCGCTTCAGAATCGAAAAAACGTGAGCTTCCATTCATCCTCTTATCAAAAAAAGGCTTCTGTTTTTGTGATCAAGTAGTGACTTGACAACGGAAATTAAACGGATTAAGTGTATGATTTCTATATCCTATTTTCTCTCACTTTTCCCATGACAGCGCATGATACTAGACAAAGATATATACGTCCAACTTTCCCAGGGTAGACTTTGAATTGAAATTTGAAATTTTCAATCAAATTTAGCAAAATTCCTTGACACCTGTGCAAAATCGGGAAAACCTCCATGTCACAGGAATAGTAACAGTGAGAGCTGTAAAAAACCTCTGTGCCACTCGGATTATTTGCCTAACAAGACGACAAAAGTTTGCGAGAGTTGAACGGGTTGCTCTTTGAGTAAATACTATCCCTGCGCTAAAAGAAAAGTTGATTTCTCAATTTTTCAACTAATTTTTTGTGTCGGACAGCTGATGGATCATGGGTTCCACAGACATAAACTTTGGAGGAATGTGACATGGAGTAAAAGGTAAACAGAGACATTTCGAAACACTTTATTTGGAGTTTTTTTTTGTGGATGTAACATGATATTTACCTAGAAGAAACATGAAACTTTAGTAACCCAATAAGGTGAAAAATGGTAATGGAAACTCGGCACAAAAAACGAAGCATGATAAAAAGGAATCTAAAATTTTCAGCTCCCAATTCTCCTGGTATGTGATTCCGATGAAGTGATATTGGAGGAGACAGCATCAGCGCATACAAGTTCTACATCGGAAGGTTCGTCATCGAACAAAACGTTTCACTTGAACGCACATTCTATTTTCAGGGTATGAATCAGACGATAGAGATGGTATGAAAAGACATTATTCAATGGAACAAATTCGAAAAGGTCTTGATGACAACATTTCATCAGTGATTGATCAGGTACATTGTAGTTCTGAAAAAAATTCTTAGAAACTTTGTATCGAAAAAAAAACTACGCTCAGGTTGCCAAGACATTTTTTCTCGGTTTCTACAAATTTTCCATCGAAAATGTTGCTTTTAGAACGTTTTTCTTTCACTAAAAACCAAAACAGATCTATTCTTGCTAATAAAATAGTCTCATTCTAAATATTGCTTGTTGTATCTCATCATTTTAGGGGGAAAAGTTCGCCCAAGAATTTGGAACTCGATGCACCTACCTGGAAATCAGCTCCAGCAACTCTGCTGATGCAAAAAAAGTCCTAAGCCAAATGGTTGCTTCCCTCCACAAATCCAATCCAACCAGAAATCGTCGTATGTCCAAAATTGCCAAGTGAGTTTCATTTTTAAAAAATATCCATGACATCATATATCTAACATATTATTCTTCACCTTCAACCTCCATGTTTACATATCAACTCTAGACTTTGAATGGTCTCAGAGACCCTTCGAGAAGAGAGGGACACAACAATGTTGACAAAATTAGTAAAAACAAACAAGTACTTCACGAAGAAAGCTTAGAGAAACTGTTTTATACACTTCCGTGACTTTGTGTTGACAGACAACAGAATACATTTTTTGCAGCATGCTACGCTCAAAGTCATCGGATAAGTCAGGAGATATGATTTTCGAGGCAGTAAATGAGAAGAAGAACGGAAAGAAAGCTGGAAAAGTTGAGGACTCCAAAGTTTGCGTGGTTATGTGATTCAAAAAAGCCGTGTTGATAATTAAATTCGATCTCATTCAAGGAAAATGTTTCCCTGTTTTTTCGGTTTCTGTGAAATTACCTTTCTTTGAATACTTACTTTACTTTTTGTATTCTCCGGTTTTGTAAAACCTTTTCTTTTTTTCCAGTGAACTTGTGATAATGATCTGATGGAATAATTCGGTAGCTTTGCTAAAACTGATCATTATATTGCTTATAGAGATTTTAATAAATAGCGTCATATTTATACTTTGTTATTTTGTTGTTTGTCGGAGGCACGTAGTTGTTGCCTATAGAAACTGTTCAACAAAGCTCGGACAAAAAATAAAATGTGATGGATTTACGACAAAACTCAGGATTTTTTCGAGAAAAACTTGCTTGCCTCAAACAGGGAACGAATAACTTATGAAAGCTTGGGTCGATTTCCAAACTTTAATTTTGTTATAGCCGATTTGTGAAATTATTAACAAAAAGTGAAAAGTTTCACTCTAATTGGAAAACATTTGTATCAAACTCCAATGTTAGAAAAATAATTGTTCGATAAATTCATCTTGAAATCATGCTAACTTGTTAATCGAACGCCGCAAAACAGATGAAGATGACGAGTGTATCTCGGATCGTGTTTTTGACATGAATTTTACGAGAAACATACCACTTGTGATTTGAACGGAATTGAAAAAAAAAGCTTGTTTCTTCGTTTGAACAACTAAGAATACTTTTATCTCGTCAATTCATATGAACTCATAAAATTTTTGAAACCTAGTCGTTATTATGTTTCTCCGAACCGTGTCGAAGTACTCAACTCAATATTACCGGTTTCATAACTTCATTTCATTATGCTTTTATTTCTTAGGTTAGTACTTCCTGTTTGTCATGGACTGAGTCCCTCAGCAAGTATAGTTCATTCAGTTTTTATTTGATTTCCATGGGGTTCCCATGTATCGAAAGAGCTCGTATAGATTTTAATAAATGGCGTCATATTCATATTTTGATAAATTGTTGTTTGCCGTGAGCACGTAACTGTTGCCATTAGATACTGTTCAAAAATGCTCGGACAAAAATAAAATGTGATGGATTTACGGCCAAACTCAGAATATTTTTGAGAAAAAACTTATACATGCCTCAAACAGGGTGCGGTTAGTTTAAGAAAGCTTTCGCCGATTTTTAGGATTTTAATTTTCTTCAGATAGTTCACGGATTTCGTAGCAAAAAAATGATCAGAACACTACCATATGAAAATTTTTATCAGATTGGAGAAAATTGGCTCTGTCTGCTTTTAGAGGAACCCCCATTTTGTCATTGCGCCTCCATTTTGTCTTTGCATCTTCAAAAGCAGACAGAGCCGATTTTTATTGTTGAGTCAAAAAGTGTTTTATCCACTCCGATTTCTATTTTTGAGGAAACTTCGAGTTAAAAAAAACTTCAAAGTTTGCCAGGAGAGTTTCTGCATACTAAAACTATTTTCAGGAGCTCTATGTTCTGTTTTCGATTAGCACCGACTGTGCATTCGTCGATAGCCTGGACAAAACTCAGCGAAAAATCTCATTTCTGGTATCCAATGTTGTCTTTTGAGTAGTTCCGTAGTAGCGTAGCAAAAAACAACGATTTCTGAAGTATTCAAGCAAAAATTGCTTAGTTTGTTCCTGAAAGTAGCGATTGCAACTTTAATATCACAGCGTTCTATGCAAAACTTAATTACCCCTTTAAAGATTTTTTTCAAATCAAGTATTAATTTACTAAGTAAATGAACCAATTAGAGCTGATCTTCCAATTTTTATGGCGTACATCTTCGAGGTGCCTTCTTCAACCATCATTGTGCAATAAACAATGTCTCGCAGCGTACTTTGCCCCGTTGTGTGTCTTCGGTTGACGGACAGATAGTAATGCATCCCGAGCGGGCAGCCATCCTCGGGGCCGACCGGCCCCTCCATCCTAAGGGCCTTTGCCCTCCGCCCCACCAATCACAGTGCACTCACATACCTAAACTGTCGCGCACTGAAAAAGCTCCTCGAAGGACACACTAGAAAATTATATGAGAAGAAAGAGGATGATCTGATCTATCACCAGTGAAAAAACTGGAGATGTCCGACGAGGAAGAAGCTCAATGTGCGCGTTTTTGTGATGCCCCCGTATATGAAATTGAACCAGACAGTGCAAGGACCAATGCACGGTCATGAGCGTCAATGGCAGGAGGTTATCGAGAATGGGACCGGGATGTTTATTTGAGAAATGTCATTGAGTGGGGAAAAGACTGATTATAATTTATAATTCAAGAGAACCAAAATAAGATGATTTTTCAAAAACATATCATTGAAGTTGAGTGTTCATGTTTTTTTGAACTTTTGAAAAATTAATCATGGAATTGTCAGAATGAGTTCAACTGACACATCTGAGTTTCTTCAGATTTCTGAACACAAATTGAACGTTTTTACATGGGTACAGGAGGTCTACTTGCCACGTCACATTATTCGTTTCTTTTGTTTTTCCTACCTCTGCAGGCTTGCCCTCTCTTCTTGCCAACACACTCTGGATGTTTGGCTGAGTGCTAACGTCACTTCAGCTGCCCCGAAATAACCGAAAACATTTTTACACACACATAATTTCATAGAGCGTACGGTAGAAATACACCCATCCTTTTTTTAAATCTCGGCTGCTCGTCAGACCGCGCTTCCTGTACTATTCAAACACCACACCACAAGAAGAGCGGAAAAATGGGTAAAATCAATATCACGCATTCAAGGAGTACAAGAGTGGGAAGTTGAAGAACGAACCGAAAAGTTAATAGTATTGAACAAGAAACTTGGGAGAAACTTTGCAATGCTGCAACTGACTTCCGGGAAAATTTTCGTATGTCGAATTAAATAGTTCATTATACAGTTTTCTTTTTCCGGAAATGAGTGCCATTCAATCAGGATATTATTACGATAACCAAAACAATATGGGAAAATATCAAACTTCCGATTAACAGTCAACGGACTTTTGAAATTTTTCAAAGCTCAGAAGTTAGAAGCATTGGAATTTATAGATATGATCCTTCAAATTTTGTATTCCTAGAACATCAGGGAAATAAAAACTGTATTTTCACTTGATACGACTTTGAACAACAATATATAATTTACACCTTCAGAACACTTTTGAAAAAAAAAGATGCATCATGTACTCTAAATCTAATAGCATTCTGATCGAGTGGCTTTTATGTCTGGAGAGGAAGAACCGTCAGATAAAATACTTGATGTGACAGACAAAGATGTTCCCGGAAGTCAATTGCAGTATTCCAGAATTTCTCTCAAATTTTTCGTACGATATATATTATATCTTCTCAGTTTCTGCGAAATGAACACGTTTCGATTCGAAAATCCATTGTTCGGTAATACAATCTCTGCCTCAGTAGCACTGTTACTATGTCATTACCACAAATTTTCTCATTTTTCAAAAACCTAATGCCATTCTTCAGGTGCTTCAAATGGAGTGTTGGCATGCTCTGGGTATCGAGTTGATCAGAATACATACGATGTGTGTAGGCGTCAAAACAAGTATGTTTTCCTCATAGCAAAATCCGGAATGGTTATGTTATCTCTGAGTTAGATGACAAGTCAATGTATAAAAACAACATTCACTGCAACCCAAATAGATCAGGAGAATTCAAAACTGTGGTAAATTAATTTCAGTTTTTTACCAAAATGTTTCAAAAATCCTCTCTTGCTTGCGGATTGATATGTACTCATATTGAATGTTTGAAATCACATTTCATTAAAATACTCAATTAGCAAACATGGTGTGATTGATCATTCTGTTAATTGGAAGCATTGTGCGGTGTTTCACTGGAGGCTTTGCCTTGCCGAGAAGTCGAGTAATGATCCAACCTGTCGGACTGTCGGTGTTCTGAATACAAAACGTTAGATGAGAAAAGAACAATAAATTTTACCTTCACCAAGACGACATCTTCGGTTCGTTTATACTCCCCAATGATGAACAGAACCCCAACAATGATCTTGTTATCGGCAGATTGTCTAACAGATTGAACGACAATTCGAACTCTTTGCCAGACATCGAATAACATTTTTGCGTGTTTCCTGTCTTCTGAACAAAAAATGCTTTGATGAATTTCATCTGCTATCTTACCCTCCTTGAAAACAAGAGCCAACTTGAGTAATGCATCAAAATTCTCGGATTGGATAGCTTCACGGAAAGCTTGTAAAGTCTTCTGGGCGGCATCTATTGCTTTGTTTGAAGATCCAACATTGTCGTTTGATAACTTGCCAGCTTCAACAACGAAATCAGCAGCAGGAGCCGGCTGGCTTGTTCCAAAGCTGACGAAAACTCCGACAGAGAGAACAAGAAGAAAGAGGACTTGCATTCTCAAAGAATGATAGTTCTAGTACAAATGAGTCGCCTTTTATATTGCCTAAACCCTACTTGAAATGTGAGAATATTCAAATATGAATACGTTTCAATGATCTATCACGCCTCCTGTTTGATCGTGCGAATTGTTTTACAATAAGGTATTGCAAGTTTTTCAAAAAAGGGTGTACTGTAGTTTTTCGGCAACAGAGAATGGATTCAGACTATGAAAATTTAGCTGAATGATAATTTTGATTGCAATTTACAAGGGATAATCATGAGTTCCGGTTAACGTTCGTAAAACCATGATTCATAATTTACTTCCTCCTCTGTGCAACGAAGGTACCGAATGGGTGATTCAGAAAATCGAAATTCCACTTTTGTTTTTTGTTGACGTTTATTCAGGAATCCTCAGAAGAAAAATTCAGTTTCATGAACAATTCGTTCAAGTTTACAAAATGAAGAATCACTCCATTGTTGCAAATGAAATGATTCAATAAAATGAAATTTTGAAGATTCAACATGAGCACATTTTGATTCCCAAGCAAGATAGGATTTTCGAATTAGAAACCTGAAATCGATTCATCACAGATTTGAACTGTTCTGAACTATTTGAGTTGCAGTGAGTCTTGTTTTTATATCGAAATTGATTTGTTATCTAGCTCCAGGAGAACATCATTCAAAAATCGGCTATCAAGACAACTTACTTGTTTTCACGCCCACATACTTCTTATGTGTTCTTAATAACTGGACACACAGAGCCTGCCAACACTATTCCCGACGCACCAGATGAACAAAAAGAGCTGGGAGATTCATATGAAAAAAGAAGATTTGTAATGATGGTCACAGTGGTACTGTTGCAGAGATTGTAAGAACAAAAACTGGATGTCCAAATCGGTGCGACCAGAGAAATATGAGAATAATCTTCAAATCTAGGAAGGTAACAAACCATTGCCCACACGTATCAAAAGTTACTCGAAATATTGGGGTTTCTACGTTGAAACGTAGGAACAACCGAAGCCCTTTCGTGAAACAGATGATTATAATGACGCTGAAGAATGCTAAAAAGAATAGACTGGATAACGAACGATTTACGATTCAAACCTAACTTTGAGTTTCTTGCTTCCGATATTCAATTGGTAATATTCTTTCATAAACGGTCTGGGCACAAATCCCTTTTCTCATACACTCAATTGCTTATCAGCATTTTATTAGGCTTATCTACCACTCAAATCAGTTGAACGACGTGCTAATGAAACTGAATTTTTCTTCTGAGGATTCCTGAATGAACGTCAACAAAAAACAAAAATGGAATTTCGATTTTCTGAATCCCCTATTCGGTATTTTTTGTAGAACAGGGGAGGAAGTGAATTATGAATCATGGTTTTACTGACATTAACCGCTTTCTCATGATTATCTCTTATAAACTGCAATCAAATATTCCATTCAGCTATATTTCCTTATTCTCAATCTTTTTTTCTGTTGCCAAAAAACTACAGTACCCACTTTTTTTGAAAAACGTGTAAAACCTATTTGTAAAACAATTCGCACGATCAAACAGGAGGCGTGATAGATCATTGAAACGTAATCGTATTTGAAGAATTCTCACATTTTAAGTAGGGTTTAGGCGATATAAAATGCTACACCTTTGTACTAGAACTATCATTCTTCGAGAATGCGAGTCCTCATTCTTCTTATTATCTCTGTCGGAGTTTTCGCCGGCTTTGGAACGAGTCAGCCGGCTCCTGCTGCTGATTTTGTCGTTGAAGCTGGAAAGATCTCAAACAACAAGGTTCGAACTTGGAACAAAGCAATGGAGGCGGCCGATAGGACTAACACACTTTTCTTTCGTGCTATCAAAAGGGGTGATACCGATACATTCTTCAAGCTGGTTGCTCATACGGAGGGTAAGATAGCAGATCAAATTCATCAAAGAATTTTTTTTTCAGAAGACAAGAAACACGTGAAAGAGATATTCGCTGCCTGGCGAAAAAAAGTTTCAATGTCCGTAAGATCTGCTGAACAGTCTGGCGATGACAAGATTATTGCTCTGGTTCGGTTCACCTTTAATAAGAAAGACGACAAAAAAACCGAAGGAACCGGAAATGTTGTCTTGACAAAGGTGAAATTGATTGTTCTCTTCTCATCTAATTTTTTGTATTCAGAACACCGACAGTCCGACAGGTTGGATCATTGCTCAATTTCCTGAACGAATTTCAATTACCAGAGTGATTAATAACACCATTGTCGCTAATTGAGTATTTCAATAAAATATGATTTCGAACATTTGATATGAGCACAAATCAATTTGAAAGCAAAAGAGCATTGTCGAAACATCTTTGTAGAAACCTGATATTGATATAATCGTACTTTTCTAATCTATTTGGGTTGCAGTGAATCTTGTTTTCATATCGAAATTGATTTGTCATCTAGCCCAAGGAGAAAATAAGCATACAAAAATCTGCTATCGAGATAGCTGCCAACACTTCATATGACGCACTTGATGAATGACGATAGGAGACTCCTGTGTGAAAAAAGATCTGTGATAATGACATAGTAACTTTATTGCTGGGAGATTGTTACAACGAAAAATAGAATTTCGAAGCAAAATGTGTTCTTTTCCCAGAAACTGAGAGGATAATAAAAGTATTGAAGTTTCCATGCTGAATCTAGAAAACAAAAAAAGTAATCATGAAAAAAATGAGACTGAAGATGCCGAATATGCTGACTCGTCAGAGAAATTTCACGGATTTGAACAACTTCACATGGCCAGCTGTTTTCACCAACAGTTTTTACCGGTCCAGTCACGCATAAGTATCATCATGTCATCTTACCGAATATGTTTTTGATTCCATTGCTTCCAATGTGCAAGTTATAACATTTTCATATAACAATCTAGACACACATCTGTTTTTTCATACACCCAATTTCTTAGGTGTTCTCTATTATGTTCATCTCCCATTCAAATCTGCTAGTGACGTGCTCATAAAACTACTGTGCGTTGATTAAGAAACAATCAGTGAGCTTAAGATCCACCAGCTAGAATGTCTCAAGCATAGTTGCAAAATGTTAAGACACGCTCTCTGGAAAAATGAAGTATTCCACTGTACAAAAAAAAGTCAAATCAATCCAAATCGGTTGGTACCTAGTATATTGAACACCATAACACTTTTGAAGTTTATGGTATATATCAAATTAAGCTCCGCCCCTTTTCCTCTTATACAAGAGCACTAGAGGTCGAAAAATAAAAATTTTTGCCTGAAGAGATATTGATGACATCAGAACGGGAGTTGATTGCTGACATCCTTTGAAGTACTTTTGTAGTTTTGTGCAAGATTCTAACACCACGTCTTCATAGTGAAAAATGTCATTTTTGGTGAAAAAGTCCATTTTTCGACGGTTTTTCGAGTTTTTGGGGATGAAGAACTCCGAACC